>CM035131.1:15392687-15992687 GCA_020205605.1 Panax ginseng | reverse complement strand
ATACCAAGAATCAAAAGAACTTCTGAGGGTCATAAGACCTTGAACTATGTCCTAGGTTGTCAAGAGTTTATACTTGAAACCTTTAACAGTCATAAGACTATGGACTCTTCTTCTCGTACTTTGGGGGATCAGCCCTTAGTACCATATTGTGCACAATATCTTAACGCTAAAGCGTAAATAATTCCTTATTAAAGGGTTGTTCATCTCAGTTTGACATCGGAGTCCGCACCAAAGGAAGTTTGGTTTGGATAAGCTCAATAAAAGTTCTAAAATTTATAACGCTCATCAACTATGGACTAGTCGAATCAATAAGGATTCACTAGTCTTACAAGGTTCAACAATAATTGATATTCAATTTGAATAATAAAATTCAAGATGTATACAATCGAATAAGTATTGTATAACAGGAATCGTGCTTTTAAAGAATGATAAGATCTAATATGAAATCTTGACTTGAACAATAATAAACAAGATAGAATAATGAACTTGCTTTATGTAAAGAATCAAGGTTTAGGAACTTGCCTCGTGTGTAGGCTAAACGATTACTACTTCCGTTCATCACAAGTCCTACACACATACCATATGTATTCACGACATTCATTAGTTATATTTTTACTTAATTATTTAATGTAAACTCCACTTTATTTAACAAATCATTACCCTTCTAATTTAATTACTTAATTAAATTAGAATATTTTCATTCCCTTACTATTATTACACTCGAATAAATTATTTCATAATAATTTTCATCGAATATTTATTTTATTCCATAAATATCTCAATTAAAATATTTATTTTATTTGATAAATATTTTAATTAATTATTTTCATCGAATATTTATTTTACTCCATCAATTTCTCAATTAAAATATTTATTTTATTTTATAATAATTTTAATAATAATTTCCATCGAATATTTATTTTAGTCCATAAATATTTCAATTAAAATATTTATTTTATTTGATAAATATTTTAATTAATTATTATTATTTAAATTTTTATTTTTATTTTTTACTCCGTAAAATTGGGGTAATTTAGTTTAGTAACACCACGGGAAGCGGGTTACCTGAACTCGATTCTGCGATTTTTGCGATTCACACGTAACAAGGTTGGGCCAAAAAAATCTCCTGTTCACCCATATGTTCTTGTGAAGAACACGAGAGAACATATAGCCATAACTTCCAATTTTCTTGTCCATATATTAATTTAAGTATACCCAAATATTATAATTCATATATGATCATTACCCAACCTTTCTAACATGATTTTAACAACTTAATTTATTTAATTACTTGAATCAAAACACATAATTTCACTGTTATTGATGTTCTTGAAGGTTTTGAACATAAAACATGAAAATTAACACTACGGATTCGTTATAACACCAAATCCATCCATCCAAGTTTTGTTTTCTTCGTTTTAGCATGCATAATTATATACAAATGGGAATTTTACAAAACAATTTATGTTTGACATATTAAATTCACGTATAAGGGCCATATATATGGCCATATTCTATACTCTGTAACCATATACTGTATAACATTATGAAACTGATGATATGGAACCATACAATATATATGAAAACACATTATAATAATATCTTAACACATATATGCACATAATCCTTATTCTTTCCAATTGTACGAATTTAATAGAACTTGAAAGCCAAAATTTAAACAACGTAATTTGAAATTTGGGGAAGAAGAGTTTACCCTTGATTACTCTGCTTGGATTACACAGGGTGATAACAACTCCCAATTTCCTCACACTTCTTCTCCTTAATCTTACTGATTCTCAAAACTCTCTCTGTTTTTGCTTTGCCAGACTTAGAAAATAAAAGACTTAGAAAAATAAAAGAAGGAAAGCGTATATAATGAAGAACTGACGCGTTGTGGAGGTCAGTTACCCATCATGGGTTAACTGCTCCCAACCTTCACTAATGCCATGTTTGGCTAGCCTTAAAAGGCTTATACCCAATTAAAAGTTCTCCAAAAGTTTAAAAGTTTAAAAGTCCCTTCTCAATGGAATGGAAGGGGTATATATAGAGTTTCCTGAAAAGTGGTCATGTGTCCGGCACATGACCTCGGAGAAATTTCAGAAATACCCTTAGTCACCATAGTAATGCCCAAATCGTCCTGTCCTTCTAGCCACCAATCTAATTCCTCAATCAATTCCCAAAATGAGTCATCTCCATGTGTTTTCTGCATCGGGACACGTGGAAGCATCTCTCAGGTCTTGCTTATTTATTTCATACTCTTCCGTCTGTTCATTTAATCATAATGTGAACCCTAATTTATACATTAAATTCAATTAAGTCATGTGAACCCTAATTTGCACTTATCACCACAACTGTAAAAGTCCATCTTAAAGCTGTGGGAACCCTTAGGCTTTTCCCAATTGTTATAGATAACAAAACAAGCTATGAAAGTTGAGACAAAGCACAATTTAAAGAAAAAATGATATTAAATGACACTCTCATTAAGGGAAACCAAAAAAAGAGAGAAAAATAATGACTCATTTTGGAACTAACACAAGTAGACCATTAATCATCATATTCTTCATTCATCAAATCAAGATTAATACAAATAGGTTACATTGCGGTTATTAGTGGGTGTATTTTAAAGTTGCACCCACAAACTTATTCTAAAATACCCATTAATCAATTTAGTAGCAAAACCACAATATAAATATTTAAATATAGTTGTTCATAATTAACTAAATTTTAAATTAATTATCAACGCCTTCTAGCTGCGGTTTCCCTCTGGCAATTGAAGAAGACAGCAGCAACAGGGGAGCCAAGCTCATTTTCTTCTGCAAACTTTCTAGTATTGAATCGATCCTTTGAAGGAGGTGCAGTCACTGTCTGCCTTCCTTTCTGCTTGAAAAGAAGAAACACAAACCTGTGGATTCCTATATTTGGCCTCGGTATCTCATAGCTCACCACCTCTCTTCCTGCAGCGGTTATAAGGTAGAACCACCGGTCAATACACACACAGTAGGGAATAATGTAGGTATGTGGCAGGATCCAAATTCCAGATGGTTTAAAATGAGTAGTCTATTTAGGTCGTCTATAGAAACAAATTGCATTTATATAACAAAGATTTGTAATTGTATAATCTTATATATCAAATGTCATTTGAAATGAAAGTATAATGCAACTCGTTTTTATAAACTGTCTAAATACATTGTCCATACTGAACGACCTGAAATCAGAAGCCCAACTGGTTGTGGCGAAGAGATTTCACTAATGACAGTTTTGTTCTTTGTCACAAGTATATTAATCAAAACTACATTTTGCCAATCAGTTATGACAATAGCCAGAATCATATTTTTTTCAACATATATGTAGTTATTGTATGGCTATAAGTGGAAAAGGAGGCATACCAAATGAAGAATTTGTTGTGCCTGGGATGTCTGTGACTATCCTGTAAGAGAAGTCGAATCTAAGTTATAAATGTTAAGTTGTAGCTTGCTAAATATGTATGTATAAATTTTTGTGCTAAAGCTTAGCTATTGAGTTTTTCCACTCCATCAGTGAAGCAAGATATATAGCACAAAAATAAAGAAATTATATGGAAAACAACTTATTGGAATTTTCCATACAGTTAAAAAAAATCAATTTGATGCATTGGTTATCTAATAATATACTAATCATGCACACACACACACACACACATATATATATATATATATATATATATATATATATATATATATATTTGTGTTTGATCAAATTCTAGTTTCAGATCCCTCTACTAAAAGTGTGCCGCGGTCAAATTAAAGAAAAAGAAAAATGAGTTTAGTGCATGGTAGAAGCGAAGGACCGATAGTGATGAGAACCTAAGTCAGAAAAAACTACAGTTTTGGTGTAATGCGATTTGGGTTTTGTGAGAGATCTACATACGATTTGTAAACTCCACATTCTAAATAGTGAAATTCTCCTAGGCCTCCTTAATTAGTTTTTTCCGATTTAGTTTTTCACAGAAATTTTGTGTTATTGCATGCTATTTATTTTTATGATTTTGCCATAGTATGTCATAACAATATATATGTTGTTATCAAAATGATTAATAATTCATGTATGAAACATGTCATGTAAAGCCCAAGGCTAGTAAATTATTTACCCTAATAGACAGTTGGGTATATTATTGATGTTAGTACTAATGTTTTTTTTTCTTCCCAGATGTGGATTTTCTTATGAAGGATTTAATTAAGGATATACCAGTGCAGGTGCTCTTTCAGGTATGGATCACTAGGACCAGGAACATCTGGGTCTGTCATGATCTACAAAAAACATATATAAAACTAGCTAGGATTCAACTCATGAAATTAATAATATGTGTTTGTGTGTATATGTATATGCATAAACACACATATACGGATGTATATGCAATATACCAGTGTGAAGAAGGACCTCATGTCACCACCATGGACCTCAACCTTAGGTTTAAAGGTGACTGAGGAAGGAAAGAGCTCATGGCCATTGTAGACCTGCTTGCTGGAGTTGTAAGTGACACTCATTTTGACACTGGGACTTATATAATCTACAACATCTCCGACCACTCTCCCTATTACCAGAGGATCTGTTGACATTCTTGCCATCTATCTATTTATCTATATATAATATAATATAAAAGAAATATATATACTAAATTAAAGGGTGAGAAAACTAATGTTCTCTTGATATTTTGTTGGGATGATTTGAAGTACAGAAATTAAGCCCATATTTATAGTGCTAAAAGAACCAGTACCCCAAATCATCAAACAACTTCAAAACTCAACATGGGAAATCAAGAGGTAGGTAGTGCTATCTTTCTCTCTCCTCTGTCATCTCTCACTTTGTGGGGGTACATTAATTCTTTTTAGCTTAGTAGCTAGAGAATATAATAAAAGCGAATCTAAGTTAGCGTGAAATGAAGCTTACCAGGTAAGTTTCACTTTATCTTTCAATACAAATTAACAATGCTATGGAGGATGATCTCTCCGCCTGCATGTCAACACTATATTGAGCATTAAGTAAACTTACCATGAAGTTCACTTCTTGCTAACCACTCCCTAATAAAACTAAGGCCGAATGTTCTAGTAAAATACAAAGAGTCCTTCTAGGGCGACATTCTTGTAGACACATTCATGGGCGGAACCAAAAGAGGGGGGCTCACCAAAATTTTGCACAGGCTATATATTAATACATATATATTAATAGTCAATAGTATACATATATTAATAGTCAATATATATATATATGTAATAATAATAGTTTATAATAGCAATCTAAAAATTTTCTACATGCGCTCCATAAATTAAAAAATAGAATAAATTTTATTTTACAATGAAAATCAAATGAAAGAACTTAAAACACAATCAAATCTAGGTCGCTACTTGAGGTTGAAGAATGATCACAAAAATAAGTTCTTTATTTACCAAATTATTTTCTACAAACATTTTATATTTTTAAACATTATTAATTTACTACAAAGACTCTCCCCTTTGTTGATTTCTTTCTGAATTAATTTTCTTTGTTCTATATAGAAAATTGATATTTCATATAAAAAATAATATTTCTACATGAATCCCTCTCACGTATTTATACGTGAAATAAAAAAATAATATTTCTACATAAATTTTGATATTGGCCAAAATTTTGAGACGTTTTCAAACTATACATAGTCGCAGGATACAGTTATCTCCTCGTAGTCGTAACAGTCGAAAGAAAAACTCAAAGCGTCAATAAATTAAAAAAAAATTACTGATGTATTTTGACCCCTCCCCCCCTTTAAAAACGTTCTGGTTCCGCCATTGGAAACATAGCGACTTTTTTTTTTTTTTAGTAACTAAAAAAAATGTATAGTGTTTTATACAAGAAACAGGGTTGTACAGTGTGTAAATCCTGTTTTTTGTATTTATCCAAATTATACTTAAAAAATTATTTTCTGTAAAAATTTCAGTTGGAATAAATACTACTCCCTCCGTCCCAAATTAATTACTCAGTTTTGACTTTTTTAAGTCAAATTGACTATTTTTAGAATTAATAATTAAGCATATATAAATATATTTTTAAAATTATAAAAATTGGGGTTAGTAATAAATTGTATATACTTTCTTTTGGTTATAATATCTTCACCTATATTTTAGCAAAAATAGTAAAAAAATTAGTTTTAAAAATGATTAATTTAACTTTAAAAAGTCAAAACTGAACAATTAATTTAGGACGAAGGTAGTATACATTTTGTTAGAGCTACTAAAAAAATCAAAAAAAAAAGTCACTAGAAATGGGCATTCAAGGGGTAATATTAGACCCAATTGTTGCAATGCAAATCGCCATTCAAGGACAGGTATGTGAGTGCATCTGATCCTGTCGGACCTTATGGTATTTAGTCTGATATTAACTACAACACCACATACATTACATACAGATAAAAGAAGAAATATATTAGATGAAAAGAGAGGGAAATAAATTATCCCCAACTTTATAAAAGGTTAAAAAAATACAAACAGAAAATAATAAAAAAAAAGAAAGAAAGAAAGAAGTATCTCTCTCTATAAAGATCGGAAACAGAAAATCCCCTAAAGGCATTCAAATATTAATTATAATCTATTCAACTCAATTTTAGTTATTGAAAAGTTTATATAAGAAAAACTTATGACAAAAAAATATATATCATTTCCATCGTATATTTGACAAATTATTTAGGAAAATATTATTTCCACATAAATTTTTAATATTTTCACATGGTCTCCTCACATATAAAAATATGATTCACTTTCTTATCATGTGAGAAAGAACTATGTAAAAATATCAAAAATATCAATTTCTATTATTTAATTTATTATTTGAACTATCAACTAGTTTATCTAACAAGCTTTATCGGACCTTTCCCGTTATTCAGTGAACCAATGGACTACAATTAAAGTCCAATTATCTAGCTTCAATTCTACCCAACTTTTCATGTTTTCCTGTCCAAAAAAAAATATTAAAGCTTAATCAGTTGTATTTCTTTTTCCTTTGTCAAAAAAAAAAATATATATTGTGAATATTTATATCGACTTTTTAATTATTAATTGCGTGAATAAATATTAGTAGTAATCTTTTTAGAAGGATGTGTAATAAGTGAGATCCACATATAATTCCTACAAACACAATTGTAATTTGATATCAATTTATCATAATACATAACAAGACTCAATTAACCATTATTTCAACTTATTTTATTGTGTGATTGATCAACAAAAGAAATCGTTTAACAAAGTACAAAGTCAAATGACTTGGTAACTCAACATAGCATTAGCATTAAGAATTCTAAACGTGCAGTGGTTGAATCCAGATCTTAATTCATAATTTAAATTTAACTTAACAACAACTTAACAACAAGAACTGAGAAAGGAGAAAATTTTCAACCAATAACAATTAATTTAGTGTGCATTTTTACCCATAGGAATCTTCTTGGATAGATGTGGAAGAACCTTGAGAACAATGTGTTTTACAAAAGGTGGGACTATATATAGTTATCAAAAAAGGATAACATTAAATTTCTTTTATATAGGAATCTTCTTGGATTCCTTTCCTTGTTTAATTTGAATCATTAAAATTACGTACCTGTTTATCAAGATATTTTTTATCGTAATAAATCTTTTTGTCTAAACAAAATATAATAAAATTCATTAATTTATAATTTTAAAAATACAGAAATAAGTATAAAATAGTATCTATTTCCTAAATCTTAAAAAAGATTAAAATTAACATGGAAAAAGAAAAGGTATCTGTATGAAATGTGAGAACATGGTGAAAAGATTCATGCCTTGGATTGTGAACAAAAGGAACACTAGGAGATGCCAGAGCTGGCAGAAAGAAAGAAGGAATAGAAAGAAAACATTATCATCGTTAATTAATTCGATAAAAAGAAAGTGGCTAATGAAAGTCAAGTGTTGGAAAGAGAATTCTGAAGTAGAAGATGTGTTGGAGTTTCATGCATAGCAACCTATTGTCTCTTATTACCAAATCAAGAAGAGAAATGACACCCAACTGAATATAAATCTTTATTTGATATGACCTCTCATCACTCGCAGACCACTAACTAATTTATTTCATATTTTTAAATTCTTGCATTAATTAATTCTAAAGTGGAGTTCCTTTAATTTATACCCTCAACTCTTTGTTTTTTTTTTTGGTGTTTTTTTTGTAAAGAAGTACATAGAGTAATTAACATTGTGCCCCATATAGTAGTAGTATGGTCATTTAGGAACGATTGATCTGGTAAGGTTCTAACAACACCCATCTTAGGAATTTCTCCTTTTTTACCCTAAAAGCAAAAGTTTAGGAACACTTCCATTTATCTACATTTCTCTTTTTGATAGAAAATAATGACCAATAACATATATTAATATCACATTAATCTCTTCCATTTCAAAAGTATAGTGTGCCTAAGTACACTAGGCCTAATTGTTTGTTTGATTAGAGGGCACTAGTGTATTTAGGTAATTGGTGGATTTGAAAATTCAAATGCACAATTTAAAATCTTATTTCTCTAAATATAATTTATTTCAAACATTGTCTAAAAAAATAATGTGAAGAATTTTGTGTGTATGAATGTCTAAACACATCAAATGCTAAAACTGCAAATGAAAACCAAACAAATCCTAAAAGATGCAAGTAAGGGAGGGAGAGGCCAGTTGCATGTCAAATCATCTGTTCATACCTTTTCTACCCATAAGGTATACTGTAAAACAAAACAAACTTACTCACTTCAGTACTGCAGTTTAGAGTCAGAGATTGTCCCAAGTCCCAAGATGAAAGAATTCAATAAGCAAAATTTGAAAGGCCATGAAGCTGCCAATAGCATGGTGTAGTTTGGTGCAGTTTGAAGTTCAAATTGCACTCAAAATCGCTTAGATACAGTTTAAAAAATTCAAAATCGCACACGAAATCGCTTATGATGGGTGCAGTGCGGTTTTAAATTGTGTGTTGTGGTTTCAGTTCCAAAATCAATTGAAACAACAAAAAAGTCTAAGCCTTCAATAGAATTTAACACAGAGCTCACCTCGAGCAATTAACTTAGTGACAGAGTCGGCAATGAGAATTATATAAAGCATAGAAACAAACCTCCTTCTACCAAACATGTCAAATTCACCATCAAATCATAAAACAATGAGACACATAAAATAGTTTTAGTTTATAATAAAGGAATGATACTTCAAAACTAAAACTGTAAGACCCTAGCTTTTTATAAATAAAATTGAATTTTCTCTATTTATTATCTTGAAATAATAAGGAGTTAATTTGATATAATGTTTTGGTTATGGGTGAAATGTGCAAATTTTACAAAATAAGCAAGTGGTTGTAAAATATTCATTTCTGTCAGGGAATATTCGTTTGGTCGTGGAATATTCTTTTTGTCGCGAATATACGTGTTGATGGCAAGCAGCCCATTCGTGGGCCTCATAATGTAATAACTGCTTGATGAAGAAAAACGCGATAAAGTATGAGTTTTATAAATAACACAGAAGTAGTTATTCAGATTAACACTATTGGAATACCGGTGGTTAAAATACTGATGTCGTGTGGTGGCACAAAGAAGATATACGATATTGCACAAAGATTGTTGAATTATTGATTAAATGCGTAAGAAGGCCTTTTCAATAATTGTTACGATGAATTCTTCGCTCAATATTTTATTTTATTGATTCAATAATTGTTGCATTGATAGTTTATATTATTGTTGTTTCAATAATTGTCATTTCACAGTATTTCCCATTATCAGATCAATAATTCATATTATTTGAATAATATTATTAGATAGTATTATTGGCAATGTCTAGAAAGTTCTGTCAAGGAGAGGTTTGGTCACCTAATTGTGCGCCAATAAGGAGAAATCCTTATTGGAAAGCCCCCTCTTTCCTGGGAACGGCTTGGTTGTCATATATAATTGTGATTCTGTAATATTATTTATGAATAATTAATTATTGATTTATATGATAAGGAAATATTTATTTGATGTGGATATAAATAATGGATTTATTTATGTGGTTATGAATGAAGGAATTAATGTTGAGGTGTTTTATCATTATTTTGTCGGATTGGAGGTATTAAAAACTCAAAGCGGTGTTCTTAAAGCTTTATTGCGTGAGTTATAATTTTAATCTGACCGTTAGATCGTTGTGATTTTTGGATATGTTATACATATATGAGTTGAGTATATGTCCACAAATTTTGAACCTTTGAAAATTAACGCATGATTTGTTATGAATTTTAAAAGGTGTTGAAACGGTGTTGAAAATCGTCCGTTTGTGGATTTTGGATATTTTCTATTTGGAATTTGGAAAAACTCAAAGCTACAAAGTTGTAGAGAATTTGATTTCGTGTGGAATGGCATAAAATTCGTATTTTCTGATAAACGGGCTATTTTCTATGAATTACTGAAGTTTCAAAAAATAAAATGATTTTTATTAAATTATGGGTGGGACCCACTTTTTGGTTGGTGTTGATTACACACATGGGCTACTGATTTTGTCCAAGAAGGCATGCTTGGATTTTTCAAATGGTAGGTGGCGTAGGAAATTAAAAAGAAATAATATTAGTTTATTATTTTAGTCTCCTATGTAGGCTTAAAGCATTTTTCTATAAATAGACGCTTTAGGTTAGAATTGAAATTCACACCGAAACAAGTTTTCTTTCTCTAGATTATCGAGCGTATTTTTTGTGAGTATTTATATACTTTGAGAGTTCTTTGTTTCTAAGAAAGCTTCCTTCTATTTCTGTCCGATATTACGATCGGAAGCATCGTTATTTTGAGGTAAGGGATGTTATTTTCTTTCGAAATGATATTAATTTCTTCAATATCATTATGCCAAAATATTGGTGAACTTTTTAATCAAATTTGAAACTTTTTGTGTTGGATCGAAGATTAATGATTCAGATCATGAAACAGGAGTAAGATGAAGCAGTTGAGGGAAGAATATGCCCTATAAAAAATTCAATTTCAACGGTAATGATGACACCAAATGCTGCCCCAGACAAGTCAAAGCCGGGTAGTTCAAGGGAGAGCGGTTGTCATGAGTTCCCAACAAGTGAGGAACCCAAATGAAGTTATCACGAGTTAGTTAATCATAAATTTTTGTGAAGTTTATACCTCACTAGATACCGGTTCTACCCAATCTTTTATCTCTCCTGCTTGTGCTCAACGTTTAAACTTGACTTCGGAGAAATTAGACTTTGACTTATTTGTGGAGACTCCGTTAGGAGAAACCTTTAACACATCCACTATTTATAAATCTTGCTTAATCCAAGTTGGCACAATGACATTACCTTTTGATCTTATCTCTTTATAGATACTTGCATTGAACGTGATTTTAGGAATTAATTGGTTAACCACTCATCATGCCAAAATTGATTGCTTTCATAAGGTTGTTAGTTTTTATATTCCTAACTAACCTGCTATGCGAATGCAAGCAACCAAACCATTGAGTCAAAAACTTTCATATCAAGCCATTAAGCCATTCGTTTATTGAAAAATGGATGTCAAGTTTTTGCCCATTTCATGGATTTAAACAAAAATACGTCAGATATGAATGATATTTCTGTTGTTAGTAAATCTCCTGACGTATTTCCTGAAGAAGTCTCTGGGTGTGATATTGAATTTGTATTGACTTTGAACCCGGTACAAAACCCATTTCTAAAATCTCATATCGAATGGCTCCTATTGAACTTCAGGAGCTAATAACCCAAGTATAAGAGTTGGCGCCTGAGCCTATAACTTGTGACTTACTTTGTGGAATGCACCAAAGCCAGACTCTCCGTAGGGAACTCTATATTTGTGTGGTGGTAAAACGATAGGTGTCATTGTGACGTGCAATCCAAGATTGGGATATAAATCACATATGAGAGCAACTTAAGTTAGTAATCAAAATATCTAGCTTTCTAGGCTTAATTGGTTACTATCGAAGATTCGTGGAAGGACTTTCTTGAATCGCTACTCCGTTAACTTAGCTAACTCGAAAAGATACAAAATTCGTATGGAGCGAGGAATGCGAGAAGATTTTCCAAGAGTTCAAGAGGTGACTCATTTCGGCACTTGTTTTGACCATACCATCCTGGAAAAGCGAACGTGGTAGCTGACGCATTGAGTAGAAGATCATACGCAAGTACGGGTGCGATATTGTTGAGCACAAAGACCTATTTTATATAATTTACAAACGATAGAGATAGAGTTAAAGACTCTAGGGACCTACGTGATGATATATGAGTAGAATCGACTTTAATCGATAATGTTAAAGCCGCTCAAGCTACAGACCTGGAGCTGATGAATATAAAGAAGAAGGTGCAAGAAGGCGTTATTCTAGAAGTAAGAGTCGATGAAGAGAAGAAAGCTCAAACCTTCGATTTATTTGAAATCCTCGATCGAGTAGGAACTGTGGCCTACAGACTCGCCTGAACGCTAAGTATGTCGCTTGTTCATAACGTTTTTCACGTATTGATATTACGTAAATATGTGAAAGACCCGAACCACATCATTGAGTTAGAACTGGATGAGATAGCCGAAGATTTAACGTACGAGGAGGTACCTGTCAAGATATTGCACAGGAAAGAGCATGTCCTACACACCAAGGTTATACCACAAGTTAAGGTTTTGTGGAGGAACCATGCAATTGAGGAAATGATATGGGAGTTAGAATCGGAAATGAAAGCGAGGTACCCTCACCTGTTCGAAACACCAGGTATGTACATCAATTTCGAGGACGAAATTTCATAAGGAGGAGAGGTTGTAAGACCCCAGCTTTTTATAAATAAAATTGAATTTTCTCTATTCATTATCTTGAAATAATAAGGAGTTGATTTGATATAATGTTTTGGTTATGGGTGAAATGTGCAAATTTTACAAAATAAACAAGTGATTATAAAATATTCATTTCTGTCGGGGAATATTCGTTTGGTCGTGGAATATTCTTTTTGTCGGGAATATCCGTACGACGGCGCAGCCATTCATGGGCCTCATAACAGAATAACTGTTGGATGAAGAAAATGACAAAGTATGAGTTTTTATAAATAACAGCGTAGTTGTTACCGTTAACACTATTGGAATACCTGGTGGTTAAAATTGAGTAATACACGTGGTGGCACAGTAGCAAAAGGTATTGCACAGTATTGTTGAATTATTGATTCGTACGTAAGAAGGCACTACTCAATAATTGTTACAGTAGTTACTGTTCAATATTTTATTTTATTGATTCAATAATTGCTGCATTGCTAGTTTATATTATTGTTGTTTCAATAATTATCATTTCACAGTATTTCCCATTATCAGATTAATAATTCATATTATTTGAATAATATTATTAGATAGCATTATTGGCAATGTCTAGAAAGTTCTATCAAGGAGAGGTTTGGTCACCTAATTGCGCGCCAGTAAGAAGAAATCCTTAATGGAAAGCCCCTCTTTCCAGGAACTACCGTCATTATAATAATTGTGATTACATAATATTATTTATGAATAATTAATTATTGATTTATATGATAAGGAAATATTTATTTGATGTGGATATAAATAATGGATTTATTTATGTGGTTATGAATGAAGGAATTAATGTTGAGGTGTTTTATTATTATTTTGTCGGATTGGAGGTATTAAAAACTCAAAGCGGTGTTCTTAAAGCTTTATTGCGTGAGTTGTAATTTTAATCCGAACGTTAGATCGTTGTGATTTTTGGATATGTTATACATATATGAGTTGAGTATATGTCCACAAATTTTGAACCGTTGAAAATTAACGCATGATTTGTTATGAATTTTAAAAGGTGTTGAAATGGTGTTGAAAATCGTCCGTTTGTGGATTTTGGATATTTTATGTTTGGAATTTGGAAAAACTCAAAGCTACAAAGTTGTAGAGAATTCGATTTCGTGTGGAATGGACATAAAATTTGTATTTTCTGATAAAAGGGCTATTTTCTATGAATTACTGAAGTTTCAAAAAATAAAATGATTTTTATTAAATTATGGGTGGGACCCACTTTTTAGTTGGTGTTGATTACACACATGGGCTGCTGATTTTGTCCAAGAAGGCATGCTTGGATTTTTCAAATGGTAGGTGGCGTAGGAAATTAAAAAGAAATAATATTAGTTTATTATTTTAGTCTCCTATGGCGTTCTAGCATTTTTCTATGAATAGACGCTTAGGTTAGAATTGAAATTCACACCAGAAACAAGTTTTCTTTCTCTCTAGATTATCGAGCTTATTTTTGTGAGTATTTATATACTTTGAGAGTTGTTGTTCGGTACAAGCTTCCTTCGGCTTTCTATCCGATATTACGATCGGAAATCACCAATTATTTTGAGGTAAGGGATGTTATTTTCTTTCGAAATGATATTAATTTCTTCAATATCATTATGCCGAAATATTGGTGAACTTTTTAATCAAATTTAAAACTTTTTGTGTTGGGGTTACTATTCACGTATACGTCACTATTCACGAATACGACACTATTCATCGAAAAATAAAAATTTTTCTTTTTGTCCAAGATGTCTATTTTGGCTACTATCTTTGATTGTATCCATGTTTTGATCGTTATTTTTGAATTCTGCTTCACAATTGGTTAAGTATTATTGATCTTGGATAAACTGTTATACGAATCCCTAATATTTGTCTTTCTGTCTCACTGGATTCATTTTTTTTAACATATTTTTCATCATCCTCAGTCTTAAATGATGAAGTTACTGAATATCTTTGGCTTGTAATGCAAATATGAATGATTAACTGATGAATATCTTTGGCCCGTAGTGCAAAGATGAACAGGTGTTGAGATGAACATGACCAACTGGTGATATAAATGAATATCTTTGGCCCATAGTGGAAAGATGTATATTGATTGATGTTACAGGGATAAAATATTGATGATGGACTTTTAAATTCATAGATGATAGTAGATTTCATTCTCTACTTAACTCTTCTAATGAATTGTTGTTTCCGCTGCAGTTGTTGATCTAAAACTTGTTGTCTATTGTACTTTATCAGATTTTCCCTATTGAAGACTAAGGATAATTTGTCTAGAAGACAATATTTATATTTAAACTCACAGTATGTGTTGTCGTATTTTGCACGACAATTGTATTATTAAAGTTGTAGTTTGTTTTCTGTACCATGTATTTGGCGACTCAGAATGGGTGTGGTGTATACCTATTTTGTGTGCGTCACAAAAACATACGATATATAAAACAATATAAAACAACGGTGACCATATATTCGATAACAAGTAAGAAGGTTTATTTAGTTTCCAAAAATTAAAAGTATATACTGGAGATAAAATGAAATTATATCTTATATATTGCAGGGAGAACTTATAGAATATAATCATAATTGTACCTAATTTGAAAAATAATCTATTAGACAACTACTACTATAGCATAGACCTTAACCAATGCATCAAGTGTTTGAACCAACGAATTTGGCCCCTCAGCTATAAGCCCCTCTAGTAACGCATCAAACAAATTTGAAATTTCAAAACTCAAATGCTTACTTTTTGACTCTATAACCTCTAACCATCTTCTTTTGGTTGGTAAGAAAATGTCAATGCAAGACTGGGGTTTTCTCTGAGCGTGTTCAAGTGAAAAGTAACTTTAGAATTTACTAGAGATAATGTGACGCCCCCAAAATAGGTATACATCACCCATTTTGAGTTGTCAATAACATGGTACAGAAACAACTACAACTTTATTAATACAACATATAAACTGTAAGTTTAAATACAAATATTATCATCTAGACAATATCCATACCCAACTAAATTCTCATTACAATTATTGGTACATTATTTTACAAAAATGGTGAAGACTACTAAAACAACTTCTAGAACCATCATTCCATACCCCGACTAGTACTCGCTACATTCTCACCTCCTGAGAAGAAAAATAGAACAAAAAGGAAAAGGGTGAGCTCAACTAGCCCAGTAAAGAATATTATGACTAAGATAATATAGAAAAAATTATCGTTAGTCTTTAACAGAGAAAAAAAATCTGATAGAATATAATAAACAACAGGTTTCAGATCAATATTTGCAGCGAAAATAATAATTCATAGATGAGTTACGTAGAGAATGAAATTAATCTATGAATTTAAAAGTCCATCATCAATATTTTATCCCTGTAACATCAATCAATATTCATCTTGAATCAAATATTCATCTTTGCACTACAGCCAAAGATATTCATCGATTAATCATGTTCATCTCAACACTGTGTACATCTTTTGCACTACGGGCCAAAGATATTCATAAGAAAATCAACCATCTTTTTACTACTGTGCCAAAGATATTCAGTAATATCATCTTTTAGGACTAAGGATGATGAAAAATATTTTAAAGAAAACGAATCCAGTAAAACAAAAGAACAAATATTAAGGATTCTTACTTTAAACAATCCGAGTTCAAAAATACTTCATAAATAACCATAGTGAAGTAAAATTCAAGAATGATCAAAACATAGATACAATCAAAGCTAGTATGCATAATAAATATTTTGGACAAAATACAAAAATTTAATTTTTCTGTGAATAGTCTTGTATTAAGTGAATAGTCTTCAGATATCGTGAATAAGTAACTCAAAACTAAAAGACAAGAATTTCACAAGAAAAATACTATCAATATTTCGGCATAATGATATTGAAAGAAGTAATATCATTTTTTTTTAAAAAATAATATTCTTTACCTCAGAAAGACAGTACTTTTGACTGGAATACTGGATATAGTGCTGAAGGGAACTTGCACTGTATAGCAACGCTCAAAGTATCAAAATACTCACAAGAATACGCTTGATAATATAGAGAGAGAAAGAGAGAGAAAACTTTAGTTTCTGGTGTGATTTTCAATTCTAACCTAAGCACCCTATTTATAGGAAAATGCTTAGAACACCAAAGCAGAAAATTTAATAAAATATTAATATATAAATAAAATTTTCAACGCCAACCTTAGACTTCTGAATTCAGCATGTTTACAACACATGCAAGACCCACAATTAATGACAAAAATGTTTTTCATATTAAAAATAATTAAAACTTCCAAAAATCAATTATTTCGGAACTTCGGAACTTCAATAATTCATGATAAATAGCTTTTTTGTCAGAAAAAATCAACCTCATATCTTTTCCATGGGAAATTCCATTATCTACAACTTTACAGAAGAAAGTTTTTCCAAATTCCAAACAAAAATTGACCAAAATCCACAAACGGGCGATTTTACAGGCTATAATCAAATTTCAGTCAAGAAATGGGGTCCACCGACACACAAAACATGTGTTAATCATTTAATGCAACAAAAATATTCTTCCTCCTCATATACTCATATATCCCACATTCATTGTAAAAATATCACCATTATTATATTATTAAAATATAATAATATATTTAAATGAATTATTTTATCAAAAAAAATAAAATATTAATTTTCAACAATTATCACATTAAAAATTTTCTCCATCTATATCCACATTAAATTAATATTTTTCTCATCATATAAATCAATAATTAATTATTCACAAATAATATTACAAAATCACAATACTGACAATCAGGCAGTTCCCAGGAAAGAGGGGGCTTTCTAATAAGGATTTCTCCTTACTAGCGCGCAATTAGATGACCAAACCTCTCCTTAGACAGAACTTTCTAGACATTGCCAAAAATGTTATCTAATAATATTATTCAGATAATATGAATTATTGCTCTGATAATGGAAAATATTGTGTAAAGGACAATTATTGAAACAACGAAATATAAAATATCAACGTAGCAATTATTGAATCAATAAAATAAAATATTGAACAGTAATTACTGTAACAATTATTGAGTAGTGCTTTCTTACGTAAGAATCAATAATTAATGCAATACCGCTTTACATGTGTTTTAAATCCAATTTAGTATTTCAACAAAGATAAATTCAGAATAACTACGTTTATTATTTATAAACAACTTATATTTGTCGTTTTCTTCATCCAATCGCTTTCCGTTATGGGACCCACACAAGGCTACGCCGTCGTACGAATATTCTCCGACAGTAAGAATATTCCACGACCAAATAAATATTCCCCAACAACAATATATATTTTATAACCACTTGCTTATTTGAAATATTTGCGCATTTTACCCATAACCAACCACATTAATCGAATCAACCCTTACTATTTCAAAATAAAAATAGAGGAAATTAAATTTCATTTATTAATAAACTGGGGTCTTACAGATAATACATACATACACACACATGGTGCAGTTTCGATTTTATGTGTGCGGTTTTGGCTAGTAACCAAATCGGAACCGTAAATTTGGTTATTCAACCCACCTAAAACCGCCACATACGTCGTTGATGAGGTTTTAATTGGTGTGGTTCGTGCGGTTTTTGGTGCGATTTCGCTTCCAATTTGGTTACTTGCCCAGCCCTAGCTGCCAAGAAGAAAATCAAATTAGATGATATACGAGATAATTGAATTTTTGGTTATTGTACTATAATTCGATTTTTATTATAGTTATCAAAAAAATTTTTGTTACAAACGCATTACTATACTCAAAAAAATTTATAAAATAGTCATTAACCAAACTTTCCGTTTAAAAAAATTAACGGATGCTTAGGTGGCTAATATATATGATGACGTGGACATAAGGGTCCATTTTTTTTTAATAAAAAGTAATTAAAATTATTCCGATACACACCATAAAATTATTCCGGCAGGCACCATTCAAAATAATAATAATTATAATAATAATTTCAAATTAATAATAATAATAATTTTTAAATAATAATAATAATTTCAAAGTATTAGATAATTTATATCTTTAAAGTTAACTTAAAATATTTAAAAATTAAAAAATATATAAATTCATTAATTTTATATAAATACATTTATAAAAATTATTATAATTATTATTAAGAAATTATTATTATTTTTATTTAGAAATTATTATTAATAATAACTTATCAGTACATCATTTTAGTAAAATATACTTCATTTTGTCTCTACAAAAAATCTACAAGGGGATTTATTTATTTTTACCCCTCAGAATTATCTTATATTACAACTATATAAATAAATAAATAAAACACCTTATATTGTTTTCTCTTTGACAATCCAATTCTTCTTCCTTAATGGCATTCACATTCCCATTGCAACAATTGCAGTTGACCTTTCGCTTTCTCTCTGTTTTCACATAGAAATTCAAAAACAGAAACAAAATTGTACCATTTGGTACTGAATTCAAAACTCAGGCTCCGATTCCATTGCACCCACCTTTAATAAAATGTAGCAAAAACACCCCAATATGGTAAATTAAATTACCACTAAGAAGCAAGATTAGTAGGGGATTCGAATTTGTGTGTGTGATGGAAGTGGGTGTTATGATTTGATGTGGTGTTTGTTTGGGGTTAATGGTTTGAAGGTTTTTGGATCTTGGTGGTTAGCTTGCCACTAAACTTTAGTGGTTTTTGGATATTGAGCCATTTTTTTGTCAACGCAAACTGAGTCCATTTCTATTCAAAAATTTGGACTTTGAACCTCAGACGCCACATGTGCGTTGACCTGATGACGTGTCACACGTGGCGCCTACGTGGCAGATTTGACGTGGGTATTTTATATTGTAATTTTATATGTGAGCAACGCTGACGTGGCTTCTTTCAAAATTCTTTCATAAAATTAGCTCTCCACTGATTCGAACTCGTAACCTCACGTTTGAAACCTTGGTCATATGACCACCCAAGCACCACGAGCCTAACTATTAACATTTCGCAAGGATTAATCTTTATATCAAAATATTTCATTTCTCCCCAAAAAATTAAAATACTTCACAAATCTTTCAGGCATCTAAGATTCATTTCTTTCTTTATCTTTCTCTCTTTCATCCAATTTTTGGAGAAATTTCAGATACTCCCCTGCGAGGGGTCGGTAAAGTGAGGCAAAAGGTTAGGGTTCCATCAATAGTCGTTCTCTCTCTCTCTTGCTGTAATCTTGAGCTTCGTGAAGAATGAAAAGGGGAAAGCAGCACCCCAAAAAAAATAGCCATCAAAAGGTTAGGGAAGGTTCAAAATCCACTGAAGTCAGTGGGATTTCATCACCAAGGTATTGTGGGTGTGGGATACAAGTACGAATTTGTACATCGTCAAAAGGACTCAATGTTGGGAGGAAGTTTTATGGTTGTTCAAATTATGGTGTAAGTTATTATATTTACCCTGATAAAATTTTAAATTTTTACATACAATCGTGATAATTGTTTGTTTAATTTTCTATAAACCCGAGCATTTTGTGACTTTTTTCAATGGATTAACTCTATCCACATGTTAGAAGATTCTGGGGTAAATATGATTTGGGTCTATTGAATTTAAGGAGCATAAAAATTGACCTACAGATGATGAAGGAGAAAACTCATGACTTGGGAGTGTAAGTATCGAAATTGGAAAAAAAAGTCAAATTGAAGAATGATTTGAAGTGTTTAAAAGAAGAAATAAGGATTTTACAAACTAGGGAGAAGTAGGTCTTACTTGTAATTGGGTTGCTTTTGTGTTGTGTTTGAGTATGTTAAAAACCATAAAATAGTTTTTGTTGTTTTGATGTTTGAAAAAAATGATATATAAGTGGTGATTGGATAATGTTGTTTGAATAATTGCATTATTTGAAGTGCATGTTCATATTCAATTGGATAATTGGTGATTGGATAATGTTGTTTGGATGCTCCATGTTCATATTCAATTTGATATATAAGTAGTGATTGGATAATGTTAAAAACCATGATTTGAAGAATGATTCTGTTAATGTAGATTCATGAAATTTGATAATTGTGTTTATTTGAATAATTATTTAGCAAAACATAGCATACTTCACTAATTTGGGACATTTCAAATTATTTGATTATTTCTTTTTACAAAACACAACATTATGTAAGAGCCCAACTTTTATGAATAAAGATTAATTTTCTCTAAATGTTATTTTGAATAATAAGGTGTGGATTTGATATAATGTTATAGTTGTGAGTAATATTTACAAATTTTGCAAAATAAGTAAATTGTCATAAAATATTCGTTTGGTCAGGGAATATTCGTTTTATCAAGGAATATTCGTACGATGGCACAATCATTAGTGAACCTCACAACGGAATTACTGTCGGAGTTAGAAAATGACAGAAATAACTTTTTATAAAAATAACGGAAAATTTTTTACTATTAACTGTTGAAATACCCGGTGATAAAAGTAAAGTAATACGCGTGGTTGCATAGTAGCACATGGTATTGTACAGTACCTTTGATTATTGATGCTTACGTGAGAAGTCACTCAGTTTATTCAATTATTACCACAGTAATTATTGCATAGTATATAACATTATTGATTCAATTATTGTCACAGTATCATATGCACAATATTTTATATTATTAAATCAATAATTGAGACGACAAAGTTATTCATATTATTATTTGTATTATTGACAATGTCTAGAAAATTCTGTCGAGGAAATGGGTTTGGTCACCTAATTGCGCGCCAATAAGGAGAAGTCCTTATTATATATATATATATATATATATATATATATATATATATATATAGTAAAATCAAATTTTTTTTAAACGAATTCGTCCGTGAATTCTTCCTACTGTGCGCCCGTGATTTTTCCTAAATAGTACCATGTCATTCTCCTATAAATAGGATGCTTAGTTTAGAAATGAAAATCACACCAGAATTAGAGAATTCTTCTTCTATAATATTGAGTGTATTCATTTAGAGTTTAAGAAAACTTTGAGTGTAGAAAATAGTACAAGTTTTCTTCAAGAATATCTCTGCTATACCATTCAGAATTACTCTCCTTTTTAAGGTAAAAGATATTATTTTGTTCAGTATTCGTAAGAAATAATATTTTCTTCCATATTCTGTAGTATGTAAGTACTATTATGCTTTGTTTACACCAATAGACTACATAATTTTTGTATAAGATAGGAATATACCTATATGCCATGTGTGACCTATATCCTTAAAATTTGCGTTTCATCTAGTATCTTTTCACGAAAATATTATTCTGAACATTCTTGTTAATTAATTTTTAATATTTTCATATCGGGGTACTATTCACAAGGTACTATTCCCGAAGTACTATTCACGGGGTACTATTCACTCGGGTACTATTCACCTGGGATACTATTCATGACAACAATTAATTTCTTTTCTGTTCAAATTATTTTTGATACAATATTATTCTTGAATTTTACTCCACAAAGCAGTTATCATGTTGACAATTTGGACATTCTTGAACTCTGGATAAATTGAATTATAAATCTTTAAAATTTATCCTTGCTTTCACTTAATTGAATTCCTATATCATTGTCATCATCCTCATGCTTATATTGTGATGAAAGTCATCTTTGGCCCGTAGTTCATAGATGAACTGTTGATTGGTATGATTATGACTAGGAATTATGTATCGGTATAATCAAGACATGTAATATTACAAATGATGTGGTAAAAGTCTTCATTGGCCCGTAGTGCATTGATGGATAGTTGTTAGCATGATCATGATCATTGGTGATAATAACAAATATTCTTGGCCCGTAGTGCATGGATAATTCGATGATGTGGATTATTTATTGAGCTGTGTTACAACGATAAAATAGTGATAATGAACTTTTAAATCATAGAAGATAGTAGATATCATGCTCTATTTGACTTTTCTAATGGATTGTTTGTTCCACTGCAGTTAAACTTGTTGTCTATTGTATTATATCAGTTTAACACTGTTGAAGGCTAACGATAATTTATTCTGCATTGTATTAGTCATAATATTCTTTACTGTGCTAGTTGATCAGCTCATCCTTTGCTTTCATTGTTCTCTTCAGGAAATGAGAATATAGCTGGGACTAGTCGGGGAATGGAGTGATGGTCCAAGATGGTGGCTATAGTAGTCCTTACTATTCTATGAAATAGTGTGATAATAAATGTAATGAGGACTCCATTTGAGTTTGGATATTGTCTATGAGATAATATTCGTGTTAAAACTCTCAGCTACGTTTTGTCGTATTGTATAAACGAAGTTTGTATTTAAATTATGTACCATGTATTTGGCGACTCAGAATGAGTTGTGTATACCTATTTTGGGGGCGTCACAATTTAATCTGAACAGGGAGCATCCAATTTTTTTAAATTGATAATAAGCAAAACAAAGCACTCATCTTAGAAGTGCAGGTATTCTTAATATGACATGAAGCTCTTAATTACCTCATATTCTGTAGTCACATTGTTCAAACTGCACATAATTGTTCAATCCTATTATTAAAACAATGTCAGAAAATTAATAGCTACAACAATGCATACCTAACAAACTAAATTGCACATAATTATAATTGTAACTGTAACATTTGTACAAAAAACTTAAAAAAGAAACTCTCTTTTTCATTTAATTAGTAACACCATTGTCACGATTACAAACACAAAAATAAATATAAGAGTCTAGGATACCATACACCAAATAAACCATATAATCATGTTTACAAACACCCAAAAATTCTTCTTACTGTATCAATTTTGTGTTTGACGTAATACAAACACCAAAATATCATAAATAAAAGTTAACACAAAATGATAATATATATTAATAGATCTTAAAATTCTACTCCTTGTTCACACTTTATTGAGTACCGCCAGTCTTGTTGAACTTGTTTGTCACTCCAATAGAGTAACCCTCACCCTCTGGTCTTCATCCCCCTCTAGTCTCCTTAAAGCTGTTATACAAAGCTTGAGCCATCAAACAATCCTCTGTTTCAGTCTCTCCATTAAGTGCAGCTGCCACTCTCATAGCACCAGACATCAATTTTATAACCTTAGGTGCAGTTGTCTTTGGCCTTGGTGGATGGTGTGTAGGTGCAGTCCTTGGGCCAGATCCAACTAATTAATAACATCTCCTGGGTGTGATCTATATACAACAGTTGGTTAACACAATAAGTGTATATATCACATTTTACTAATTAATGAAATGTACTGAAACTAGTATACAATAATAATCATTCACATATACTTACTGAAAATATAAGTGTTGCCGGTTTTTTGGGAAATGAAACAGCCAAAATCAGGAGGAACCCATTCTCTTCTTGCACAATTTCTCGTGATTGGTAGTTTTGCTCTAACAACTACACCTTTGTTTGCCATATTTGTCTATAAAACTGGAAAATCAGATTTGACTAATAAACACAATTTCAAAGTAATTGTAATTAGGTTCCAACTCACCAGTTTGTGACTGGTATCAGCTCCACTATATCCCTTATTTGCCATGTCAGTTTTATCTTTTATAACTTGTTCCTAAAATTGTTAACATATGTTTAGAACAATATTATCAATGTAATTAAACATGATTAATCAAAATTGTAAGGGACAAACCTTCACTCATTTTCTCTTCTTCCCACTGTCTCCCTTATCTTGTCCAACTTGTTCCTGCAAAATTAGAAAATAATTAACAAGTACTGCTTAACCGTTCCCCTTTTTTACAGTAAACTTGTAAGTAATTGTACTAAACAGTAACCTTGTCTTGTTCCCCTTTCCTTCTTTGTTTTCTCTTCTTCCCACTGTCTCCCTTATCTTGTACAACTTGTTCCTGCAAAAATAAAATAAAAATAATTAATAATAACAGTTCAGTCAAAATAATTTTTAAAAAACTTGCATGTGTGTACTAAAATACTTACATCTGATTGTGTTGTTTGTGTAGAGGGGACACGATTGTGGCCAGTTGTCTTGCAAGTACTGCATATCATTATTGTGCCTTTCTTAGATAATTTGTATGACTTGGTTTTATTAATTTTATTTTGACTTGCAGCACTTGACTCCTTATGCATTTCCCTCCTTCTCAACTTTTGTGGCCTTCCTCTCGGTGTCTTTAATGGATGAGGTAATGGTGGAGTGATATTAACTTTTGGCCAAAATCTCTCCCTTCTAACCACACTCAACATTTATGAATATGCTCTTACATATGTTTGTACCCTAAACCAGTGTGACACGGTCTTCAGGATTGTATCTCATGTAGAACATAGCTGCACATGCATGCACAAGGAATTCCACTGAGGTCCCAAGCCTTACAAGCACATGTGCGAAATTTCAAATCAACTGTGTACCCATCAGGTACAATCCTAGATGTTACCTCAAACTGCAGATCTCCATTGTAAACACAATATACTGGCAGTTGTCTTCAATGTTGTTGTCAAGTATTTTTTTGGTCTTGGACAAATGTCCCATTTATTCTTGATGGATATATCTCTCTTCTGTTGTAGTCTGGTCATTAACAACTGTCTGATATCTTCTAATAATTCAATCAATGGTTTGCCTCTTGATTGGATTTATGTATCCATTGAAACACTCACAAAAGTTGTTGTCCACTATGTCACACTTTGTATCAATTTTGAAAAAAGTCTTGCACCATTTCCTGGGAGTCTTAGCCGTCAAGAAGTCATAAGCCCCTTCATCTAACTCTTTAATTCTTTCCATCTCATCCTCAAAATCAATGTTAGTTGTGGATTTTGCATCCCTTTGAAAGGTTTTCTTCAAAGCTATACCTCTATACCTCTTTCTCATATTTGCATATATATGCCTTGCATAGTTTCTAGTTTCTGAGAAAGGAAACAGACAATCTAATGCACCAGCTAATCCCTGTAATATAAACACAAAATTATATGTTAGAAACATCACATGTTTTAGAATTAATAATTAAAATTGAAGTAGAAAATGTATAACAAATAACAGTTGTTGGATAATTACCTTTTGTTGATCACTAATAAAGGTCCACCCTTCACCATTTTCTAACTTCAGGTCATTTTTAAGCAATGTCAAAAACCACTCCCATGAATCTCTATTTTCTCCCTCTACAACAGCCCAAGAGATTGGAAACATTTGGATGTTTCCATCTCTAGCTACAACACTTAAAAGCTGCCCACCACAACAGCATTTTAGAAAGCAACCATCCAGTCCAATTATTTTCCTACATCCAGTTAGCATACTAACTCTACAAGCCTTAAATCTAATATAAAGTCTTCTGAATTTAGGTGCACCAGTATGAAATACTTGATATAAGTCAATTGTAATCCCATAATTTGATCTTCTTAACTCGTCAATATATCTATTGAACTTGGCATAATGTTCTTTCATGTTCACCATCAACTCTTGCAAAGTAAATTGTCTAGCCTTGTAACATTTGTCTATTGACACAGAAATTAGAAAGGTCGTTTTCACATAAGACTGGATATCAACCAATCTCCAATTCCTGAATTCTTTAAGTTCTGTATTCAAATTTTTTGCTAACCACTTAGCATTAACCTGCCTACTCACTAAAGTCTTAGAACATCTGTGCTTTTTCCTCAATGTTCTAAGTTGAAAAGTTGGTTGAAACTGAACTTTACTTCCCAATACTTTCATAGGACAATTTTTATTATTCATACATCTCCCTTTCACCCTATGTCTTTCACTTTTCACAAATTTTAAATCAAAAGCTTTTGTTAATGACCAATTAATGACTGCAGATTTGAATTCTTTCTTTTTTACAAATAACATACCTAACTCTAAGTTTGTCCGGATCCCCATGATTTTGGTGTTGGGTTTATACACTGGAAATGGTTTTGCCTCCACACAAGTGTATCATCCTCAGAGTCAGCTTCCTCAGGGCTGTCATTTTCTACTTGATCAGAGTCATAATCTTCAGTATCCCCACTATCTATTTCACTGTCAATAGAATAATCATCATCACTCTTACTACCTTGTTCTTCTATAGTATTGTCACCCTCAACAGTATTGTCACCCTCAGCATTGCCCTTACCCTCAACAATCTTTCCACCCTCAACAAGATTGTTTTACTTTCTTCTTATGTTCTTTATATTCCCTTGTTTTTTTTCTCGCCTCAATTAATTCTTCATTATCAATTAGAAAAATTTCTTCTTCCTCCTCATCAAGAAAAATATCATTATCACTAGAAGAACTGGAGTCCTCATAGTTATTTTCTTCCACCAACACATCACCATCATGACTAATATCAGTTATCAAACTAACATTTCTTAGCCTATTTTTTCTATCACTAACATGTTCAGTTTGTGTAGGTTGTTTAGCTTGTTTACCCCCTTCACAATCATGCTCAAGATAAATCTCAACATATTTATAATCTACAACATCATCTAACATTATATTTAGGTCATCATCATCTTTAAGATTTGAAAAATGCCCATAAAATATAGTTCCAAACAGTCTGTAATATAACTCAATTACATTTGTGTACCCAAAACCCTCACACATTATCTTCAGCTTCTCAAAATTCAATTCAAAATAATTAAGGGATTTGAAACTTGTCAATTTTCCCATAATCATAATAGAAAACAGGATGTAACCCAAATAAACCCCCATGGTGGAGTTCCACTTCCAAGTTTCTAAAATAAAAATATTATAAACATTAATTAAAAAAATATTTATTGTTATTATAACAGGACAAACAATACTTTATTTCTCTCCAGCACATGATAGACAAAAGTTTATTGGTGGAGTTCCACTACCAATAAACTACAGAACAAATCTCATGTTGGACTATGGAACAAAAAGATGCACTACGACATGCATTCTGAGAGACTATATAATTATTACCAGACAACATTAGGACCACAACATAAGGACCACAATATAATACCCAATCAAGTTGATATTTATATAATAACAAACAATTTTAGTAAAAGGCGGACAATAGATAATGAAAGGGGATTAAGTTCCAAACAATAGACATGTGAAGGTAAATAAAGAGGCCACATCAGACAAAAAAAAGGGAATAGAACAAAGGGGCGACATCAATAAAGAGGAATTTTGAGACACTTACACCATCTCCCCCACCACAAAGCACTTTCAGATCCTTCGAATAGCTTTAGTATCCCCCACTACAAACCCCCAATTTGACAAAATTTTGAAACCCTAGCTTTTCTCTATGCATGCGAGAGGTGGATGAGAGAGAGAAAGATAAAGAACGAAATGAATCTTAGATTGTCTGAAGGATCTGTGAAGTATTTTAATTTTTTTTTTTGGGGGGGGGGGGAATGAAATGTTTAATTTTGATACAAAGATTAATCCTTGTGAGATGTTAACAGCTAGGTCCATGGTGCTCGGGTGGTCATATGACCAAGATTTTAAATGTGAGGTTTCGAGTTTGAATCAGTGGTGTTTGCACCTCATATTGTACTCTTTGACAGAGTCCAATTCTTCTTCCTCAATGGCATTCACATTCCCATTGCAACAGTCGTCGTTGACCTTTCGCTCTTTCTTCGTTTTCACATAGAAATTCAAAAACAGAAACAAAATTGCACCATTTGGTACTGAATTAAAAACTCAGGCTTCGATTCCATTGCACTCGCCTTTAATAAAATGTAGCAAAAGCACCCCAATATGGCGAATTAAATTATAGCTCATAAGCAAGATTAGTAGGGGATTTGATCAATCTCTGTGTGTGATGGAAGTGGGTGTTATGATCTGATGTGGTGTTTGCTTCGGGTTAATGGTTTGAGGGTTTTTGGATCTTGGTGGTTAGCTCGTCGAAATTTGTGTTCGAACTTGGTTGCGTCCTATGGTTTCGGTGGTTATGGATTTGGGTTGTATCTTTCCGATCTACTTGTTATGTGTTGTCTGTTTATTTTTTAATATCTTGATTGGATGTTTTTGTTTTTTCTCTCGGTTCCGGCGTCTTCGCCGGTGTTTTGCATTGAAAATCATGTGCGATTTAGCTAAGCTCGAGACCCGATTTTGTTTTGTATTTTGTTTTGGCTGGATTCCTAGGTTTTGTGCTTGGGAGTTATGTTGTGTTATGTCCAAATAATTAGTTCGCATGGGGTTGAGGATAGATGTTTAATGTTCGGATAATTTAGTGTTCTTGGGTGGTCTGATTGTAAATGGCCGACCCTATTCTGCTTCCTGGATTTCATGGTTCATGCTGAAATAATTTTAATTATTTTTTATTATAAGAAAGTGGAACTTGATGTACACGTCATCATAGATGTTAGCCACCTAAACATTGTTAATTTTTTAGACGAAAAGTTCGGTTAATGACCATTTTATAATTTTTTTTCGAGTATAGTAATACATTTATAACAAAAAAAAAATTTGATAACCATAATAAAAATTGACACCTAATATAATGATCAAAAAGTCAATTATCCCGAAGATATACCAATGACCAATGTTATCACTATTTGTTTAGTGAAAGGCCACTTATACAAGACATGGCACTTCTTTGGTGAATCAAATCCATCACAATTGAGTTATCTAGCTAAGATAATTAAATGAAATAAATAATATATTATGGTAAAAAAACGCATTTATTATTTATTTTAGGCTCACAAAAAACGTAAAATACTAATGGTTGCTCACATTTAGTGAATGCAAAGCTGCTATTGCTGACTAATAAATTTCAAATGCAACCACCTGCATCAGCATGCAGAGCAAACAAATAAAAAATGAACATACAATGAACTAAAACTAATAAAATCTATGTAATAAACCATTATACTCATGAACGCAAAAAATAATAAATCGGTTTTGCTGCTAAAACAATGTGAAAAAGTAAAACAAGTTAAAACCCTAATTTTACTCCCCAAATTAGAGGAATGATTGTATTCTCTCTACAGTAATACAAAATCATCAACATTTGTAAACATAAATCAAACAATAATTTTGTACTATGTTTTGCCAGTATAACATTATTCTTGTAAGTGAAAGTTTGTCATTTACTTCTTTAAATAATAATTTATGTATCAACTAATTTTATATTAATTATTAATTGTGATTGTAATTTAATATTGAACGATACTGTAGAACAATAATATTAGTCACTATTCTACATGTGATTGGCTTAAACAAATAAGCTGAAATTTCAACCCCAAATTTATCCCCACAAAATATTCATTTGCCTTCCCACTAGGTTACTAATAAGGAATAATATATAAAAAAAATTAGGTGATCTCACTTGATTAGTAATTTTTTTAAAAATCGAATGGATTTAGTTTTATACATACGCCAAGAAAGTAATAAAAAAAAAACTCGACTTCTTTATTTTTTATCATTTAGGAGCTACGGACTCTGACTTGCATTCCCACATCAAAAGCCCAACTCTAATATCCTACACATTTAAGAATTTTATAATACTTATGTAAGATCCCCACCTTTTATGAATAAAGATTAATTTTTCTCAAAATATATTTTTGAATATTATGGTGTGGATTTGATATAATGTTATAGTTGTGGGTAATATTTATAAATTTTATAAACTAAGCAAGTTGTCATAAAATATTCGATTGGTCGGGGAATATTCGTTTTAACAGGGAATATTCATACGACGACACAATTATTGGTGGACCCCACAACGGAATTATTGTCGGAGTTAGAAAACGACAGAAATATCTTTTTATAAAAATAACGGCGAAAGTTTTACTGTTAACTATTGAAATACTCGCTGATAAAAGTACAGTAATACGCGTGGTTACATAGTAGCACACGGTATTGATTATTGATGCTTACATGAAAAGTCACTCAGTTATACTCAATTATTGTTACAGTAATTGATGCATAGTATATCACATTATTGATTCTATTATTGTCACAGTATCATCTGCATAATATGTTATTTTATTAAATCAATAATTGAGATGACAAGTTATTCATATTATTATTTGTATTATTAATAATGTCTAGAAAGTTCTGTTGAGAAAAGGGGTTTGATCACCTAATTGCGCGCCAATAGGGAGAAATCCTTATCGGAAAGCCCCCTCTTTCCTGGGAATGATCTGGTTGTTAATATTATAAGTTATATTATTTGTTGTTAAAAATATTGAGAGATTTTTTTATGAAGTATTTGTTATAAATTTTGCTTATTATTTGGACCCCCTACTTACCCATTTTTCAAAATTATCGGTAAAAATTATCTCAGTTTTTATGAAAAATAGAATATATTATATTTTATTATGCACAGTGTCTGTATAGTGTTTGTATAGTGAATTTAGAAAAAAATTCAGCCGATTGAATTGCGCCTGTGAAACTTCTACTGTTGGTCCGTGATTTCTAAATTCAAATAGTATTATTTCCATTCTCCTATAAATAGGATGCTTAGTTTAGAATTGAAAATCACACCAGAATCAAAAAATTCTTCTTCTATAATATTGAGCGTATTTCTTTAGAGCTTAAGAAAGTTTTGAGAGTAGAAAATAGTATAAGTTTTCTTCAAGAATATCCTCGTTGTACCAGTCAAAATACTCTCCTTTTAAGGTAAGAGATATTATTTTTGTTCAATATTCGTAAGAACTAATATTTTCTTCCATACTCTGTAGTATGTAAGTAATATTATTTCATTTCAGATTCTGAATTATACACTCATTTTATTAAAATATGACTTCTATACTCCTTAAAATTTGTGAAATATGTAACATTCCAGAACTTTTATTGTTATATTAAATATTTATTGAAATATTTAAGTATTTAATGGATGTGTTTATTGTTAAATAAATAATTGTTCAAATTTGATTCAATTTGATTAGTATTTGTTAAATAAATAATTAAGAAAATTAATTATTTTATGCTAATTTAATTTAATTATTAAGTTAGAAAGTTTTGATTAATTGAATTACTATTCTTTTTGTATTGGAATTTGTAATTAAAAAGGATGTGTTAGTTGATTAAATAAAGTTATAATTATATAGAAAATTATAATTTTGTGGTATTGAGTTATGTGTTAAAGTGATGTAATAAATTATTTTTAGAATTAATTGAACTTAAAGTGTGACAAATAACCTTATATAAAGTAGTTATTAAAATAACTTAAAGGAGTTTTAATTCAGTTTTGCCAAACAAGGCCTAATACCTATTAAGTCTTTAATCTAATTATGTTTTACCAAACAAGGCATAAGGAATAATTGATTATATTTTTAGTAAGTAACCAAACAAGCCTTATGGCTTTTGGTTTTCAAAAATTGAATAACTGATATCAGTTATATGTTTTATATTTATATTATATAATCAATATATATTATATCTATATACGTTATATCATAAGACGTAAGAATAGAGGAGAGAGGTTAGAGAGAAGAAAGAAAAACTCAGAGGAAGAAGAAGAAAAGAAGAGAGGAAGAAAGGCTCGAGATTGGAGAATGAGAGGCTTGAGAATAGAAAGGAATAGCCATATCATCTTCTTCAAGGTATTGTTCTATTCTTTTTAGTTTTAAAAGTTTAGTTTTTCTCTTCCCAAATTCTCTGTAGAATCCTTGTGTAAGCATGAATTTTTGTGGTTATTTGGCTTTATATGACATACTAGTGATGTTAAAACTATTTTTATGAGTTATAATCAATGAATTGATGATATGTATGTAATTTGTGAAGAAAATATTTTTACAGAGAGTTTTTGTGAATATATATTGTTTAGCTTAAAGTAGAAATTGAGGGTTAATTAGTTGTTTAGTTGATAAATTGACCATTTATTTTGATAGAGTATGTGTAATTATTGATAAAGATACTTTGAATTAATGGTTTTGGTTGAAAAACAAAATTTACAGTGTTGATTTTCATTGAAATATCAAAAAGTGAGTTTTTATCAAAAATAGTTTTTATCAAAAAGTGCTAAATTTGTTGTTTATGTTGTTGTATGGATAAAAACATGTTAGGAATTCTTGAATTTTGTTTACATAAAGTTTTTGTATGAATTATATGCTATTTAGTCTGTTAAAAACGAGCTTGTAGGCCAAAATTGGCTTTTTCCTCGCCTTGCTTGTTGAAGTCGTCAATTAAATCTAGCTAGCTTTAGTGCTTGCTGGCTCAATGTTAGTTAGTTTCAGCAATGACGATTTGCATATATGATGTGTGACTTTATACCTTTTGTTCATGCCCTTAATAACATACTCACGTCGCATGTACGACCCATATGTAAATTGTGAAATATGCATGGAAGTTAAGCGAAATGGTCCATTGTGTTGATTTTGTACTTCGAAATTTTAAGGAATTGTTATGCGATGATAGTAGGACTGTAAAATGTTGATTTTAGTATTTGTATACTATGAATAAGTATGTTATTAACGATTAACTTGTGTTATAACTTGATTATGTGATTAAAAATCCAATATTTACATGATGAACGTACTTAGTTATGTTGTAAAGTGGTAATGGCTAACTATGTCATGATGACATATGTTTATAGGATATTGTGATTCGTATTGTTCGATTTAATCTACGAACAAGGCAAGTTTTCTAAACTCTCTTTTTACATTGAGCAAGTTTTCTAAACTCTCTTTTTACATTGAGCAAGTTTTCTAATCTATTATCTTGTTAATCAAACTACTGTTTTCAATTCGATTATGATATAATGATGTACGTTATTCTTGAGCAAGTTATTCTTGTATTTAACTTGTTGTTTAGCATGCAAAATTTATATATTCTAATGTTGAACATTTTTATCAATCAAATTGTTATGCATGCTTAGTATTCAATTTTAATTAACCTTGGCTTAGTATTGTTCAAGCAAGGTGTTGTAGCTATTCAAATTGTATGCTCTTAGATTATTCCTAAAACATGACTTTAGTTTACTATGATTGATTCAATCGCGATTATTCTATAGTATAATGTTGGTTTTATTCAACTAATCCTTAGTTGATGTTCGTTGAATTCCAAATTACCTTGAAAGCTTATCCAAACCAAACTTCCTTTGGTGCGGACTTGTACTCTAAATCTTTTGAGATGAAACAACCTATTATTATGATTTGGGGTTAACTTACGGCGTAAGCGTTAAAATGTTTGTGCACAATACATTGTACGAAGGGCTGATCCCCCTAAGTACGAGGTCCTTATAGTCTTATGACTGTTAAAGTTGGAGTTGAAAGATTACTTGCAACTGTGGACGTAGTTCATGGTTTTATGACCCTCAGTGATGTATATTCTATATTTTAGATTCCAGTATTTGATTTTCATTGTTAGAGTACTGTGCAATCTTGATGAACCTATTACTGGCAATTATTATTGTTATACTCCTGTTGATTCTCTATTATATCTAGTGAGCAATTGTTTTGCTCACTCTTGCATATTTATAAACTCATTGCAGCTAAAGAGGAGAAGGTAGATGAACCTTCGACTAGCAAAGTAAAAGGAAAAATGTACAAGTGATGAAGACTTGTAATCTTGACTTTGATTATGATGTTAGACTTTTATCATGATGATCTTAGACTTTATTTTAAAGAAGTTATGTAATAATTTATTTTCGCATTTGAATAACGTTTAAAAGTTAGATAACCTGGGATGTTTTGAACTTAATGATGTAACCCTATTTAAGGGGAGGTTTTTATGATTCAAATATTGTTTTATTTGGGTAGATAGTATGAATGTTTGAATAGTGAGCACCAAATCTTGTGGGAATGAAGTACCTGGATTTGGGGGTGTCACAGAATATCCTTAAAATTTGCGTTTCATCTAGTATCATTCCACTAAAATATTTTTCTGAATATTCTTGATAAATTTTGATCTTTTTATGTCAAGGGTACTATTCACGAAGTACTATTCATGAGGTACTATTCACTCGAGTACTATTCATCCGAGGTACTATTCATAACAAAAATTGATTTCTTTTCTGTCCAAATCATTTTTGATACAATATTATTCTTAAATTTTACTCCACAAAACAGTGTCATGTCGACAATTTGGATATTATTGAATTCTGGATAAATTGAATTATAAATATTTAAAATTTATCCTTTGCTTTCATTTAATTGAATTCTTATATCATTGTCATCATCCTCATGCTTATATTGTGATGAAAGTTATCTTTGGCCCGTAGTGCATAGATGGACTGTTGATTGGTATGATTATGACCAGGGATCATTCGGTATAATCATGACCTGTAATGTTACAAATGATGTGGTAAAAGTCCTCATTGGCCCATAGTGCATTGATGGACAGTTGTTGGCATGATCATGACCATTGGTGATAACACGAATATCCTTGGTCCGTAGTGCGTGGATAATTCGTGAATGTGATACTAGTGAATATCCTTGGCCCGTAGTGCATGGATAATTCAGTTATGCGGATTATTTATTAAGTTGAGTCTCAACGATAAAATTGATGATAAACTTTTTAAATCATAGAAGATAGTAGATTTCATCCTCTACTTGACTCTTCTAATGGATTGCTTGTTTCGCTACAGGTAAACTTGATGTTTATTATATTTTATCACTTTAACACTGTTGAAGGCTAACGATAAATTATTCTACATTATCTTAGTCATAATATTTCTTACTGGGCTAGTTGAACTCACCATTTACTTTTATTGTTCTCTTCAGGAAATGAGAATAGCTGAGACAAGTCGGGGAATGGAGTGATGGTCCAGGATGGTTGCTTTAGTAGTCCTCACTATTCTATGAAATAGTGTGATAATAAATGTAATGAGAACTCTATTTGAGAACTCTCAACTACGCTTTTGTTGGATTTAGACCTGGAAAACATGGCCCAAGCTCATGGTAGGCAGTCAAATATGCTTTTTAGCCCAATAAAATTCGGGCCTTTTTGGCCCGTCCGTTTGCTTTTGGTCTTACCAGAAGGCTCCTAAGACGTGACCCATTGGCCCATGACTTTTTTTCTTTTTAAAATAAAATGTTGCTACTTATGGGTTATGAGGCTTAAACACAAGACTTGTAAGTAAATAAATAAAAGTTCAAACCAACTGAGCTACAACAACTATTTGCTTTTTAATGCAATCTTTAATATATTATTACTTTATTTTTAATCAAATTTTACTATTCTTAAAAAGTAAAACCTAAATCAATTTTACAAATCTTAAGTACAAGTTTCTAGTTTACCTTTATAGGAATGCTGATTTTTAAAGCAGCTCAATTACAAGTCATAATATCCATTATCTAATGCTAGACGCTGGTTCTTACTAACCAACTATAATTGTAATTTAAACTTAATATCACACCAGGCCTATCATTCGTTTCATATACAACCATATGCTAAAACATTCATGACAAAGCAAACTTGCTGAAGTTAGTTATGGGAAGCAAAAAATAAAAAATAAAGGATGTGACGCCCCCAAAATAGGTATACATTACCCATCTTGAGTCGCCAAATACATGGTACAAAATTTAAATACAACTTAATTATACAACAGTCGTGTAAAATACGACAAAACATAATCTAAGAGTTTTAATAAGAATATTGTCATCTAGACAATATCCACACTCAATGGAGTCCTCATTACATTTATTGTCACACTATTTAACAAAATAGTGAGGACTACTAATGCTATCATCTCGACCGCTCACTCCGCCTCTCGACTAGTCCGGCTACGTTCTCATTTCCTCAAGAAACAAAGTGAAAGAAAGGGTGAGCTCAACTAGCCCAAGAAGAAATATTATGACTAAGATAATACGTAATTAAATTATCATTAGTCTTCAACAATGTTAAACCGATAAAATACAATAGACATCAAGTTTAATCAGAAGCGAATAAGCAATCCATTAGAAGAGTCAGTAGAGCATGATATCTACTATCTTCTATGATTTAAAATGTTTTCATCAATTTTTTCATCGGAGACTCAAATTTAATAAATAAATCACATCATCGAGTCATCCTCGTAGATTACGGGCCAAGGATATTCATTAAATCATCAATGGTCATGACTATAACGAATAATCCTCGGTCATAATCATACCAAAAAAGCGTCCATCAATGCACTACAAAGCATCTTGAGGACTTTTACCACATCATTTATAACATTACAGGTCATGATTATACCGAATAATCCTGGTCATAATCATACCAAGTCCATCTATGCACGTAAGCCAAAGATGACTTTCATCACAATATATGCATGAGGATGATGACAATGACATAATAATTCAATAAAACAAGTTCAAGAATAAATTTTAAAGATTTATAAGTTAATTTATCTTGAAATCAATTACGTCCAAATTGTCAACATGATACTGCTTTGTGGAGTAAAATTCAAGAATGCTCAGAAGAATATTTACATGAAAAGATACCGGATGAACCGCAAATATCCAGGATATTCTACTAATTTCATGGAGTATAGAAGCCAAAACTTTAACCAAATGAGTATCATAGAATATATGAAACTGCAAATGGATTTTCACCCGCCATGCGGTAATCCACGTAGTCAGGTCATTTCCACAATTTAATAAGGAATGTATACGAAGGATCATTTACCATGCATGTGATATTCCACATAGACAGGTTATTCCAACAGAATAATAAAGAATGGAATAACAGAAGAATTTACCATGCATGCGATAGACCGCACAGACAGGTTATTCCCAACAAAATAATAAAGAATGGAACCGGTCAATGCGAAATCACGCATGCATGAGATATTCCAAATGAATAATAAAGAATGAAATAACAACAGAACTCACCGGGCATGTGATGATAGGCCAAGCATACAAAGTTATTCCAATGTAATAATAAATAATGGAACCAGAAACGTCAAGCGTACGCATACAGACGTGATATTCCAACGTAATAATAAAGAATGAAATAACGAATAATTTCACCATATATGCGGTACTTGCGTGAAGCGAGTTATTCCAACGAATAATAAATAATAGAGAACCGGTCAAATGCGTAATACGCGCACGCATGTGATATTCCAATGAGAATAATAAAGAGTGGAATAACGAAAAAATTTCACCATGTATGCGATACTTGATAGATAGGTTATTCCAACAAAATAATAAATAGTGGAACCCGAATTCAATGCGTGTAATACGCATGACATGGATATTCCAACAAAATAATATAGAATGGAATAATCAAAGAATTTCACCATGTATGCGGTACTTCGCATAGACAGGTTATTCCAATATAATAATAAGGAATGGAATAACAATAGCTCTCTTCATGAAAATGAAAGAAATAATACCCTTACCTTAGAAAAAAGCTGGATCTTTGGAGTAGAGGTAGCAGACTTCTCTTCTTCTTTCTCTCTATAATTTCTCTCTATAATAATTGCTTTAAAGCTTTAGTGAATTGGTGAGAAATGAAGGAAGAATGAGCTTCTATTTATAGGAAAATATAGTTTCGATAATTGCACATTTTGGGGCTCAAAATATTACAATCTACAATACCTTCAACTTTTCTTTCATTTTTAATTTAGTCCTGCAAGTATTATCAAACTTGCACCACCTCCCCTAATAGTAAATAATATGAATCAACAGTTCAATCATGTCAATCAATAGTTATAATCATATGAAAATACGAATTACAGTATAGTACATCCATCTATACCTCTATTTTTAACTTAGCCATGCAAGTATTATCAATCTTTCACCAACTCCCCTAATAGTACAAGAATGTGAATCAATAGTACACACATGTGAACAAATAGTTATAATCATGTGAATTAATAGCAATTAATTGCTCATTTATCCGATTAATTACCGGTAGTCAAGAAAACTTCCAGACATCAATTAATATCGGAATAAATATCGATTTCCACTAACACTAATAATTTCAACACAATGGAACTATCAATTTCATCTTTAATCAATACGAACTTATTCATCATTAATATTATAACTCACAATATTTAACAACCAGGTCGTTCTAGGAAAGAGAGGGATTTTCGATAAGGATTTCTCCTTATTGGCGCCAAATTAGATGACCAAACCTCTCCTCGATGTAACTTCTAGACATTGTAAATATTGCAATTTAATAATATGAATAACTTTGTCGTCTCAATTATTGATTTAATAATATATCATATTATCTGAGATGATACTATGACAATAATCGAATAATATGAGAGAGATATGATCAACAATTCATCGCTGCAATAATTGAGTATAACCGAGTGACTTCTCACGTAAACATCAATAATCAATACCGGTAGTGTCTACTATGCAACCACGCAGCGTCTTTGTACTTTTTACTAATGGTAGTTCAACAGGTTTTAACGGTAAAACTTCCGCCGCTATATTTTAAAAAAATAATTATGTCATTTTCTAACTACGACAATACTTTTGTTGTGGGGTCCACCAATGATTGTGCCGTCGTACGAATATTCCCTGTTAAAATGAATATTCCTCGACCAATCGAATATTATATAACCACTTGTTTATTTTGTAAAATTTGTAAATATTACCCACAACTATAACATTATATCAAATCCACATCATAATATTCAAAAATATATTTCAAGAAAATTATTCTTTATTCATAAAAGTTGGGCTCTTACAACCTCCCCTTCTTATGAAATTCGTCCTAGAAATTAGGGTGCGTACCTAGTATGTCGAAGAGGTAAGGGTACCTTGATTTCATTTCAAATTCTAACTCTCAAGTCATTTCCTCAACATCGTGGTTTCTCCACAAAACTTTGACTTGAGGTATAACTTTAGAGCGTAGAATATGATCCTTCTTATCCAAGATTTTAACAAGTACCTCTTCATATGTTAAATCTTCCTCTATCTCGTCTGGTTCTAATTCAATAATGTGGTTCGGGTCTTTCACATATTTACGTAACATAGATATATAAAAAACATTATGACCACAAGACATACTTGGCAGTAAGGCGAGTCTATAGGCCACAGTTTCTACTCGATCGAGGATTAAAAATGGGTCAATGAATCGAGGATTGAGCTTTCCTCTCTTTCCAAATCTTGTAACTCCTTTCTATGGAGCAACACGTAACAACACATGATCTCCAATATTGAATTCCACGTCCTTTCGATGAAGATCAACATAACTCTTTTGTCGATCTTATGAGGTTTTTATACGTTGTCGGATCGTTTGAATATTTTCCGTAGTCATACGTACCAAATCCGGTCCCAACAACGTTGCTTCACCCACCTCATCCCAAAGACATCTTTGAGAACGACACTTTCTTCCATACAACGCCTCAAATGGAGTCATGCCAATACTTGCTTGATAATCACATGTTGTAGGAAAACTCCACCAATGGTAAGAACTTGTCCCAACTTCCTCAAGTCAAGGACACGAGTCTTAATAAATCTTCAAGAGTTTGAATAGTCCTTTCCGACTGCCCATCCGTTTGAGGATGATATGCCGAACTAAATCGTAAATCCGTGCCCATAGCTTTTTGCAAACTAACCCAAAATCTTGAAGTGAATCTTGGGTCTCGATTAGAAACTATGGATACTGGCATACCATAAAATCTTACGATCTCGTTTATGTACATACTAACAATACGTTCAAGTGTAAAAGTTTCTCGTATTGGTAAGAAATGAGCAAACTTGGTCAATCTATCAACAATGACCCAAATCGCATCTATGCCTTGAGAAACCTTGGGAAGACCAATTACGAAATCCATGGTAATGTGCTCCCACTTCCATTGTGGAATTTCAAGTGGTTGCAATGGACCTTTTGGCACTTGATGCTCCGCCTTGACTCGTTGACAAGTTACACACCTTGAGATAAACCCCGATATCTCTCTCTTCATATTGCTCCACCAAAATGTATGTCGAAGATCACGATATATTTTTGTACTCCCAGGATGGATTTCAAACGGTGTGTTGTGCGCCTCCATCATGATTTTATAATTTAAGTCAAAATTGTTAGGAACACAAACTCTGGAGTTGACTCGAAGTATTCCTTCTTCATCGATTCTTGCTTCCGGAATAGCACCTTCTTGCATTTTCTTCTTCATACGCATCAGCTCCAGGTCTGTAGTTTGAGCAGCTTTAACTTTATCAATTAAAGTCGATTCCACTCGTATATTCGCCATCATCACATGGGTCCCTGGAGTCTTTAACTCTATTTCCATCCTTTCTAAGTCATACAAAATGGGTCTTTGCGTTGACAATATTGCACTCGTACCCGCATATGATCTTCTACTCAATGCGTCAGCTACTACGATCGCTTTTTCAGGATTGTGAGACCCCAAATTTTATGAATAAAGATTTAAATTTCTCGAAATAATTTTTTTTGAATATTATGGAGTGAACTTGATATAATGTTATAGTTGTGGGTAATATTTATAAATTTTGCAAAGTACGCAAGTTGTTATATAATATTCGATTGGTCGGGGAATATTCGTTTTAACAGGAAATATTCGTACGACGGCACAATCATTGGTGGACCCCACACTGAAATTATTGTCGGATTAAGAAAATGACAAAAATATTTTATGAAAATAACGGCGGAATTTTTACCGTTAAAACTGTTGAACTACTCGGTAGTAAAAAGTACAAAGAATAATGTGGTTGCATAGTAGCACTACAAGTATTGATTATTGATGCTTACGTGAGAAGTCACTCGCTTTTTGTTCAATTATTACTTCAAAGAATCGCTGCATAGTGTCTCACGTTATTTGATTCAATTATTGTTTATATTTTATATATCATTAAATCAATAATTGAGATGACAGAGTTATTAATATTATTATTTGCAATATTAACGATGTCTAGAAGTTCGCCAGGAGAGGTTTGGTCACCTAATCAAGCGCCGCCAATAGGGAGAAATCCTTATTGAAAGCCCTCTTTCTCGGGAATGACTCAGTCGATTAATATTGTGAATTATAATAATGATGATAAATTTATTAAATATATTGAGGTGTCTTTTTATGAAGTCACGGAAGTTTATATATATATTATATATATAAATTTAGTTTTATTAGTATTATTAATGTAATAAAATAGAAAAGCTTTTTATATAAAAAATGTAATACTTTTATAAAGTTATTTTTTTATTAGACAATAATTAGAATATAATATATTTTATTATGCATAGTGTTTTGCATAGTAAAATCTTTTTATATAAAATAGAATACTTTTATAAAGTTATTTGTTTTATTAGACAATAATTAGAATATATTATATTTTATTATGCATAGTATTTGTATAATGCCTCGTGATAGTATTTTGTATAGTAAAATCTTTTTATATAAAATATAATACTTTTATAAAGTTATTTGTTTTATTAGACAATAATTAGAATATATTATATTTTATTATGCATAGTATTTGCATAAGGCTGCATAGTGTTTGTATAGTAAAATCTTTTTATATAAAATGTATACTTTTATAAAGTTATTTGTTTTATTAGACTATAAATAGAATATATTATATTTTATTTAAAAGATTTTGTTTTATTAGAATAATTTATTAATACCGCATAGTAAATCAATATGGATGCCTTCGCTTAAAAGTAAATCAATTTGGACCGCTCATAAATTAGTTACTATTCACCATTCTCCCTATAAATAGAAGCTCATTCCTTCATTATTTCTTATGAATTCTCATGAAACTCTAGAGAGAAACTATAGAGAGAAAGAAGAAAAGTATTACGCTACTTCACTACTCCTATATCCATTTTATTCTAAGGTAAGGGGTATTATTTCTTTCAGATTCATGAAGAGAACTTCATTATTCCATTCTTTATTATTCTCATTGGAATAACTCAGATCGCGGCTACCCTATACTTGGTGAAATTATGTTGTTATTCCATTCTTTATCATTATGTTGGAATAACTTTTGTCATCTTCAATCTTGCATACATGGTGAAATTCTTCCGTTATTCCATTCTTTATCATTATGTAAGAATAACTCGCCTACATCAGCAATCCGCATACATGGTAAAATTCTTACATTATTCCATTCTTTATTATTCATTTGGAACATCGTATCCGTATGCGTTTACGCATGACCCTCGGTCTCATATTTATTATTCTTGGAATATCCCGTTTGTCATGTATTACGCTTGACCGGGTTCCATTAATTATTATTCTATTGGAATAACTCGTCTGCATGCGATTCTATCGCATGCATGGTGATTTCTGTTGTTATTCCATTCTTTATTATTACTGTTGAATATCCCGTCTTGGTCGTAATTTCACTTTGACCTAGTTTCGCTCATTTATTAGTATGTTAGAATAACTCATGCATATGGATTCTATCGCATGCCTGGTAATTTCTTTTGTTATTCCATTCTTTATTATACTCATTTGGTTAAAGTTTTGACCTCTATATTCCATGAAATTAGTGGAATATCCTTGATATTTGCGCTTCATCCAGTATCTTTTCATGGAAATATTCTTTTGAGCATTCTTGAATTTTACTCTACAAAGAAGTGTCATGTTGACAATTTGGACGTTATTAGTTCTTGGATAAATTAATTCTTGAACTTGTTTTATTGAATTCTTATATCATTGTCATCATCCTCATGTTTATATTATGTTGAAAGTCATCTATGGCCTGTAGTGCATAGATGGACTTGGTATAATTATGACCAGGGATTAATTGGTATAATCATAATCGTAATGTTAAAAAATGATGTGGTTAAAGTCTTCATTGGCCCATAGAACATTGATGGACAGTTGTTGGCATGATCATGACCATTGATGAATACACGAATATCCTTGGCCAGTAGTGCATGGATAATTTATAGTTGTGATACTAATGAATATCCTTGGCCGTAGTGCAGGGATGATGTGAATTATTTATTAAGCTGAGTCTCAACGATAAAAGTGATGAAAATCCTTTAAATCATAAAAGATAGTAGATTACTTGACTCTTTAAATGGATTGCTTGTTCCGCTGCAGTTAAACTTGATGTTTGTTATATTTTATCAGTTTAACATTGTTGAAAATTAATGATAATTTATTCTACATTATCTTAGTCATAATATTTCTTACTGGGCTAGTTGAGCTCACCCCTTTCTTTCACTGTTCTCTTCAGGAAATGAGAACGTAGTCGGGACTAGTCGAGGAATGGAGTGACGGTCCAGATGATAACATTAGTAGTCCTCACTATTCTGTTAAATAGTGTGACAATAAATATAATGAGGACTCCTTTGAGTGTGGATATTGTCTAGATGACAATATTCTTATTAAAACTCTCAATTTATGTTTTATCATATTTTACACGACAGTTGTATTATTAAGTTGTATTTGTATTCAGTACCTTGTATCTGATGACCCAAGATGGGTGATGTATAGCTATTTTGGGGGCGTCACAGTTGGTATCAAAGCTTGGGGATATGATCCCTGGCTAAGATGTGAGATAAGAACTAAGAGGGGAGAGACGGGGAATTCCTTCGCTAGTATGACCTACCTAAGTTTATTTGGTATTTAATTGGTCGGTCAGAGTATAGGGATAATATGTGATATGTTAATTAACCCTTGTTTTGTGATAGTGTTTGTATTGAGATGTTTTGAATAGGGCTCAATTATTGGAGCGCGATTATGAGTCAGCACAACCAAAAGGTAATGACCAGCAACATGATAATAATCATACCGGTGGCAACGGCCATCGGAACAATGATAACCATCGTGGGGGATATTATCATGCCAAGAATGGTAACCACTTCGATGGTAATCATGGCCAAGATAATAGAAGTGGAAATTTCAAGAAGAGGAGATTCAACAATGATGGAAAGACGTCAGCATCAGTACCCGTTGTTAAGGAAGGAGAACGACCACCTATCATATGCTTCAAATATGGAGGGGAGGGACACATCAGTTCAAACTGCGCGATGCCATCCAAAGCGTGTTTCAATTGCAAAAGAGAAGGTCACTTAGCTCGATTTTGTCGTGTAGTGAAGTCAAGTCCAGCTGGGATAGTGATGCCAAAGGATGTCTCAGACAAGTCAAAACCGGTAGTTTAAGTGAGAGCGTTTATCGAGGAACCCAAACGAAGTTATCACGGGTAAGTTAATCATAAACGCTTACGAAGTCTATACCTTATTAGATACACAGTTCTCTACTCATTCTTTTATCTCTTTTGCTTAAGCTTTAACGCTTAAATTTGACTCGAGAAATTAGACTTTGACTTATCTGTTGAAACTCCGCTAGAGAAACCTTCATTACCTCCAATCGCTTATAAATCTTGTTTGACTCATATCGATACCCTCACGCTACTTCGTCGATCTTATCTCTTTGAAAATACTTGCCCTTGATGTGATTTGAGGAATCGATTGGTTAACTACTCATCAAGCTTTTTGCAAGGTTGTTAGCTTTCATATTCCTAACCAACCTGTTATGCGAATTCAAGTAACCAAACCACTAAAGTTAATCAATATTATATCAAGCCATAAGTAAAGAGCCCCGATCCTTTCGTTGTTTACTTCCTTATGTGGAATGCACCGAAGCCAAACTTTCTGTAGGCGACGTCGTGAATGACGATGACAAGTTGATAGGTATCAATGTGACATGTTATCCAAGTCTTGGATGAGAGTCACAGTTTTGAATAATATTTCTATTGTTAATAAATTTCCTGACGTATTCTTGAAGACTTCTTAGCCTACCCCTAGAGCGTGAAATCGAATTTTGTATTGACCCCAGTACAAAACCTATTTCATAAACCCTCAAATATTTTTTTCAACTAAAATGAACGTATAATGCGCCAAAGACGTTGGCTCAAGCTGTTGAAGATTACGATCGTACCATTCAATACCATCGTGGGAAAGCGAACGTGGTAGCTGACGTGTTGAGTAGAAGATCGTATGCGTTTACGAGTGAGACGTTGTTAACACAAAGACTCATTTCGTATAAATTACAGATGATGAAGATAGAGTTAAAGACTCTAGAGACCCATGTGAAGATAATGAATATACGAGTAGAATCAGTCGATAAAGTTAAAGCCGCTCAAGCAACATACTCAGAGCTGATGAATGTGAATAAGAAGGTTCAAGAGGGCGTTATTCTAGAAGCAACAATTGATGAAGAGAAGAAATCTCAACCCTCAATTTTATTGGCCCATTTGAAATCCTCGATCGAGTAGGAACTATGGCCTATAGACTCATTTTACTGCCAAGTATGTCGCGTGTTCATAACATTTTTCATGTATCGATGTTACGTAAATATGTGGATGACCCAAACCACATTATTAAATTAGAACTAGACGAGATAGTAGAAGATTTAACGTATGAGGAAATACGTGTTAAAATCTTGGATAAGAAGGATCGTATTCAACACTCAAAAGTTATACCTCAAGAGTTAGAATCTGAAATGAAGTCAAGGTATCCTCATCATACCAGCTACGTACGTAAATTTTGAGGGCGAAATTTCATAATGAGGGGAGATTGTGAGCCCCAAATTTTATGAATAAAGATTTAAATTTCTCGAAATAATTTATTTTTAATATTATGGAGTGAACTTGATATAATGTTATAGTTGTGGGTAATATTTATAAATTTTGCAAAGTACGCAAGTTGTTATATAATATTCGATTGGTCTGGGAATATTCGCTTTTAACAGAAATATTCGTATCGACTGACGACAATCATTAGTGGACCCCACAATCAAAATTATTGCCTGGATTAAGAAAATGACAAAAATATTTTATGAAAATAACTACGGAAGTTTTACCGTTAAAACCGCTGAACTACTTCATTAAGAAAAGTACAAGATGTCGTGTGATTGCATTGTAGCACAATAATCGTATTGATTATTGATGCTTACGTGAGAAGTCACCGCTTTTGTTCAATTATTGCTTCATGAATTGTTGCATAAGATCTCTCACGTTATTTGATTTAATTATTGTCGATATGTTATATATTATTAAATCAATAATTGAGATGATGAGAGTTATTAATATTATTATTTGCAATATTAACGATGTCTGTAAGTTCGCGCAAGAGAGGTTTGGTCACCTAATCATGCGCCATAACAGGAGAAATCCTTATTGAAAGCCCTCTTTCTCGGGAACGACTTGGTCGATTAATATTGTGAATTATAATAATGATGTTAAATGTTGTTAAATATATTGAGGTGTCTTTTTATGAAGTCACTTGAGTTTATATATATATATATATATATATATATATATATATATATATATAAATTTTGTTTTATTAGTATTATTAATGTAATAAAATGTAAAAGCTTTTATATAAAATGTAATACTTTTATAAAGTTATTTATTTTATTAGACAATAATTATAATATAATATATTTTATTATGCATAGTGCTTTTATAGTAAAATCTTTTTATATAAAATGTAATACTTTTATAAAGTTATTTTTTTTATAAGACAATAATTAGAATATATTATATTTTATTATGATATAGTGTTTTTAGATAGTGCACATAGTGTTTTCAGACAAGAAAATCTTTTTATATAAAACATAATACTTTTATAAAGTTATTTATTTTATTAGACAATAATTAGAATATATTATATTTTATTATGCATAGTATTTGCATAGTATTTGCATAGTAAAATATTTTTATATAAAACAAAATACTTTTATAAAGTTATTTATTTTATTAGACTATAAATAGAATATATTATATTTTATTTAAAAGATTTTGTTTTATTAGAATAATTTATTAATATTGTATAGTAAATCAATATGGATAGTCTGCTTAAAAAGTAAATCAATCGACCGCTCATGAATTAGTTACTATTCAATCCATTCTCCTATAAATAAAGCTCATTCCTTCATTATTTCTTACTAATTCACTGAAACTCTAGAGAGAGAAACTATAGAGAGAAAGAAGAAAAGTATTCTGCTATAGAGAGAAACTATAGCCAGAACTCGCATTTCTTCAACTTGGCATAAAGCTTGTTTTCACGAAGCTTTTGGAGTATCAGCCTCAAGTGTTGTTCATGGTCTTCGCTGGTTTTGGAGTATATGAGGATGACATCAATAAAGATGACCACAAAGTGATCCAAATATTCCTTGAATACTCGGTTCATCATATCCATGAAGGCAACAGGAGCATTAGTCAATCCAAAAGACATGACTAGAATTCATAATGCCCGCATCGAAGTTCTCGAAAGCGGTCTTTGAATGTCATCGCTTTTAATCTTCAACTGATGATATCCAAAACGAAGATCAATCTTTAAAAAGAATTTGGCTCCTTGCAACCGGGTCAAACAAAGTCATCAATACGAGGCAACGGCACCTATTTTTTGATGGTGACATGATTCAACTCCCGATAATCAATACAAAGTCGCATACTTCCATCTTTATTCTTTACGAATAGAATAGAGCACCCCAAGGAGACGATTTGGGATCGAATGAAACCGATGTCTAACAATTCCTCGTAGTTGGGTTTTTAACTCCTCAAGGTCAATAGAGCCATTCGATATGGGGGGCTTTAGAAATGGGTTTTGTACCGGATTCAAGGTCGATAAAAAATTTAATTTCATGCTCTAGGGGTAGTCCAGAAAGTTCGGCAAAGAATACGTCAGGAAATTTATTAACAATTGAAATATCATTCAAATCTGACGTATCTTTATTTAAATCCGTGACATGGGCTAGGAAATCTTGACATCCGTTTTTTAATAAACGAATAGCTTTATGAATTAATATGACAGTGATTGATTTTAGTGGTTTGGTTGCTTGAATTCGCATAATAGGTTGGTTAGGAATATGAAAGCTAACAACCTTACGAAAATAATCGATTTTAGCATGATGAGTAGTTAACCAATCAACCCCTAAAATCACATCAAATGCAAGTATTTTCAAAGAAATAAGATCGATGTAACGTAAGTATTCTCGATTTGAATTAAACAAGACTTATAAATCGTGGATGTAATGAAGGTTTCTCCCAATGGAGTTTCAACAGATAAGTCAAAGTCTAATTTCTCCAGAGTTAAATTTAAACGTTGAGTGCAAATAGGAGAAATAAAGGAATGGATAGAACAGGTATCAAATAAAGTATAAACTTCGCTAGAGTTTATGATTAGCTTACCCGTGATCACCTCGCTCGATTCCTCGCTTTTGGGAGGTTACGACAAACGCCTCCTCGAACCATCGGGTTTGTCTTCGTCTCGGGACACCCTTTGATGCCTCCATCCTAGCCGGACTTGACTTAGGTGCACGAAAAAATCGTGCTAGGTGACCTTCTTTTTCACAATTATAACACGCTTTGATCGTCGATCGCGCTTTGGACTTATGTGTCCTTCCTCCATATTTGTAACATACTGACCGGGTGGTCGCTTCTCCTTCCTTAACAACGGTGTTGGTGCTAACGTCTTTCCATCCTTGTTGAATCTTCTCTTCTTGAAATGTCCACTCTTATTGTCATGGCCATGATTAACACCGAAGTGATTATCATTTCTAGTATGTTGATTCACTTCACGTTTGTTGTCACCGCTCGATGATCGCTACCAATCGGTATTATCGACTTTACCGCTTCTCTCTTGGTTGGGTTGACTCATTATCGCGCTCCAATAATCGGAGCCATATTCACAACATCTCGAATACAAACACGCTTTATGAGAGATAAGGTATTGACGTATCTCGTGTTTCAAACCTCTTAGAAACATCCACGCTATTCTATCTTCATTATCAACCAAGTGGGATGCAAACCGAGACAACTCAAAGAACTTAGCTTCATCTCACGCCATTACCATATTATTTTGTTCAAGCTTGATGAACTCTACCTCCTTCATGTGACGAATACTTTCGAAAAAGTACTTGTCGTTGAATGACTCTCGAACTTCTCCCAAGACATTTTGAGTCGGCGCCGATTGAGTACGCTTTCTGATTCCCACCAAGAATCACCGCCGCAATACATGAAGGTGGAAAGGGAACCTTTTGCTTCTCTGAGCATCCCAAGACATCAAATATCTTGTTGATCTGCTTTATCCACGTCTCTGCCTTAAGTGATTTTGGCTCTCCAAAAAACTCTGGTGGTCCCAGTTCCTTGAACTTCTTAGTGGTGACCGTCCGAGAGTTGTCAGTGTTTCCACCTGCATTTTGGACAGGAGCCGCTTTCGCTTGATGTTGCATAAATTGCATAAAGCCTCTGAATATCTCATCGTTCACCATTTCATCGGTGTTATTGTAAGACCCCAGCTTTTTATAAATAAAATTGAATTTTCTCTATTCATTATCTTGAAATAATAAGGAGTTAATTTGATATAATGTTTTGGTTATGGGTGAAATGTGCAAATTTTTCAAAATAAGCAAGTGGTTATAAAATATTCATTTTTATCGGAGAATATTCTTTTGGTCGTGGAATATTCTTTTTTATCGTGGAATATTCGTAATTGACGCACAGCGAAACCATTCGTCTTCTTCCTATAATGTAATAACCGCTTGATGAAGAAAACGACAAAAAGTATGAGTTTTTATAAATAACGGTGTAGTTGTTACTGCTTAACACCGCTGGAATACCGGTGGTTAAAATATAGTAATACGCGTGGTTAGCATAACAAAGACGCCAGACAGACAATATTATTGAATTATTGATTCAATGACGTAGAAGGCCACTACTCAATAATTGTTACAAGTAGTTATTGTTCAATATTTTATTTTATTGATTCAACATTTGTCATAGCGTTGATATTTAATATTATTGTTGTTTCAATAATTGTCACCGCATTATTATTTCTCATTATCGATCAATAATTCATATTATTTGAATAATATTATTAGATAACATTATTGGCAATGTCTAGAAAGTTTTGTCAAGGAGAGGTTTGGTCACCTAATTGCGCGTCAATAAGGAGAAATCCTTATTGGAAAGCCCCCTCTTTCCTGGGAACGGCCTGGTTGTCATAATTGTGATTCTGTAATATTATTTGTGAATAATAAATTATTAATTTATATGATAAGGAAATATTTATTTGATGTGGATATTAATGATGGATTTATTTATGTGGTTATTAATGAAGGAATTAATGCTGAGGTGTTTTATCAGTATTTTGGCAGAATGGAGGTATTAAAAATCACCCGTTTTTGGATTTCGGATATTTTTTGTTGGGAATTTGGAAAAACTTTCTCCTGTAAATTTGTAGAGAATTCGATTTCAGGCAGAATGGACGTAAAATTCGTATTTTTCTGATAAACGGGCTATTTTCTATGAATTATTGAAGTTTCGGAAAATAAAATGATTTTTATTAAATTATGGGTGGGACCCACTTTTTTTTAACACATGAGGGCTGCTGATTTTGGTTCAAAGAAGGCTGCCTAATTGTTCAAAAGAGGTGGCGTAGGAAGTTAGGAAAGAAAAAATAATATTCTATTATTTTAGTCTCCTTTGGCGTTCTAACATTTTTCTATAAATAGACGCTTAGGTTAGAATTGAAAATCACACCAGAAACAAGTTTTCTTTCTCTCTATATTTTCAAGCGTATTTTAGTGAGTATTTTGATACTTTGAGAGTTACTATTCCGTGCAAGTTTCTGTCGACTTTATATCCAATATTCCGATCAGAAGTACCGTTATTTTGAGGTAAGGGATGTTATTTTTTTCTTAAATGATATTATTTTCTTCTATATCATTATGCCAAAATATTGGTGAACTTTTTAATCAAATTTGGAACTTTTTGTGTCGGGGTTACTATTCACGTATACGGCACTATTCACAAATACAACACTATTCACCAAAAAATGAAATTTTCTCTTTTTCTTTCAGATGTCTTTTATGGTTACTATCTTTGATTATATCTATGTTTTGATCTTTATTTTTGAATTCTACTTCACACTTGGTTATTATGGAGTATTATTGAATTTGGACAAGCCAAAATACGAATCCCTAATATTTGTTCTTCTGTCTCACTGGATTCGTTTTCTTTAAAATATTTTTCATCATCCCCAACCCTAAAAGATGATATTACTAAATATCTTTGGCTTTGTAGTGGTGAAAAAGATAAATGATTAATCGATGAATATCTTTGGCCCGTAGTGCAAAGATGAACAGTGTTGAGATGAACATGACCAACTCGGTGATATAAATGAATATCTTTGGCCTGTAGTGCAAAAGATGAATATTTGATTAAAGATGTATATTGATTGATGTTACTGTGGATAAAATATTGATGATGGACTTTTAAATCTTAGAAGATAGTAGAATTCATTCTCTACATGACTCTTCTAATGGATTCTTTGCTTCATTGCTTGCTTGTTGATCTAAAACTTGTTATCTATTATATTCCATTAGATTTTTCCTCGTTGCGCATCAACGATAATTTGTTGTATATTATTTTAGTCATAATATTCTTTCTTTGGGCTAGTTGAGCTCACCCTTTTCCTTTTGTTCCATTTTTCTTCTCGTGAGGTGAGGTAACATAGCGAGGATCGAAGCCTGGGTACGGAGTGATGGTTCTAGAAAGATATTTTAGTAGTCCTCTCTATTTCTGTAAAATAGTGTATGAATAATTGTAATGAGGACTTATTTGGGTGTAGATATTGTCTAGAAGACAATATTTGAATTTAAACTCACAGTATGTGTTGTCGTATTTTGCACGACAATTGTATTATTGAAGTTGTAGTTTGCTTTCTGTACCATGTATTTGGCGACTCAGAATGGGTTTTGTATACCTATTTTGGGGGCATCACAGTTATTGTTTACACGAGGATTATTGTCTTCCTGTTGCACATTATTCTGGGCATTAATCTGTGGTGACTCAACGGTCTCATGTGATTCATTGTTTATCTCAACATTTTTGGATGCGATTTTCAAATACTGCCACAAAACAAGGGTTGATTAACATATCACATATTATCCCTATACTCTGACCAACCAATTAAATACCAAATAAACTTAGGTAGGTCATACTAGCGAAGGAATTCCTCGTCTCTCCCCTCCTAGTTCTTGTCTCACATCTCAGCCAATGATCATATCCCTAAGCTTTGATACCAACTGTGACGCCCCCAAAATAGGTATACATCACCCATCTTGAGTCGCCAAATACATGGTACAAAATTCAAATACAACTTAATTATACAATAGTCGTGTAAAATACGACAAAACATAATCTAAGAGTTTTAATAAGAATATTATCATCTAGACAATATCCACACTCAATGGAGTCCTCATTACATTTATTGTCACACTATTTAACAGAATAGTGAGGACTACTAATGCTATCATCCTGACCGTCACTCCGCTCCCCGACTAGTCCCGCCACGCTCTCATTTCTCAAGAGAACAAAGAAAGAAAGGGTGAGCTCAACTAGCCCAAAGAAGAAATATTATGACTAAGATAATACAGAATTAAATTATCATTAGTCTTCAACAATGTTAAACTGATAAAATATAATAGACATCAAGTTTAACTGCAGTGAAATAAGCAATCTATTAGAAGAGTCAAGTAGAGCATGATATCTACTATCTTCTATGATTTAAAATGTTTTCATCAATTTTTATCGCTGAGACTCAGCTTAATAAATAAACCTTATCATCGAGTCATCCCTGCACTATGGGCCAAGGATATTCATTAAATCATCAATGGTCATGACTATACCGAATAATCTCTGGTCATAATCATACCAAAAAACTGTCTATCAATGCACTACAGGCTACTGAGGACTTTTACCACATCATTTATAACATTACAGGTCATGATTATACCAAATAATTCCTGGTTATAATCATATCAAGTCCATCTATGCACGTAAGCCAAAGATGACTTTCATCACAATATAATCATGAGGATGATGACAATGATATAATAATTCAATAAAACAAGTTCAAGAATAAATTTTAAAGATTTATAAGTTAATTTATCTAGAAATCAATTACGTCCAAATTATCAACATGATACTGCTTTATGGAGTAATTCAAGAATGCTCAGAAGAATATTTCCATGAAAAGATACCGGATGAAGCACAAATATTCAGGATATTTTACTAATTTCATGGAGTATAGAAGCCAAAATTTTAACCAAATGAGTATCATAGAATATATGAAACTGCAAATGGATTTTCACCCGCCATACGGTAATCCATGTAGACAGGTCATTTCCACAATTTAATAAGGAATAAATACGAATGATCATTCACCATGCATGTGATAATCCACATAGACAGGTTATTCCAACAGAATAATAAAGAATGGAATAACAGAAGAATTCACCATGCATACAATAGATCACATGACCCAAAGTTATTCCCAAATGAATAATAAAGAATGGAACCAGGTCATGCAAAAATCCGCATGCATGTGATATATTCCAATGTAATAATAAAGAATGGAATAACAAAAGAATTCACCGGGCATGTGATAGGCCGCATATGCAGTTATTCCAATGTAATAATAAATAATGGAACTAGGTCAAATGCATGTACGCATGCATACGGATATTCCAATAGAATAATAAAGAATGGAATAACGTAAGAATTTCACCATGTATGCGGTAGATTTCAGACATGTTATTCCAATGAATAATAAATAATGGAACTGTGTCATCGCATAATACGCCATGCATGGGATATTCCAAGAGAATAATAAAGAGTGAAATAACGTAAGAATTTCACCACGTATGCGATCTTGATGTAGGCAGTGTTATTCCAACAAAATAATAAATAGTGGAACTGTGTCATGCATAATACGCATGAGCGTGATATTCCAACGATGTAATAATAAAGAATGGAATAACCAAGAATTTCACCATGTATGCGATATCAGATGTATGTGAGTTATTCCAACATAATAATAAGGAATGGAATAACAATAGCTCTCTTCATGAAAATGAAAGAAATAATACCCCTTCTCTCTATAATAAGTTCTCTAAAGCTTTAGTGAATTGGTGAGAAATGAAGGAAGAATGAGCTTCTATTTATAGGAAAATATAGTTTCAATAATTGCACGTTTTGGGGATCAAAATATTACAGTACAATACTTTCAACTTTTCTTTCATTTTTAATTTAGTCCTGCAAGTATTATCAAACTTGCACCACCTCCCCTAATAGTAAATAATGTGAATCAACAGTTCAATCATATGAATCAATAGTTATAATCATGTAAAAATATAAATTACAGTATAGTACCTCCATCTATACCTCTATTTTTAACTTAGCCATGCAAGTATTATCAATCTTGCACCAACTCCCCTAATAGTACAAGAATGTGAATCAATAGTACACACATGTGAACAAATAGTTATAATCATGTGAATTAATAGCAATTAATTGCTCATTTATCCGATTAATTATTCGACTGGTTAGTAAAACTTCCAGACATCAGTTAATATCGGAATAAATGTCAATTTCCACTAACACTAATAATTCCAACACAATGGAACTATCAATTTCATCTTTAATCAACACGAACTTATTCATCATTAATATATAACTCACAATAACAACCAGGTCGTTCCCAGGAAAGAGGGGGCTTTTCGATAAGGATTTCTCCTTATTGGCGCAAATTAGATGACCAAACCTCTCTCGATGTAACTTCTAAACATTGTAAATATTGCAATTTAATAACATGAATAACTTTGTCGCCTCAATTATTGATTTAATAATATATCATATTATGCAGATAATACTGTGACAATAATCGAATAATATGAAAGATATGATGCAACAATTCCATCGTAGCAATAATTGAGTATAACCGGAAGTGACTTCTCACGTAAGCATCAATAATAATCAATCTGTGCTACTATTCTACTTATCCACGCCAGACATCGTATTCTTTACTACTTCTACAAGGGTAGTTCAACAAATTGGTAAAACTTCCGCTATATTTTAAAAAAATAATTATGTCATTTTCTAACTACGATAATACTTCCGTTGTGGGGTCCACTAATGATTGTCTTGCATTTAATATTCCCTCGTTAAAACGAATATTCCCCACCAATCGAATATTATATAACCGCTGCTTTACTTTTGCAAAATTTATAAATATTACCCACAACTATAACATTATATCAAATCCACACCATAATATTCAAAAATATATTTCGAGAAAATTATTCTTTATTCATAAAAGTTGGGGTCTTACAAATGATATAAAATTTCAATGAATAAAAGATTTACACTTCAAGACAAACCAAGAAAGACAACAACCCCCTTTGTAAGAATTAGTATGGAACATTATCAGTGTTATCTTTCTTCATAATATGGAGGAGTAGATTGGACACACAGGTTAGGCTCCTCCCCTTCATCAGCATCCTCATCAACATCAACCTAGTTACTAGGATGACGTTGTGAAAAACCATGATCATTAGTTTTAGCTCTATCTGCAAGGAAAAGATTGTATGAAATTAGTTACAGAGAGATCAAAGCTGAAGCCAAAATCTTGCATTTTTGTAAAAAAAAAAAAAAAAAAAGCTCATGGTAAACTGGCCGACCCACGAACCTCACAATTTCAAATTTATTAAAACCCGGCCATTTTGGCCCTACCACCATTTGCCACAGTCTAGTTGTATTGTATAGATGAAGTTTGTATTTAAATGTTGTACCATGTATTTGGCAATGGGTGATGTATATCTATTTTGGGGGGCGTCACAACTTAGGATTATTGAGGGTTTCTCGTCGAGTAAGCATTTAGTGCATTAAGAGAGTTAGGGTTGATCAAGGAACCAAATTGGAACCGAAACTGTAAGACCACAATTTTATGAAATGAAAGTATTCAATTTTTCTTATAATTATTATTCTATTTAGTAAATGGTTAAATTGATAAAATGTTAAAGTTAAGGGTGATATATGAAAATTTTATAAAGTAAGCAAGTTGTCATAAAATATTTGTTTGGTCGGGAAATATTCGTTTTATCGAGGAATATTCGTACGATAGCATAATCATTGGTGGACCCCACAACGGAATAACTGTCGGATTTAAAAAGCGACAAAAATAACTTTTTTATAAAAATAACGACAAGACTTTTACCGTTAAACTGTTGAAATACTCGGTGATAAAAGTACAGTAATACGCGTGGTTGCACAGTAACACACGGGATTTCACAATATCTCTAAATTATTGATGCTTACGTGAGAAGTCACTCAGTTTATTCAATTATTGCAACATAAGTTGATGCTTAGTATATCATATTATTGATTCAATTATTGTCACAGTATCATCTGCACAATATTTTATATTATTAAATTAATAATTGAGACCACAAAATTATTCATATTATTATTTGCATTATTGACAATGTCTAGAAAGTTTTGTCGAGGAAAGGGGTTTGGTCACCTAATTGCGCGCCAATAAGGAGAAATTCTTATCGGAAAGCCCCCTCTTTCTTGGAAATGATTTGGTTGTTAATATTGCGAGTTATAATATTAACGATGAATAAATGTTATTAAAAATGTGTTTAGTGAAGCCAAGTGAATTATGATAAATAGAGGGTTTTTTTTATGAAGTATGTGTTGTAAGTTTGGCTTATTATATGGACCCCCACTTACTCATTTTTCAAAATTGTCAGTAGAAAGTTATCTCAGTTTTTATTTTATTATTACTATAATAGTAATAAAAAAGAAAACTTTTTATATAAAACAAAAAACTTTTTATAAATAAAATATATTATATTGTGTAGTACTGTATAATGTTTGCATAGTATTGCATAGTGTTTGCATAGTACTGCATAGTGTTGTATAGTGTTGTATAGTGCAGCATAGTAAAATTAATTTTTTTTAGAATTCCCGTGACTACGCTCGTGAAGAATTTCCTGTGCAGTCTGTGATTATTTTTCTAAATAGTATCATGTCATTCTCCTATAAATAAGATGCCCAGTTTAGAAATGAAAATTACACCAGAATCAGAGAATTCTTCTTCTATAATATTAAGCGTATTTCTTTTGAGTTAAGGAAACTTTGAGTGTAGCAAATAGTGTAAGTTTTTCTTCAAGAATATCTCCGTCATACCAGTCAAAAATACTCTTCTTTTAAGTTAAGGGGTATTATTTATTTCATATTCGCTTACGATATTATTTTTCGTATTCGTAAGGAATTTTATTTTCGTTCAATATTCGTAAGGAATATTATTTTCATTCAATATTCGTAAGGAATATTATCTTCGTTCAATATTCGTAAGGAATATTATTTTCGTTCAACAGTCGTAAGGGATATTATTTTTGTTCAATATTCATAAGAAATAATATTTTCTTTCATACTCTATAGTATGTAAGTAATATTATTTCGTTTTATATTCCTAATTCTACACTTATGTTGATAAGTATTGCTTCTATACTCCTTGAAATTAGTAGAATATCATTGAAATTTGTGTTTCATCTAGTATCATTCCACTGAAATATTTTTCTGGACATTCTTGTTAAATTTTAATATTTTCATCTCGGAGTACTATTTATGGGCAATATTCATACGTACGACACTATTCATATGTACGATACTATTCATATGTATGGCACTATTCACGAAGTACTATTCATGAGGTACTATTCACAAAGTACTATTCATGAAGTACTATTCACGGGATACTATTCACTCGGGATAATATTCACGATAAAAATTGATTTCTTTTCTGTCCAAATTATTTTTGATATATGAATATTATTCTTGAATTTTACTCCACAAAGTAGTATCATGTTGACAATTTGGACATTCTTGAACTCTGGATAAATTGAATTATAAATTTTTAAAATTTATCCTTGCGCTCACTTAATTGAATTTTTATATCATTGTCATCATCCTCATGCTTATATTGTAATGAAAGTCATCATAGTGCATAGATGGACTATTGATTAGTATGATTATGACCAGAAATTATGTATCGGTATAATCATGACCTGTAATGTTATAAATGATGTGGTAAATGTCTTCATTGGCCCGTAGTGCATTGATGGATAGTTGTTTGGTATGATTATGACCACTGGTGATAATAACGAATATCATTGGCCCGTGGTACATGGATAATTCATGGATGTGATAATAACGAATATCCTTGGCTCGTAGTGCATGGATAATTCGTGGATGTGATACTAACGAATATCCTTGGCCCGTAGTGCATGGATAATTTGGTGATGTGGATTATTTATTTTACAAATAAATGATGTGGTAAAAATCCTCTTTGACTTACGTGCAAATGGACTAATGTTACAGACAAATGATGTGGTAAAAATTCTCTTTGGCTTACGTGCAAAGATGGATTGTTGATTATTGGTTTTATAGTTGTATATCTTTAGCTTACGTGCAAAGATGAACTGTTGATTATTGGTTTTACAGTTGTATATCTTTGGCTTACGTGCAAAGATGGACTGTTAATTATTGGTTTTACAGTTGTATATCTTTGACTTACGTGCAAAGATGGATTGTTGATTATTGGTTTTACAGTTGTATATCTTTGGCTTACGTGCAAAGATGGACTGTTGATTATTGGGTTTACAATTGTATATCTTTAGCTTACGTGCAAAGATGGACTGTTGATTATTGGGTTTACAGTTGTATGTCTTTGGCTCGTAGTGCAAAGATGGACTGTTGATTTACCTGATTATAAATAAGAATTGTGAATTTAACTATAATCTTTGGTGGTTCAGGTGAAGACAGGTGATGAGAGTTCTCTTTGTCTTGGGTACAACAAAGAACTGTTAATGAGTATTACAGGAATGAAATATTAACGATGGACTTTTAATTTGGAGGAGATAGTAGACATTATGTTCTACTTGACTCTTTTAATGGATTATTGATTCCGCTGTAATTATGGTTGAAAACTTTTATCATCTACCATATATTCTAAATATCTGATTTATTACTGATAAAGGCTATTGATAAATTAATTATCTTAGTCATAATATTCTTTCTTTGATATTTTTTGTGCTCACCTTTTTGCTTCCACAATCCTTTCGGTATTAAGAGTGTAAATTTGGGTCGAATGGGGATAATAGGAAATAGTGTGATGGTCTGAGACTGTGAAAGTTTCTCAATACATTATAAAACTGCATGACATGCAATATATTATTTTATTAAGGACCTAAGTGGGTATGTCGTATATTATACGTCACTTAATAATTGATTTTGGTGAACAACAATAGGGTGATGAGAACCCAACTTTGGAAGCGTAAAAAATGTACTCTATTAGAATAAGGAGGACAAAAATCTTCTTGTGTCCCTTTGGAGACTTGAAATATTTGTTGATGTACTTTATATGGCATTATAATAATTTGAGTATGAATATTGTTGTATTATATACGTAACAATATTTGTATTGAAACCCACAACTTATCTATTATCGTATTTTGCACGACAGTTCAATATTTGTATAAATGAAGTTTGTATTTGAATTATGTACCATGTGTCTGGCGATTCAAGATGGGTTGTGTGGACCTATTTTGGGGGTGTCACAGAAACCGCACCAAAAATCGTACAAATCGCAACAATTAAAACCGCACCAACGGTTCCAGCATGTGTGACGGTTTTAGGTGAATTGAAAAACCAAATTTACGGTTTCAATTTAGTTACTAGTCAAAACCGCACGCATAAAACAGAAACCGCACCAAATAATCATCATGTTTTCTCCAATTTGCTACAAGTATATATAATTTCTCTACTATAAAATATTCTCCTCATTTTATTTTAGAAGACAGATATTGCAGGGTTGAATGAAGAATAAATAGTATCAATTATGTTTGCAAATTAAGAGTGGCTTGGTATTTCCTAAATCAAATATGATAACATAGTATTAATTAACCATATAATTGTTGATGCCTGTAACTATTTTGCTAAATTAGCTCTATGATTGTGTTCACTGCGTAATACGTTTGCGTGAATGATTTTGCTAACTATTTTACAGGTTTGTTATTTCAATTGGTTTTGGAATCGAAACCGCACCAAATGAAACCAAACCGCACGGTTCAAAATTGCACCGCACCAATCACAAATGGTTTCATGTGCGATTTTGTATTTTTCAAACCGCACCTAAGCGATTTTGTGTGCGGTTTTTAGAGGTGAGCATGGTGCGATTTGGTGCGGTTTAAAGCCAAAATCGCACCCGAAACCGCTTAGGTGCGGTTTGACAAATCCAAAACCGCACACGAAACCGCTTGTAATTGGTGCGGTGCGGTTTTAAACTGTGCGATGCGGTTTCAATTAGTGCGATTTCGGTTCCAAAACCAATTGAAACAACAAAAATATCCAAGCCTTCAATAGAATTTAACACAGAGCTCACATCGAGCAATTAACTTAATGACATAGTCGACAATGGGAATTATATCAAGTATAGAACCAAAGCTCCTTCTGCCAAACATGTCAAATTCACCATCAAATCATAGAACAGTGAGACACATAAAATAATTTTAGCTTATAATAAAGGAATGATGCTGTAAAAATTAAAACATACGCTATATAACACAACGGAGACCATATATTCGATAACAAGCAAGAAGGTTTATTTAATTCCCCAAAAAATAAAAATATATACTGGAGGACTTATAGAATATAATCCTAGCTATATCTAATTTGAACAATATTCTATTAGACTATTTGTAAGACCCCGAATTTTATGAAATAAAATTATTCATTTTTTTTATAATTATTATTCAGTAAATGGTTAAATTGATAAAAGTTTAAAGTTATGGGTGAATTATGCAAATTTTACAAAATACGCAAAGGGCTATAAAATATTCATTGTTGTTTGAGAATATTCGTTTGGTCGTGGAATATTCTTTCTGCATTGGGAATATTCGTATGCGATGGCGCAAAATGTTTGGGGCCCATAATGTAATAATAACTGCTTGATGAAGAAAAAGACAAATTAAAGTTTTTATAAATAACGGCGTAGTGGTTATCGTTAACATTGTTGGAATACCCGTGGGTAAAGTAAAAGTGTCTGGCGTTGTTGTTGCACAAGAGACACCAGTATTGCACCAATTATTGATTCTTACGTAAGAAGGCACTACTCAATAATTGTTACAAAGAATTACTGCTCAAAGATTTTATTGATTCAATAATTGTCGCGTTGATATTTTATATTATTGTTGCTCAATAATTGTCATTTGCATAATATTTCTCATTATCGATCAATAATTCATATTATTTGAATAATATTATTAGATAGCATTATTGGCAATGTCTAGAAAGTTCACAAGGAGAGGTTTGGTCACCTAATTGCGCTACCAAAGAGGAGAAATTCTTATTGAAAGCCCCTCTTTCTTGAACTACACGGTTGTCAATATTGTGATTCTCAGTAATATTATTTGTGAATAATTAATTATTGATTCATATGATGAGGAAAATATTGATTTTATGTGGATATAGATGGAGAAAATTTTATAGTGACAATTGTTGAAAATTGAAATTTTATCTTTTTCCTCGATAAAATAATTTATTTAAATATATTATTATATTTTAATAATATAATAATGGTGATATTTTTACAACGAATGTGGGAATATGAGTATACGAGGAGGAAGAGTATTTTTGTTGTAATAAATGTTTAAAACATGTTAAACATGTTCGGTGGATCCCATTTCTTGAATCGAAATTTGATTATAAATTGTAAAATCGCACGCTTTGTGGATTTCGGTCAATTTTTTTTTGGAATTTGGAAAACTTTCTTCTGTAAAGTTGTAGAGAATTGAATTTCCTATAAAAACTCATGAGATTCAATTTTTCTGATAAAAGGGCTATTTATTATGAATTATTGAAGTTAGAAGCTTGAAATAATTGATTTTTGGAAGTTTAAAATATTTTTATTTACAAAACGTTTTTTCATTTGGTTCCCTCATTTAGCATGTGCAAGATGGCTGAGTTCAGATTTTAGAATGTGTGCATAGAAATTTATATAATATATTAATATTATATTAAATTTTCTGCTTTGGTGTTCTAAGCATTTTCCTATAAATAGGGTGCTTAGGTTAGAATTGAAAATCACACCGTAAATCAAGTTTTCTCTCTATATTATCGAAATATTCTTGTGAGTATTTTGAGTATTGCTATACGGTGCAAGTTCGTTCAACGTTATTCCAGTCAGAAGTACTGCTCTTTTGAGGTAAGGAATAGTAAGGGATTTTAAGGGTTATTATTTCAAAATTCTTCTGTACCTTCAAAAATTCTGAAAAACTTTGAAATGATAATTTGATGAGTTTTGTTGATTGTGTCCAAAAATGGCGATTTTTGGATGTATAGATTAGGAGTTATGGATTTTATGAGAAAAGACTATTTTAAAAGTAACTGCTTATAACTCCTTGTGGTTAACTCCAAAATTGATGAAATTTTTATTGGGAGTACATATATATAATATCAGTATACCCTGTGAATTTCAAAATTTTTGGATAAAAGTACAATTTATGATAAATGTCTGAATATTCGGTGGTTTTGGCCATGTGAAAAATAGTAAATGAATTTTAAAAATTTTGAGAAAAATATATATTCAATATGGGACTATATTCTTCTAAATCTCAAAAAAGAAATATTTTTGGAACTGATTTGATATTTTTCATGAAAATGTTCTAGTTATGAGTAAATGAATTAAATATGTTATGTGAATTAAGAAAATTGGAAAATATGATTTTATGGCTTGAGAATTATATATGAGATATATGCAGATTTTTGATGAGGGTTTTGGCTATTGGTGATGAGATCTTATGAGGTTGGAATTTTAAGATGATTAAAAGCATTTATTACTAAAGTGTAAACAATTAAAATAAATTGTTTATAAGTTTAAGAAATGACTAAAATATTTTGGTAGTATTAATAATATTAGATTATGAGATTATTAAGTGATTTATAACATTTTGATTAAGTTGTTATGAAATCACTGATTTATGAATCTTACTCTTGAGATTAAATCTATATGTTGATTATATTATTTTTATATAACATTTTATAACCCCGATGTTGGAAATTCTCTTCACCTGGAGTGTAAAGATGGGTAGATTATTGGTATGATCATGACTAGGGTTCTCTTTGGCCAAAGATGGTGAAAAGTTGAATTGTGGATCGATATGATCATGACCATTGAATTTATAATTGAATATCTTTAGCTTAAGTGCAAAGGTGAATTGATTAACATGGTTATAATTATTGTTTATATAAATTCAAAATGATTATATATTTCTTTGAGATATTAATATATTTGGCTCAGAATGCAAATATGAATCTGTTGAGGAATATCTTTGGCTGTAGTGCAAAAAGATGAATTGTTGATGAATATCTTTGGCCAGTAGTGCAAAGATGAATTGTTGATGAATATCTTTGGGTCGTAGTAAAGATGACTGTTGTTGAATATCTTTGACCAGTAGCAAAGATGAATTGTGGATGAATATCTTTGGGTCGTAGTCTGCAAAGATGGCTCTGTTGTTGAATATCTTTGGCCCCGAAGTGCAAAGATGAATCTGTTGATAAATATCTTTGGCCCGTAGTGCAAAGATAAATTTATTAGTATGATTATGAGCAGAACTGTGATTTGGTATAACCATGATCTTTGATGTTTCGTAAAAAGACAAGTGATGAAAATTATCTTCGCCCCGAATGAGAAAAGGAATTTAGAACAACAATTACGATTATGAGTTATACATGTGATTGTGGGCGAAATTGTTGATTGATGTTACGAGGATAAAACATTGTTGGTGGACTTTTAACATGGAGAAGATAATAGACTTTATGGTCTATTCGACTCTTCTAATGGAGTGCTCGTTCACCGCAACTATGGTTGAAAAGTTTTATCATCTACCATATGTTCTAAATCTACGATTTATTATTGTTGAAGGCTATTGATAATTTATTTATCTTTAGTCATGATATTCTTTATTGAAGTTAGTTGTGCTTTCACCCTTTTTTGCTTCACAATTCCTTTCGGGTAATAAAAGTGTAAATTGGTCGAAAGCGGGGAATAACAAGGGAATAGAATCTGGTCTATAGATGTTGAGGGTGAGGTGAATTTAACTTGGAAGGGTGTTTTGCCACTATCATACAAGATGTCTAATGACATACAACCTCGTGTCATCATAAGATGTGGTTGTCTTTTCATCCACTTGCACGAGTATATCTACCAAAGACTACCTATATGATCTTGGAGTCTATTTGAAATTTAACTCTCAATTAGAGACAAGAGAGATAATGATATGTCAAGAGAAAACTCACCATTGGAAAGAATATGATAGTAATCTTCTCGTTTTTCTTTGGGGTCTATTAGATCAACCAAGGATAATTCTGTGGCCATATGATATCTATCATAACCTGTAAGCATGGCCTCCCATATACGAAGGTTTCTTGAGCACTTCCCAAAGATTCTAATTTTAAAAACAGCTTTTCGACTATACCTTTATGTAAGGTGTCATTATGAAAATTCTGTCTACGGTTGGGACATGAGTCACAGCTTGATATATATTTGTATCCAAACTCATAAAGATATGTGTTATTGTATTTTGCACGACAATTGTTGTAATAAAGTTGTAGTTATTTTTTGTACCATGTATTTGGCGACTTCGAAATGGGTTGGATGGAATGGACCTATTTTGGGGTGTCACAGTTGGTATCGAGCTTAGGGATATGATCTCCATGGAGATCGGGGAATAGAACTAGGAGGGAGAGATGAGTAAATCCTTCGCTAAAGTGTGTCATACCTAAGCTTATTTGTTGGTCACCATAATATCGAGATATTATGTGATATATTAATTTGTTCAATTAACCCTTGTTTTGAAGTCAGTATTCTAGAATGATATCTGAAATACAGAGAGATGAGCATTGGAGAAATTATGATGACAGGGAAGATGGAATCTGAAATGAAAGCAAGGTATTCTCAACTCTTTGAAATACCAGGTACGTAAATTTCGGGGACGAAATTTCATAAGGAGGGGAGATTGTAAGACCCCGAATTTTATGAAATAAAATTATTCATTTTTTTATAATTATTATTCAGTAAATGGTTAAATTGATAAAAGTTTAAAGTTATGGGTGAATTATGCAAATTTTACAAAATACGCAAGTGGGCTATAAAATATTCATTGTTGTTTGGAGAATATTCGTTTGGTCGTGGAATATTCTTTTCTGTTGGGAATATTAAATGCGATGGCGCGACCATTTGTGGGCCCATAATGAATAAGCGTCGGATGAAGAAAAAGACAAATTAAAGTTTTTATAAATAACAGGCGTAGTGGTTATCGTTAACATCATTGGAATACCCGGTGGGTAAAGTAAAATAATCTGGCGTTGTTGCACAAAAGAGGACACCAGATTGCACCAATTATTGATTCTTACGTGAAGGCACTACTCAATAATTGTTACGATGATTACTTGTTCGATATTTTATTGATTCAATAATTGTCGCGTTGATATTTTATATTATTGTTGCTTCGATAATTGTCAACGCATAATATTTCTCATTATCGGATCAATAATTCATATTATTTGAATAATATTATTAGATAGCATTATTATTGAATGTCTAGAAAGTTCATCGAGGAGAGGTTTGGTCACCTAATTGCTGCGCCCGAGAAGGAGAAATTCTTATTGGAAAGCCCCCTCTTTCCTGGGAACTGCCTGGTTGTCAATATTGTGATTCTGTAATATTATTTGTGAATAATTAATTATTGATTCATATGATGAGGAAAATATTGATTTTATGTGGATATAGATGGAGAAAATTTTTATAGTGACAATTGTTGAAAATTAAAATTTTATCTTTTTCTGATAAAATAATTTATTTAAATATATTATTATATTTTAATAATATAATAATGGTGATATTTTTACAACGAATGTGGGAATATGAGTATACGAGGAGGAAGAGTATTTTTGTTGCAATAAATGTTTAAAACATGTTAAACATGCTCAATTGGATCCCATTTCTCGAATCGAAATTTGATTATAGCACAGAAAAATCGCCTGTTTGTGGATTTCGGTCAATTTTTTTGGAATTTGGAAAACCTTTCTTCTACAGAAAGTTGTAGAGAATTGAATTTCCTATAAAAACTCGCGAGATTCGAATTTTCTGATAAAAGGGCTATTTATTATGAATTATTGAAGTTCCGAAGCTTCGAAATAATTGATTTTTGGAAGTTTAAAATATTTTTATTTACAAAAACGTTTTTTTCATTTGGTTCCCTCATTTAGCATGTGCAAGATGGCTGAGTTCAGATTTTAGAATGTGTGCATAGAAATTTATATAATATATTAATATTATATTAAATTTTCTGCTTTGGTGTTCTAAGCATTTTCCTATAAATAGGGTGCTTAGGTTAGAATTGAAAATCACACCAGAAACTGAAGTTTTCTCTCTATATTATCGGCGTATTCTTGTGAGTATTTTGAGTATTGCTATACTCTGGTGCAAGTTCGTTCAACGTTATTCCAAATGTAAGTCTCGCTTTTTTTGGTAAGTAAGGGAATAGTAAAGGGATTTTAAGGGTTATTATTTCGAAATTCTTCTGTACCTTCAAAATTCTCTGAAAAATTTGAAATGATAATTTGATGAGTTTTGTTGATTGTGTCCAAAAATGGCGATTTTTGGATGTATAGATTAGGAGTTATGGATTTTATGAGAAAAGACTATTTTAAAAGTAACTGCTTATAACTCCTTGTGGTTAACTCCAAAATTGATGAAATTTTTATTGGGAGTACATATATATAATATCAGTATACCCTGTGAATTTCAAAATTTTTGGATAAAAGTACAATTTATGATAAATGTCTGAATATTCGGTGGTTTTGGCCATGTGAAAAATAGTAAATGAATTTTAAAAATTTTGAGAAAATATATATTCAATATGGGACTATATTCTTCTAAATCTCAGAAAAAGAAATATTTTTGGAACTGATTTGATATTTTTCATGAAAATGTTCTAGTTATGAGTAAATGAATTAAATATGTTATGTGAATTAAGAAAATTGAAAATATGATTTTATGGCTTGAGAATTATATATGAGATATATGCAGATTTTTGATGAGGGTTTTGGCTATTGGTGATGAGATCTTATGAGGTTGGAATTTTAAGATGATTAAATGCATTTATTAGTAAAGTGTAAACAATTAAAATAAATTGTTTATAAGTTTAAGAAATGACTAAAATATTGTGGTAGTATTAATAATATTAGATTATGAGATTATTAAGTGATTTATAACATTTTGATTAAGTTGTTATGAAATCATTGATTTATGAATCTTACTCTTGAGATTAAATCTATATGTTGATTATATTATTTTTATATAACATTTTATAACCACGATGTTGAAATTCTCTTTCAACGGAGTGTAAAGATGGGTAGATTATTGGTATGATCATGACTAGGGTTCTCTTTTGGCGATGGTGAAAAGTTGAATTGTGGACCGGTATGATCATGACCATTGAATTTATAATTGAATATCTTTAGCTTAAGTGCAAAGGTGAATTGATTAACATGGTTATAATTATTGTTTATATAAATTACGAAATGATTATATATTTCTTTGAGATATTAATATATTTGGCTTTAATGCAAATATGAATCTGTTGAGGAATATCTTTGGCCCAGTAGTGCAAAGATGAATTGTTGATGAATATCTTTGGCACAGAGTGATGAATTGTTGATGAATATCTTTGGGTCGTAGTGCAAAGATGACTGTTGTTGAATATCTTTGACTGTCTTAAAGATGAATTGTGGATGAATATCTTTGGGTCGTAGTGCAAAGATGACTGTTGTTGAATATCTTTGGCTGTGGTGCAAAGATGAATCTGTTGATGAATATCTTTGGCCCGTAGTGCAAAGATAAATTTATTAGTATGATTATGAGCGAGGCTGTGATTTGGTATAACCATGATCTTTGATGTTTCGTAAAAAGACAAGTGATGAAAATTATCTTCGTCCGAAATGAGAAAAGGAATTTAGAACAACAATTACGATTATGAGTTATACATGTGATTGTGGGCGAAAATTGTTGATTGATGTTACGGGATAAAACATTGTTGGTGGACTTTTAACATGGAGAAGATAATAGACTTTATGGTCTATTTGACTCTTCTAATGGAGTGCTCGTTCATTACATGAACTATGGTTGAAAAGTTTTATCATCTACCATATGTTCTAAATCTACGATTTATTCTTTGTTGAAGGCTATTGATAATTTATTTATCTTTAGTCATGATATTCTTTCTTGAAGTTAGTTGTTTCACCCCCTTTTTCTTCACAATTCCTTTCAGGTAATAAAAGTGTAGCTGGGTCGAGCGGGGGAATAACAAGGGAATAGAACGGTGGTCTATAGATGTTGAGGGTGAGGTGAATTTAACTTGGAAGGGTGTTTTGCCACTATCATACAAGATGTCTAATGACATACAACCTCGTGTCATCATAAGACAGGGGTTGTGTTTCATCCACTTCTTTGAGTATATCTACCAGCACTACCTATATGATCTTGGAGTCTATTTGAAATTTAACTCTCAATTAGAGACAGTAGAGATAATGATATGTCAAGAGAAAACTCACCATTGGAAAGAATATGATAGTAATCTTCTCGTTTTTCTTTGGGGTCTATTGGGTCAACCAAGGATAATTCTGTGGCCATATGATATCTATCATAACCTAGAAGCATGGCCTCCCATATACGAAGGTTTCCTTGAGCACTTCCCAAAGATTCTAATTTTTAAAACAGTTTTCGACTATACCTTTATGTAAGGTGTCATTATGAGCTGCTGTCCACGGTTGGGACATGAGTCACAGTTGATATATATTTGTATCCAAACTCATAGCATATGTGTTGTTGTATTTTGCACGACAATTGTTGTAATAAAGTTGTAGTTATTTTTTGTACCATGTATTTGGCGACTCGAAATGGGTTGGATGGAATGGACCTATTTTGGGGTGTCACGGTTGGTATCGAGCTTAGGGATATGATCTGGCGGAGATCGTGGAATAGAACTAGGAGGGAGAGATGAGTAAATCCTTCGCTAGTGTGTCCTACCTAAGCTTATTTGTTGGTCATCATAATATCGAGATATTATGTGATATGTTAATTTGTTCAATTAACCTTTGTTTTGAAGTCAGATTCTAGAATGATATCCCAAAATACGGAGATGAGCATTGGAGAAATTATGATGATTGGGAAGATGGAATCTGAAATGAAAGCAAGGTATTCTCAACTCTTTGAAATACCGTGTACGTAAATTTCGGGGACGAAATTTCATAAGGGGAGATTGTAAGACCCGAATTTTATGAAATAAAATTATTCATTTTTTTTATAATTATTATTCAAGAAATGGTTAAATTGATAAAAGTTTAAAGTTATGGGTGAATTATGCAAATTTTACAAAATACGCAGTGGCTATAAAATATTCATTATTGTTTGAGAATATTCGTTTGGTCGTGGAATATTCTTTACATTGGGAATATTAAATGCGATAATGCGCGACCATTTGTGGGCCCATAATGAATAAGCATCGGATGATGAAGAAAAAGACAAATTAAAGTTTTTATAAATAACTACAGCGTAGTGGTTATCGTTAACATTTGTTGGAATACCCGTTGGGTAAAGTAAAAATACGCTGGCGTTGTTGCGCGATGGATACCGGTATTGCACCAATTATTGATTCTTACGTAAGAAGGCACTACTCAATAATTGTTACGATAATTATTGTTCGATATTTTATTGATTCAATAATTGTCGCGTTGATATTTTATATTATTGTTGCTCGAATAATTGTCAACGCATAATATTTCTCATTATCGGATCAATAATTCATATTATTTGAATAATATTATTAGATAGCATTATTGGCAATGTCTAGAAAGTTACATCGAGGAGAGGTTTGGTCACCTAATTGCGGCGCCAAGAAGGAGAGAAATTCTTATTGGAAAGCCCTCTTTCCTTGGAACCTGCTCGTTGTCAATATTGTGATTACAGTAATATTATTTGTGAATAATTAATTATTGATTCATATGATGAGGAAAATATTGATTTTATGTGGATATAGATGGAGAAAATTTTTATAGTGACAATTGTTGAAAATTAAAATTTTATCTTTTTACGATAAAATAATTTATTTAAATATATTATTATATTTTAATAATATAATAATGGTGATATTTTTACAACGAATGTGGGAATATGAGTATACGAGGAGGAAGAGTATTTTTGTTGCAATAAATGTTTAAAACATGTTAAACATGTCGCATGGATCCCATTTCTTGATCGAAATTTGATTATAAATTTGAAAATCGCCTGCTTTGTGGATTTCGGTCAATTTTTGTTTGAATTTGGAAAACCTTTCTTACTGTAAAGTTGTAGAGAATTGAATTTCCTATAAAAACTCATGAGATTCAATTTTCCGATAAAAGGCTATTTATTATGAATTATTGAAGTTAGAAGCTTGAAATAATTGATTTTTGGAAGTTTAAAATATTTTTATTTACAAAAACGTTTTTTTCATTTGGTTCCCTCATTTAGCATGTGCAAGATGGCTGAGTTCAGATTTTAGAATGTGTGCATAGAAATTTATATAATATATTAATATTATATTAAATTTTCTTCTTTGGTGTTCTAAGCATTTTCCTATAAATAGGGTGCTTAGGTTAGAATTGAAAATCACACCAGAAACTGAAGTTTTCTCTCTATATTATCGAGCGTATTCTTGTGAGTATTTTGAGTATTGCTATACGGTGCAAGTTCGTTCAACGTTATTCCAGTCGGAAGTACTGCTCTTCTTTTTTTGAGGTAAGGGATAGTAAGGGATTTTAAGGGTTATTATTTCGAAATTCTTCTGTACCTTCAAAAATTCTGGAAAAATTTGAAATGATAATTTGATGAGTTTTGTTGATTGTGTCCAAAAATGGCGATTTTTGGATGTAGAGATTAGGAGTTATGGATTTTATGAGAAAAGACTATTTTAAAAGTAACTGCTTATAACTCCTTGTGGTTAACTCCAAAATTGATGAAATGTTTATTGGGAGTACATATATATAATATCAGTATACCCTGTGAATTTCAAAATTTTTGGATAAAAGTACAATTTATGATAAATGTCTGAATATTCGGTGGTTTTGGCCATGTGAAAAATAGTAAATGAATTTTAAAAATTTTGAGAAAAATATATATTCAATATGGGACTATATTCTTCTAAATCTCAGAAAAGAAATATTTTTGGAACTGATTTGATATTTTTCATGAAAATGTTCTAGTTATGAGTAAATGAATTAAATATGTTATGTGAATTAAGAAAATTGAAAAATATGATTTTATGGCTTGAGAATTATATATGAGATATATGCAGATTTTTGATGAGGGTTTTGGCTATTGGTGATGAGATCTTATGAGGTTGGAATTTTAAGATGATTAAATGCATTTATTAGTAAAGTGTAAACAATTAAAATAAATTGTTTATAAGTTTAAGAAATGACTAAAATATTGTGGTAGTATTAATAATATTAGATTATGAGATTATTAAGTGATTTATAACATTTTGATTAAGTTGTTATGAAATCATTGATTTATGAATCTTACTCTTGAGATTAAATCTATATGTTGATTATATTATTTTTATATAACATTTTATAACCCCCGATGTTGAAATTCTCTTTCACTTTGGAGTGTAAAGATGGGTAGATTATTGGTATGATCATGACTAGGGTTCTCTTTGGCGATGGTGAAAAAGTTGAATTGTGGTTGGTATGATCATGACCATTGAATTTATAATTGAATATCTTTAGCTTAAGTGCAAAGGTGAATTGATTAACATGGTTATAATTATTGTTTATATAAATTACGAAATGATTATATATTTCTTTGAGATATTAAATATATTTGGCCTTAATGCAAATATGAATCGTTGAGGAATATCTTTGGCACTGTAGTGCAGATGATGAATTGTTGATGAATATCTTTGGCACATAGTGCAAAGATGAATTGTTGATGAATATCTTTGGGTCGTTAGTGCAAAGATGACTGTTGTTGAATATCTTTGACTGTCTTGCAAAGATGAATTGTGGATGAATATCTTTGGGTCGTAGTAGTCTGAAGATGACTGTTGAATGAATATCTTTGGCACATAGTGCAAAGATGAATGTTGATGAATATCTTTGGCCGTAGTGCGAAGATAAATTTATTAGTATGATTATGAGCAGGAACTGTGATTTGGTATAACCATGATCTTTGATGTTTCGGTAAAGACAAGTGATGAAAATTATCTTCGTCCGAATGAGAAAAGGAATTTAGAACAACAATTACGATTATGAGTTATACATGTGATTGTGGGCGAGAATTGTTGATTGATGTTACGAGGATAAAACATTGTTGGTGGACTTTTAACATGGAGAAGATAATAGACTTTATGGTCTATTTGACTCTTCTAATGGAGTGCTCGTTCATTTATGAACTATGGTTGAAAAGTTTTATCATCTACCATATGTTCTAAATCTCCTCGATTTATTACTTTGTTGAAGGCTATTGATAATTTATTTATCTTTAGTCATGATATTCTTTCTTGAAGCTAGTTGTGCTTTCACCTTTTTTTTCACAATTCCTTTCGGTAATAAAAGTGTAGCATTTGAATTGGCGTGGGAATAACAAGAGGAATAGAGCGGTGGTCTATAGATGTTGAGGTGAGGTGAATTTAACTTGGAAGGGTGTTTTGCCACTATCATACAAGATGTCTAATGACATACAACCTCGTGTCATCATAAGAGGCAGGTTGTTGTTTCATCCACTTCTTTGAGTATATCTACCAGCACTACCTATATGATCTTGGAGTCTATTTGAAATTTAACTCTCAATTAGAGACAGTAGAGATAATGATATGTCAAGAGAAAACTCACCATTGGAAAGAATATGATAGTAATCTTCTCGTTTTTCTTTGGGGTCTATTGGGTCAACCAAGGATAATTCTGTGGCCATATGATATCTATCATAACCTAGAAGCATGGCCTCCCATATACGAAGGTTTCCTTGAGCACTTCCCAAAGATTCTAATTTTTAAAACAGTTTTCGACTATACCTTTATGTAAGGTGTCATTATGAGCTGCTGTCCACGGTTGGGACATGAGTCACAGTTGATATATATTTGTATCCAAACTCATAGCATATGTGTTATTGTATTTTGCACGACAATTGTTGTAATAAAGTTGAAGTTATTTTTTGTACCATGTATTTGGCGACTCAGAATGGGTTGGATGGAATGGACCTATTTTGGGGGTGTCACAGTTGGTATCAGAGCTTAGGGATATGATCTCTGGCGGAGATCAGGGAATAGAACTAGGAGGGGAGAGATGAGTAAATCCTTCGCTAGTGTGTCATATCTAAGCTTATTTGTTGGTCAGTCATAATATCGGGATATTATGTGATATGTTAATTTGTTCAATTAACCTTTGTTTTGAAGCTGTATTCTAGAATGATATCTGAAATACAGGAGATGAGCATTGGAGAAATTATGATGACAGGGAAGATGGAATCTGAAATGAAAGCAAGGTATTCTCAACTCTTTGAAATACCAGGTACGTAAATTTCGGGGACGAAATTTCATAAGGAGGGGAGATTGTAAGACCCCGAATTTTATGAAATAAAATTATTCATTTTTTTATAAATATTATTCAGTAAATGGTTAAATTGATAAAAGTTTAAAGTTATGGGTGAATTATGCAAATTTTACAAAAATACGCAATGGGCTATAAAATATTCATTATTGTTTTAGAATATTAGTTTGGTGGTGGAATATTCTTTACATTTGGGGAATATTAAATGCGATGGCGCAAACCATTTGTGGGCCCCATAACGTAATAACTGTCGGATGAAGAAAAGACAAATTAAAGTTTTTATAAATAACTAGGCGTAGTGGTTATCGTTAACATCATTGGAATACCCGTGGGTAAAGTAAAGTAATGTCGCGTTGTTGCACGATGGGACACGCGGATTGCACCAATTATTGATTCTTACGTAAGAAGGCACTACTCAATAATTGTTACGATAATTCTTGCTCAAATTATTTTATTGATTCAATAATTGTCGCGTTGATATTTTATATTATTGTTGCTCAATAATTGTCAATTGCATAATATTTCTCATTATCGGATCAATAATTCATATTATTTGAATAATATTATTAGATAGCATTATTGGCAATGTCTAGAAAGTTACATCGAGGAGAGGTTTGGTCACCTAATTGCGCTACCAAGTAAGGAGAAATTCTTATTGAAAGCCCCTCTTTCTTGAGGACCTGCACGGTTGTCAATATTGTGATTACAGAATATTATTTGTGAATAATTAATTATTGATTCATATGATGAGGAAAATATTGATTTTATGTGGATATAGATGGAGAAAATTTTATATAGTGACAATTGTTAAAATTAAAATTTTATCTTTTTCGATAAAATAATTTATTTAAATATATTATTATATTTTAATAATATAATAATGGTGATATTTTTACAACGAATGTGGGAATATGATTATACGAGGAGGAAGAGTATTTTTGTTGCAATAAATGTTTAAAACATGTTAAACATGTCGGTGGATCCCATTTCTTGATCGAAATTTGATTATAAATTTTGTAAAATCGCCTGCTTGTGGATTTCGGTCAATTTTTTTTGGAATTTGGAAAACCTTTCTTACGTAAAGTTGTAGAGAATTGAATTTCCTATAAAAACTCATGAGATTCAAATTTTACGATAAAAGGGCTATTTATTATGAATTATTGAAGTTCCGAAGCTTCGAAATAATTGATTTTTGGAAGTTTAAAATATTTTTATTTACAAAAACGTTTTTTTTCATTTGATTCCCTCATTTAGCATGTGCAAGATGGCTGAGTTCAGATTTTAGAATGTGTGCATAGAAATTTATATAATATATTAATATTATATTAAATTTTCTGCTTTGGTGTTCTAAGCATTTTCCTATAAATAGGGTGCTTAGGTTAGAATTGAAAATCACACCAGAAACTGAAGTTTTCTCTCTATATTATCGAGCGTATTCTTGTGAGTATTTTGAGTATTGCTATACGGTGCAAGTTCGTTCAACGTTATTCCAGTCAGAAGTACTGCTCTTTTGAGGTAAGGGATAGTAAGGGATTTTAAGGGTTATTATTTCGAAATTCTTCTGTACCTTCAAAAATTCTGAAAAAATTTAAAATGATAATTTGATGAGTTTTGTTGATTGTGTCCAAAAATGGCGATTTTTGGATGTATAGATTAGGAGTTATGGATTTTATGAGAAAAGACTATTTTAAAAGTAACTGCTTATAACTCCTTGTGGTTAACTCCAAAATTGATGAAATTTTTATTGGGAGTACATATATATAATATCAGTATACCCTGTGAATTTCAAAATTTTTGGATAAAAGTACAATTTATGATAAATGTCTGAATATTCGGTGGTTTTTGGCCATGTGAAAAATAGTAAATGAATTTTAAAAATTTTGAGAAAATATATATTCAATATGGGACTATATTCTTCTAAATCTCAGAAAAGAAATATTTTTGAACTGATTTGATATTTTTCATGAAAATGTTCTAGTTATGAGTAAATGAATTAAATATGTTATGTGAATTAAGAAAATTGAAAAATATGATTTTATGGCTTGAGAATTATATATGAGATATATGCAGATTTTTGATGAGGGTTTTGGCTATTGGTGATGAGATCTTATGAGGTTGGAATTTTAAGATGATTAAATGCATTTATTAGTAAAGTGTAAACAATTAAAATAAATTGTTTATAAGTTTAAGAAATGACTAAAATATTGTGGTAGTATTAATAATATTAGATTATGAGATTATTAAGTGATTTATAACATTTTGATTAAGTTGTTATGAAATCATTGATTTATGAATCTTACTCTTGAGATTAAATCTATATGTTGATTATATTATTTTTATATAACATTTTTATAACCCTGATGTTGAAATTCTCTTTCACTGGAGTGTAAAGATGGGTAGATTATTGGTATGATCATGACTAGGGTTCTCTTTGGCGAAGAGTGAAAAGTTGAATTGTGACCTTTGTATGATCATGACCATTGAATTTATAATTGAATATCTTTAGCTTAAGTGCAAAGGTGAATTGATTAACATGGTTATAATTATTGTTTATATAAATTCAAATGATTATATATTTCTTTGAGATATTAATATATTTGGCTCAGTAATGCAAATATGAATCGTTGAGGAATATCTTTTGGCTGTGAGTGCAAAGAGATGAATTGTTGATGAATATCTTTGGCAAAGATGAATTGTTGATGAATATCTTTTGGGTCGTAGTCTGAAGATGACTGTTGTTGAATATCTTTGACTGTAGTCTTGCAAAGATGAATTGTGGATGAATATCTTTGGGTCGTGAGTGCAAGATGACTGTTGTTGAATATCTTTGGCCCAGTAGTGCAAAGATGAATCTGTTGATGAATATCTTTGGCAGTAGTGCAAAGATAAATTTATTAGTATGATTATGAGCAGAACTGTGATTTGGTATAACCATGATCTTTGATGTTTCGAGTAAAGACAAGTGATGAAAATTATCTTCGTTCCGAATGAGAAAAGGAATTTAGAACAACAATTACGATTATGAGTTATATATGTGATTGTGGGCGTGAAATTGTTGATTGATGTTACTGAGGATAAAACATTGTTGGTGGACTTTTAACATGGAGAAGATAATAGACTTTATGGTCTATTTGACTCTTCTAATGGAGTGCTTTCGTTCACGCAACTATGGTTGAAAAGTTTTATCATCTACCATATGTTCTAAATCTACGATTTATTCGTTGAAGGCTATTGATAATTTATTTATCTTTAGTCATGATAATCTTTATCGAAGTTAGTTGTGGTTCACCCTTTTGCTTCACAATTCCTTCTGTGTAATAAAAGTGTAAATTTGGGTCGAGCGGGGAATAATGAGGGAATAGAATCGGTGGTCTATATGATGTTGAGGTGAGGTGAATTTAACTTGGAAGGGTGTTTTGCCACTATCATACAAGATGTCTAATGACATACAACCTCGTGTCATCATAAAAGACGAGGTTGTCTTTTCATCCACTTGCTGAGTATATCTACCAAAGACTACCTATATGATCTTGAGTCTATTTGAAATTTAACTCTCAATTAGAGACAGTAGAGATAATGATATGTCAAGAGAAAACTCACCATTGGAAAGAATATGATAGTAATCTTCTCGTTTTTCTTTAGGGTCTATTAGGTCAACCAAGGATAATTCGTGGCCATATGATATCTATCATAACTAAGCATGGCCTCCCATATACGAAGGTTTCTCGAGCACTTCCCAAAGATTCTAATTTTAAAAGCAGCTTTTCGACTATACCTTTATGTAAGGTGTCATTATGAAATTTCATCATCCACGGTTGAGACATGAGTCACAGTTGATATATATTTGTATCCAAACTCATAGCATATGTGTTGTTGTATTTTGCACGACAATTGTTGTAATAAAGTTGTAGTTATTTTTTGTACCATGTATTTGGCGACTCAGAATGGGTTGGATGGAATGGACCTATTTTGGGGGTGTCACACTATTACTACTATAGACCTTAACCAATGCATCAAGTGTTCGAAACAACGAATTTGGCCCCTCACCTATAAGCCCCTCTAGTAACGCATCAAACAAATCCGATATTCCAAAATCCAAATGCTCAATTTTTGACTCTATAACTTCTAATCATCTTCTTTCAATTGGTGAAAAAATGACAATGCAAAATTAGGGTTTTCTCTGAACGTGTTCAAGTGAAAAGTAATTTTAGAATTTACTAGAGATAATACATAAATACACACACATGGTGCGATTTCGGTTTTATGTGTGCGATTTTGGCTAGTAACCAAACCGGAACCGTAATTTTGGATATTCAACTCACCTAAAACCGCCACATACGTCAGAATTGTTGGTGCGATTTTAATTAGTGCGGTTCGTGCGGTTTCAGTTCTAATTTGGTCACTTGCTCAGCCCTAGCGGTTTCACCATGCTCACCCCTAAAGAGAGTAATATCTTACTATTAGTTTCAGGAATACCATGTTTAACGAAATATTATAATCCCTATCATTTATGACTAAAAATTTATGAATAAAATTCCTTTAATTTTATTTAAAAAGATCGATGTATCTTAATTTTATTTATTTATACTTAAATTAATAAGAATATAATATTTTTTTGTTATTAATCATAAGTATATAATAGTCCAAAAAATAAATTTTTATTCAATTTTTTAAATAATTTTAAACAATATAAATATAACATAAAATTATTTTAAATTATTCTATAAATAATTTTATAAAAAAAATAAACAAATGATTAGCACTATTTAATTTCTAACATTAAAAATGTTGATATTATAATTGATGAGAATATTGTGGCGTCCTCGCAAACAAACATGACCGTAATGTCCCAAACGCTCACGTTTCTGTTGTCGGGGAGAGGAAGAAAAATGGTGTTTACTCCATTCCTCAGTAGCTTTCGCTCTGTAACTATCAACTTTTTGTACCACAATTTCTTGGTAGGTGATGAGTCTAATTGAGGTCTTTATCATATTTAACCTCACATTCACATATGGGGGGTTCTAATTCCAAGAAAATTCAGCTACTTAAGCAAGTCTCACATCAGGAAAAGCAAGAACACCAGCTGATCACTTCAACTTTCTTCAAGTGAGTTTCCTTTCTTCCTGGTTTACGTTCAATTTCTCTTTTTTCTATTTTTTTTAATTAAGATTTTCTAGTTTAATTTTTAGGCTCGTTCGTTGGAATATTTTAGTGAAATTAGATTTTGAGATCTTTAGTTTGTGTTTTTAAGAGCACTGTTTCTTTTATTGATTACTATGTTTATGATGATCTGTTAGTCTAAAAAAATCTTGTACGCAAAGAGATGATTTTGTCAACACAATTGTAGCTGAATTTTATGATTTTGCCCTCGGGTGTACACCTGTGTTGATTGGGCCAACAAGCATGGTTTGATCACCTCCTTACCCAAAATCCCGACAACAATAACCAATAATTGTTAGAATTTGTTGAAAATTTTGCAACTGGAGTACCCAAATTGACAAGCTTGACATTTCTTAAGCCTCGGGAAGTAGGACTCATAATTCAGATAATCAGCTCTTGTTCCAAAAAAGTTGAGCGCCTATGCAATAGTAATATAAAATTCTTGTCCCCAGTACTGAATTATGCTTATATTTTTCTCATGATTATAGCAGAATTATGATACTACTTTTATAGACTTTATGGGAGCTTACAGTTTCACTGGATCCTTTTTTGAATTTGATTTTGAAGTTGAGACCAGATCCCTAGTGATGGAAACATTTGAATTATGATCTTTGGGGTTATATATGCATTTCTGTCCAAATTCTCCACTTGAAGCAAGGATACCAAGTGATGAATCTTATGACATTAACTTAAATGCCCAAAAGCTGTTATCATAATTTTCATTTCATTGATAATATCAGTTTCAGTTATACGCACGTTTTTTTTCCCGCAGATGCAGAGTTTATCGTGCTAAATTTTTTGATAATCATACATACTTTTAAATGTAATTTTGAATAATGCTAACGAATCAAATATTGTACCGAATTTTGAACCCCAATTGATGTGGTACTATCACACTGATTGATTGCATAACCAGTAAGAGGCATATACTGATTTGATTTGGTGACCTATCACTACCATGTCATTTGTGGATCAAAAAATTGGTGCACGGGCTTTGGGCCCCTAGCATTACTGTTAATATTAAAGTTGTACTATTACTTTTTCTATTATGTTGCTGACATTTTAATGTATTAGTATCCTTTTCCCCAGTTATGATTGTGCAGATAGTAGTGGCAATTTTTGCTGGTCTTCTAGGTTGGGCATATGTAGCATCAAAGCCGTCCCCTCCAAAAGTTTGTGGATCACCAGGTGGTCCTCCTATTACATCACCCAGAGTCAGACTCAGTGATGGGAGACATTTGGCTTACAAAGAGGCAGGTGTTTCCAAGAAAGACGCCAAGTACAAGATCATTGTCATTCATGGCTTTGATAGTTCCAAAGACTTGAATCTGCCTGTTTCTCAAGTACTTATATATCTCCTTAAATTTCAGTGCAACTATCTGATTTTTCAGTTTAAATTGTGGCTGGATTTTTCTCATTTACAACTTTAAAAAATGGACTCAAAAGGTCCTGCATTTCATCGCGAACCAGCTACACACATTTAGGACCATTGAATCTGCTTTTAAGGAAATTAGAAAACAAATGTTCTTGTCTAATTGGTGAGTTTCGTTGTGAATAGGCGCACACATGGTCTGATATCCTTAACCAACTAATGCTAAGAAGAAATTTCACTTGCACATACGGAAAAAATAATAGTTGGTTACCAATCATCGTCTAAATTGATAATTTAAGAAGCCTGGTCAATTCATAAGGATCTCACCGACGATTTTACCAACCTAAATCATACCTTATAATTATAGATAAGATATCGCAACAAAAACTTAATAATAATTTTTCCTAGTGGATGGTTTTACTATGTCTCTTGATGTTTGCTTCCTCATTTTGGTTCTGTCACACGCTCTTTATCCATTCCTACAGAAATACAGTAAGGATTAAGATATTATAGCTGGATATGAATACAAAAATGAGTAAACCCCATAAAAGAGAAAAAAGTTTGTTTATGTACATTGTAGAAACAAAATGTGATGCTTCCAATCGTTGGTTCTTTGGTAGCTGGTGAGATAGAGATTACGGGATTTGGATGGAGTAACAGACGAGAGAAAGAAACATAGGCGAGCTCTGTTTGACATTCCAATAGCAGAACCCTTCAGAGGGTCGTGTATAGTGTGTGTCGGGGTTTATGTGAAAGGGGGGTCTCGTAGTGACCAAGTCTCCAAAATGACCAAGTCTTAGGAGTTGGAGAAATTAGTATTGTGGAGACCAAGTATTGGAAGAAATTAGTCTTGTGCAGACTAGGGGCATCTCTCTCCATACTTTTCTTTATTTTCCCCTTTTTGGTGCCTTCTACTTGTTCCTTCTGATTGATCTTCCAGACGCTGAAAGGTGTCTAAAAATTGCCAAGTCTAGAGGTTGTGGATCTTAGGGGTACTCCCCATACTAAGTTTTATTTTAGCCTTGTTTGGTCTGGATGCTTCCATTTTGCTTGGAGTTGACCATGCTTGCTTCTATGGCTGTTTCAAGGATCGAGTATGGAAATATGACCAAGTGTGGAGATCTTTAGGACCCTAGGGTAGGGTCAGGCTATATGGTCTTGTCCAACATTTAGTCTATTTTTGGCATCAATTGGCCCCAAATAGTTTCCATTTGACCCAATATCGATCGGTCTTGCATGTGCCAACATTTGAAGGAGTGAATATGGGGTAAATGACTAAATTTGAGGTTCCTTAGGATCCTAAAGTTGGACCCTAGGGGTCTTCCCCCATACTTGGTCTAATTTCAGCTCCATTTGGTCCCGAATGGTTCCCGTTTGACAACCCGACGCCGACTATACTTGATTTTGTAACCGCTTGAAGGAGCAATTTTGTGAAATTACTAAATGTGGAGACCTTTTAAGACCTAGGGACTAGAGCCTACCTTCTTCTTCCACACTTAGTCTATGTCCGGCTCGATTTAACTTTATTAAGATTGCATGTGCTGAAAATGCCGTTTGATATGCTGGTACTCGAAAGCACTGATTTGCCTGACCCTAGGGGATCTTCCCTATACTTAGCCAAATTTCATGGCTTTTCCTTACTGTGCTATTTCGGCTTTATTTGTTGACTGCTTCCTTTGTTGCTTTGACTGAGTATATGATCATTTCGGCTTCGGTTGTTCTATTCCTATTACTTAGGTTATATGTGGCCCGCAGTGTCGTGGCCCATCTGATATGGCACCTGACCTCAGACTGGCTTCCTTTGAACTATGTATTTTCCTTTAGATCTGTGTGTTGTCTACGCATCAATAATAGAGGTTGTGTAGAAAGATTTGACATTTAAACAATATCATGTATGTTACTAGTATCTCTTCTTATCCTTTAGAGAATGGTGTAATCCTACTTATGCAGTCTTTTGTACATGGTACCATATTTGATAAAACTTTTGTATGTTAATTTTCAGGAACTTATAGAGGAGCTCCGGATATACTTCTTGTCATTCGACCGAGCAGGTTATGGAGAAAGTGATCCACATCCAATGCGCTCAGTGAAAAGTGAAGCATTTGACATAAAAGAACTAGCAGACAAGTTGGAGATTGGTCCCAAGTTTTATGTGATTGGAGTCTCAATGGGAGCATACCCTGTTTGGAGTTGCCTAAAATACATACCACACAGGCATAGCACTTCCCTATAGTAGCTTCATCATTCTATTTCACTGAAATGTTTCAAATGCTTAATTTTTGTTTCTTGCAAAATCATATTTTCAGATTGTCAGGAGCTTCACTTGTAGTCCCATTTGTCAACTATTGGTGGCCTTGTATTCCTGCTAACCTGTCTAAAGAAGCCTTGAATTCTCAGCTCGTGCAAGACCAGTGGGTATTTCGAGTTGCACATTATACCCCTTGTCTATTTAATTGGTGGATGACTCAAACATGGTTTCCTTCTTTAAGTATCATGGAAGGAAACACAACCATTTTGAGTCGCCCAGATTTAGAGATGTTGAAAAAGTTGTCAGATACCCCAAGTGTTGGTCAGGTAAATGATCTGTTCACATGTTGATGTTAGTTTATATACATTCTATAGGTAAATAAGTTATATGTTTAGTCTTTTTGCAAAATAATCAATACCCTTTTATATAATATGGCTTATGGCTTGTGGGATTATTTGTTATGGTACATTGGCACCTTAATCATAACCTAATGTGCATGTTATGGCACAATACACACCTTAAGCCCATACAGAAACCTTTCGTTGGGAGTTAAAGTGTTTAGAAACAATAAGATCCTTCCCGTGCTTGCTGTCTAAAAACATTTAAGAGGTCTTGCCTTGCTTCTTTCTTCCTTGGATGCTGTTGTAGTTGCATAATTAGAGTTGATGTATCTTTATTCTTCTTTTTTTTTTAGTATTATATGCAACGGGAGGACATACATATTTGACATTAATTTGGTTCAAAGGGTTTATTACTTTTATTTCTATTTTATAGATAAAACATCCCTTGGGAAGTTGCAATAATAACCCCCCTGCAGCTTCTTAACCTGACCAACTAATCGTGACAATTTAAAATTTTGATTTATCATTTTCAACCACAGTTTTATCATTCAATAAAGTAAAACTTGCACATATGCGATACAAGAAATGTGCTTCATTCAGCTGCTCATACTCGATATCTGTTTCCAGGAAAAGGTAAGACAGCAAGGTGTTTATGAGTGTCTGTTTCGGGACATAATGGCTGGTTATGGAAAATGGGAGTTTGATCCCACGGATATAAAGAATCCTTTCCCTAACAATGAGGGCTCAGTTCACATCTGGCAAGGTTCTGAAGATAAGATTATTTCACGGAAACTTAACCATTATCTTTCAGAAAAACTTCCATGGGTTCGATATCATGAGGTTCCTGATGCGGGTCATTTGTTAATCTTTAACAGCAGTTTATGTGAAGCCATCATCAGGGAGTTATTACACGAATGAACTAGAGCCTGTGGCATAATGTTAATTTACTGATTAAACTTCCTTGTTGCTTGTAAACTGCATTGTATAACGTGTGTATATATATATATATATATATATATATATATATATATATATATATATATATATAGTTTGCTTTTTACAACGGTTCAGACTATGCCGATGGTTTTAGTGACGGTTTCTAAAGGTGGTCCGCGATGTGGACAACTCACATAGTCTATATATATATATATATATATATATATATATATAGGGAGGATCTAAAAGCGGATCGAAAAGAATCGGATCGAGGAGGATGACCAGCAAAAAAACGCGGGGTTTCAGGTGCAGGTCGGAAAAACACGTGGGTTGACCACTGAAACTCGCGTGTTTTTTGCTTTTCATCCGCTTCCTCTCAGTTTTTCTTTCGCTTTTTAGATCCTCCCTATATATATATATATATATATATTAGTAGATGATGAGTTAAGAACTTAGTGGAGGCCGAAGGGGGCTCTTGTTACATAATGAACTTGTTATCTGATGGTTGGAAATCAAGGCATAGTCTGATCTTGCAATGGAGAGAAAATTTTGTTATCTCCCCATTTGTAAAATTTATTTTTACGTGATGCTAGGGGTCTTGAATTTTGTTTCAAATGATGGATCATCGTAATATTAGTTGAGTAGATTTTATGTGGTTGGCTAGATTTTAAATTATTATTAAAATATCAAATGTCATGTTATTTGATACAAAAAATTTGACTCTTAGCATTATTCTTTATTTATTGTTTGTGCAGATGATAGTCTGCTAAATTTTTTCTTGTGTGGGACTGGGAAAAGATATGAAAACTTTTTAAGTAAAAATTCTAAATACGGATAAACTCTATTTTGAACAAATCAATTCTTAAATATGTTTTTGGAAGATTTAGATAATTCCTTATTATTCTAAAAGGACATAAATGGTCGCTAAACAAAACATTGTTTTCACTTTTAGTTACTAATATAAAGTTATCCTCTTTATGTGTATTATCACCTAAAATTAGAATTTTATAAAGAGTTTAGAGTATTAAATAGAAAAAAAAAAAGTAAATTAAAATGATTAAATAATAATATATTTAAAATTGTAAAGACAAAAGAGAAAATATTAATTTCAAAGATAACATAAAATCACTAAATGAGGCATGGCCCTTTTTTTTATAGAATAGATACTATGTTATTTTTCCTTATTCTTTTTTGGAAATTCTGAAACTGTCTCAAAACATTATATATATATATATATATATATATATATATATATATATATATATATATATATATATATATAACTTTTCCAAATCTAACTGGTATGGTTAAAATTAAGAATCTAACCATTATAGTTAAAAGTATTATTTCATCAACCACATTTAATACCGTTCATTATGATATTCAAGAGTTGGGATTAAATAGAACTTTTAACCTGCTGCTAGAAGAAATATAACAGTAAACGCCTGAAAAATTACTGCAATATCCTGAAATATATATATATATATATATATATATATATATATATATATATATATATATATATATTTCTTGTAATATACTTTATAATTTGTTTCCTGGCTTCTGCTTTTAAGAATGTTCACATTCTTTTCTCCTTATGTTATTCTATCTTATGCACGTAAAAGTGACTTCTATACGCTCTAGTATCTGAAAAGCAAGGGCCTCATGGAAGTAGTATTGCCAAATTGGAAGAAAAAAAAAGTTATTTTACATAATATTAAGATTTGTTGCGTGACGACATCCCTTTTGATGCTTATTTATGATATATATATATCGGTAGAACTTCTAGTCGCAAAGAATTTTTAATTAAAGAAGAATACAATAATTTTTTGAATCGTCAAAAAGAATAGATGTGCAGATTCTTAATGAGATTAAAAGTATTATTTAATTTCAGCCTTAGACATCATGATGAACGGTATTATAGAAGTAGTTGTTAAAATAATACTTTCAATGGAAATCATATATATATTTGAAAAAACAGAAGAATAAGAAGAAGTAACTGCAGTACCAAAAATGATGACCCACAAAATAAATCTCTCTTATATTTGTATCACAAGGTCCAGGGCAGCAAGGCACCCACAGAATATTCTTTGATCAAGGTATAAACCCAAAACCAAAATTCCATTATTCTTACAACGATGATGATTGTAGTGATTTCAATTATATTAAACACAAATCAAATCAAGAAAGGCAACTAAGTAAACTCGTTTTGGTAATTTTAAAATTATTAAAGTTCGATTGTTCTTATGATGGTCAACATCATGATAAATACCTTGATTGGAGTTCAAAATTTGAAGAGGATAATACCGAGTGTTCATTAGGAAAAAATAACAAAAAAAAAGAAAATAATAACAAAGTGGCAATTTCAAAATTTCAAGTTATCAATAGAGTGAGTTAGGAGTGAGTATGATGCAGTTTGATGTGATTCTAAACAAAAATCACATATGAAATCGTTTGATGCCGTTTGCTTAAATTATAAACCACAACATAAAACCGCTTGAATTGATGTGGTTTCTATGACTTGAAAACCAATTCAAAAAAATAATAATCATGTCATACCGAACTTCAAATAAATTTCAAATATTGTTGACTTGTTATTGTAAATAATACTCAACTATAAAAAGTTAATTGTTTGAAAACTAATTACAAATTAGATTAAAAAAAAAAAATTATTCTTTAAGTTGAAAAGTTAAAGTTTAGTACCATACAAATTTTAAATATACAAAATTATATATTTCAAAATTAAATTTACAACTATATTTAAATAGAATTTAAAGAATTCCTAAAACATAAAAAAATATAAAAAATATTAAAGAACTTAGAATTCTAAACGGGTGCAGTTCCTTAAAGTTCCTTAAGTGATGTGGTTTCTATATCAAAATTGCAACCGCAAGGGATGCGGTTTCTCATAGAAAAATCACAGTATGCCACCAAACTATTGGTACAGTTTCTTTGATACGATTTTGCATGCAATTTCAGTTGTGAAACGTTTCCTACTCACCCCTTTATTATCTAGTTTTTCAAAAGGAATAAACTTGGAGTGGTTAATATGAAGTTAACTTTGATCAATTGATTAATATAATATCGACACGCAGGCCGGGAGGTGATATCTCCTTCTTCTGCATGTTAGCACTGTATTAGTCAATTGACCAACTTATGATGAAGTTAACTTTATAATAATCGAATCCAAATAAACTGAACTGATGCACAGTATTGCCCCCACATCCTTGTCAGGGTTCCTTGTCGTGAGTAACAAAACAAAATAATAATGGGTTGGCATTCAGAACTCGAACAAGTATTTTAAGGACATAGCCACCTAATTTTCTTCAGAAAACACCCACTGAATATTGTAATTTCCATGAAGATCACAACAACTAGATAAGCTGGAAAAAGTCCTATTCTTTGGTATAACTTATAAGGTCCACATTTGTTCAATTGTCATATATCTGTCTCAAAATGATATATATATATATATATATATATATATATATATATATATATATATATATATATATATATACTCATTTTTTCCAAGTTTTTGAAAACACAGCACAGGACAAGGGATGTGCGGAACTGTTCACACGTATTTATTATTTCTTAATTCATTTTCTAAAATAACTAAATGCTAACTAAAGGACTATAAATTTTGGAGTAATGTTACAACTTTTATAAAATATAGATTATAAAATGATGGGTCAACGACAACATATATTGATAGGCCCAATGATCATAACCAATTACAAGTATATACATTATTTAATAACCATTTTTAATATCTATTTTTTAGTAAGCAAAATACTATTATAAATTTTGATAGGTCTCTTGTAATGAAAACTTTTCCATAAACTAAAACTTTTACTATCAAAGATTAAATGTGGCAATTTGTGCGAGACAAATTTAGTAATATACTCCTCTTGTTTATGCTTAAAAATTATTTATATAATTCTCAATTTAATTAGGATTTATTTATGTAACTTCTAATTTAATTGGTCTTTTATTTTTGTAACTCCCAAACGTTCCTTTAAAAACTCCAACGTTCTCTTGAACGTTATTATCCGAAAAATGTTCTTTTTCAACGTTCTTATTTTCCTTATAAGTACCAATTGTTCTTTGAAGAATAATATACACAGTAATACACACAGCAAAATATACAGTACAGTTTCTTCTTCTCCTTATCTCAAAAGTCTGTTCATATATACTCTGTGTTAACTGTTAATTGGACAATCCACAAAGACAAATCTACAGTCTCCTTCTGTGAGTACACACGATCGGAGATTTCACCGTTGAATCCTGGAGAGTGACCATCGGCAGCCCATTTGTACCTGTGATTATTATCAGTGGGAGCGAAATTATTTTTTAGGACAGTAGCGCTGCTATGCCTCGGTTTCCACCTAAGTTGTTCCAATTTTACTTTCATTCGACAATTAGTCTTGTTAATATTGCTATATATTTTCCAACAACTCCTTCCCTTCCAAAAAATATAAGAAGGTTAATATTATTTTTATAAAAATTAATTTAAATACATTTTCAAAATCAAAACTGATATAAATTCATTTAATTTTTATCAATACAATTATTTTTATCAAAAACAATTTTAAAAGTACAACTAATTATTTTAAAACATTTAATAAAACTTGTCTATTTTACAATTTAAAAAGATTTCAGGATAACTTCTAAAAAAATATTAGTTTAATAATTAGTACTTCTAAAAGGAGGAAGTTAAGTGTAGCAATAGCATACCTTGAAGGCTTGAACCTTCATTATCAATTCATCCCAGCAGCTAAAAAGCTATCCAGTTAAAATCACCCAATACACCAAGCAGTTTCAGCAGTTAAAAATGGTCATAAGCAGCCAGTGGCCGTCTAAAAGTCAAAAAGGTGAAGAAACCCAATAAGCCATTCATCCCTGTATAAACAATACACCTCAAAAACTTCCTTTCTTTTCTTTTTCTGAAAATGTAATTGTATCAGTCCATTCAATTGCTTGATTCATTGATTTCCTGTTTGGCTTTTTCCCTCCAGAAATGGTTTTCAGGAAAATCTTAGTTTCCTTAATGGGTTGTCTTGGAATTAGTAATCAGCCCACACAACTTGCTCCTCCAGAGAGTTCTGAATCTTCATCTGATGACCCATTAATTATTTCACCAAGAATCAGACTCAGTGATGGAAGATTCTTGGCTTACAAAGAGAGAGGCGTCCCAAAAAGCAAGTCCAGTTACAGAATCATCATGGTTCATGGATTTGGTAGCTGCAAAGATATGAACTTTCTGGCCCCTCAAGTGAATCTCTCAACCCTTTTTTTTTTGCTAAATAATCTCTCAACCTTTTTCTTATATTCATATGAAGTTTTTTTTCTCGCAAATTTGTTAAACTAATTTGGAATCTGTTCAAAATTGGATATGTGCAGAATGAAGACTAATTCTCTGAATTTTTTTTCTGTAAGACCCAGAAGCTACAAGATCTCATATATCTAATTTAAACAAATTAAAAAAAAACCCAGATCTTAAAATGCTAGATAAATTCAAAATTTGTGATTCTTGAGCATCTCATTGTCGTTTTCAATTAGTATATTTGACTCTATCTGGACATCAGAAAGGTTACAAAATCAGTTTCTCACAAACTATTGTGAAGACTCTGTACAAAGGGCATAATGCAACAATTTTAAGCACATTTTGTGTCACCACAAGAAACTTAGTTGCAATATGAAAATATCGAAAATTGGTTAGGCTTCACTGGAACACCATCACTGCATTGGTATGAAAACTTAATGGTTTTGCCTTATTTTCGGATTAGATTCGACTTGAATCACAAACATAACTTTCCTACAATCTAGGATTTGATGTGCAAAAAGTTCCTTATTGTTGAGCATCTAAATCAAAAACGTTTCGAGGCTATAATGGTCTGATGTGGGACTTTAAATTCTCAACCTTTAATTTGCTTTGTTCAATCATCATTCACAATCCATATGTCCAAGCATCGATACATAAAAAGAAAATGTAGTGTCAATGGAAATTGGCAAATTATGTAATGTGAAATATATTCAACCTCACAATAGTTTAGTTTCTCAGGAAGTATTGGAAGAGTTGGGGGTATACCTTCTGCTATTCGATCGAGCTGGATATGGAGAAAGTGATCCGAATCCAAAGCGCTCAATGAAAAGTGAAGCTTCCGATATTCAAGAACTAGCGGATCATTTACAGTTGGGGACCAAATTTTATGTAATTGGAGTCTCGGTGGGAGCTTACCCCACCTGGAGTTGCCTTAAGCGTATACCACACAGGCAAAAAGAGAACTCCCTTCAGATTTTAGCTTGCCTGTTATCCCAATGTTGACTAGAAATAAGTTGCTCACCTCAATAACTGTACTTGCAGGCTAGCAGGTGTGGCTCTGGTGGTTCCGTTCATCAATTACAAATGGCCTTCTCTTCCTGATGATCTAACAAGGTATGATTATAGGAAGAATCTTTCGCGATGGACAGTTTGGGTTGCGCGTTATGCCCCTGGACTACTACATTGGTGGTTGACTCAAAAAATGTTCCCTTCATCTACTGTTCTTGATAGAAATCCAAGATTTTTCAGTAAAAAAGATTTGGAAGTCTTGAAGAATACACCAGGCTATCAATTGCTTAGTAAGGTAATGCTTTCTTTTATCAGCACACGCATATGGTTGATATATTGAGTTGTAAAAGTGAAGTAGTGTACTATGTTTGGCAACTCAGTTCCAAGCTTTGGAATTGAAATTGAAAGTACACTTGAAGTGCATAGAATTGAAATTTAGTTCAAATTTGGCGCTCAATTCCAATTCCAATGCTTGGAATTGAGTTGCCAAATATAGATTAAGGAACTCTGGCCTTGCTTCATTGATTCATGAGTCTTGATCCATTATAAAGGAGACTAATGCTTATAAATTTTGTTTCTTGCAGAATAAGCTAAAAAAGCGCGTTGTGTTTGACTCAATTCGTCGAGATTTTATTGTTGCTTTTGGCAAGTGGGATTTTGATCCACTGGATCTGAACAATCCATTTTCGGGAACTGGAAGTGAAACCCCTGTTCACATCTGGCAAGGTTTTGAAGACAAGGTTGTGCCTTTTGAATTACAAAGATATGTATCGAAAAATCTGCCCTGGATACATTACCATGAAGTTCCTGATGGTGGGCATTTGCTTGTGTATGATAGTGCTGTGTGTGAAGCTATTTTAAGGTCTCTTTTATTGGGAGATGATACTCCATTGTATAAACCTAAATATGGGAATTAGTTATTTATATCTTCTTGTTGTCATCAAATTGATGACCCCTTCATTGTATTGATTCTTAGATAATGAAGAAACCATTTTATTTTATAATTTTCAGAAACTTCCAGTGCACTATCCAATGCCTATGTGGTCTGTATATGTAGTAGCTAGTTTCATAGTGAAGGTGTGTACTTGCAGTATCATGGCATCATAGAACATTATATTATGCTGCCAAATGCAATATGAAATCTTGCATTTAAAATATGCAGCACTGATCGTATAGAAATTTATTGACAATTTCATAAAATCTCCTACAAAACTAGACAATTCATCTACTTTTGTTGGGGCTAGATCAGAATATATACCGATGCATTCAATTTGTAGATTGTTTTTTCTCTGTATATATATTTAGGGGGCTCAGAGGGGAGCCTGGAAAAAGGACCAGAAAAGGACTTTTGGGAGGGGGAGGGGAGGCGGAGGGGGAGGTGGGGTGGGGGGGGAATTAAGAGAAATATATGTAACCACCCGAATTTTTTGTCAATAATTAAATATTAATTTGATTTTTCTTAAAAGTGTAATCGAATTAAAAAAGTAAGTTACTAATTTTATTATTTATTTTTTTTTCTTCCTTGTTTAGTTTAGAAAATTAAATTTTTTTAGTAGATAATTTAATAATTGATTTTATTAAAATTAAAGAGTCCATTATGATTTTGATAAATACAACCTATCGTTTCCTTGTTTTCTTGTTATATTTAAGGAGTGCAGATTTAACCATAATCATATTCTAATTTGGTTAGTTGAATTTTCGAGTAGAATATTTGTACATTGCAATTTTTTAGAAAAATCATAATCTAGTGTTGGAATTGAGTGAATCCAAAGTCTATTTATTCAATTTTTCGTCATCTACAATTATGAAGAGTAAGAGAAGTTATTTGACTTCATATCCATACCTTAAATTGCTGAAAACCGCAACCTGACTTGATTTCCATGCATTACTATTTTTAGCTCTAATTTTAAAAATTCGTAATATTAACTCCTAATCGAGTGATTCTTGAGCATATTTCTTGTATATTTTCGAGACCTACAATTTTTATGAGATATGAAGAGATTTTAAAGACTCTAAAAGACCCGAAAGTCATATTCTTTATCAAAATAGAGATATGGAATTAGAAGTCATAATCCGAAAGAGGTGATGAATTTATATAAAGGACTATAATTTGATTGAATGTTAATGTTAAAATCTGAAAATCAAATTTTATATTTTAAGGTATATTGTGTGGGTTATATCTCTTAATCCAACTATTGGATCGTTATAATTTTTAGATATGTTATACATATAAAAGCTTAGAATATATTCACCAATTTTGAACCATTAAAGATTAATGTATGATTTGTTATGACTTTAAAAAAATAGCTAGTCTGGATTCTTCAAAGCATATTTTCAGTACTTAGTTTTTATATTTAAAAAATGTATAACTTAATGATTTTAAATTCGATTTGAGTGATATTTGAAGTTAAATTAGAGTATTTGAAATCTAGTTTCAATTAAAATTAATTAATTTAGAAAATAATTATAAATCATATTTGATATGATCAATACAATGGACAATGGACAGAGGTTTTAAAAACAAATTATTATATTATGGTATTAAGATTTCTTAAATTTTGTTATTGACTTTTAAGTTTTGGAGTATTAATAGTGATTTAAGGTGATAATTAAAGGCAACTTGAATGGATTATAAATTATTTTAAAATTATTAACTTGGATTATATATATTTAATTTGAAGTGAATATGTTTAAGTAGTGAATAACATTTCGTATTTGATATCGTTGGCATTGAAGGTATGATTTTGTGAAGTGTGTTATAAGTAGATTTGAGTAACAAGTACATATTTCGTACTCCACTCATCTAATTATTATTGTATTCTCTATATATCGTTATATCTCACCATTCGTTAGCTTTTTCTTATATTTCCGTTGGCATTTTTAAATAGAAATTCGATCTTTGGTACATTGACTTTATTTTGTATATAATTTGAACTCTTTTCCTTATATTATAATTTGAACATATTTAAAATTTCTTCAGTGATACTATCATTATGTTAATTTGTTTATACTGTTAATTGTTCAAAATTTGGTACTCGTTTAATTGTTGCGCTTCTAGTCAAATTCTTATTTTGCTTTGGCTTGGTCTAGATATTTTGAACTTGATTCATATTTTGTAATCTTTTGAATTTGTGTTTCATGCATAAAATTTTATTGATCTTTGTAAAGCGATACATGTTACCTTATTTTGGAGGTATTTTGTTTGTGATTTGATTTTGTTTGACATGTACATTTAGAATCTTTTTGTTGGTATTGTGTCGCATGTGTTGTGACACCATATCTTTGATAAAATGTATCGTAAAATATACATGAGCTATAACCACATGTGGGGGTACCGCAGACATATAATCTTGGCACCGAGGCATAACATTTTTTGTGGTGGTGTGATCAGTGCACAACGTATTCTTTTATATGTTGCTCTATGTGTGAGCTTTGACCATTTGATATACTCCCTCTGTCTCATGATAAAAGTCTTAATTTATTACTATTTTAGGTAGTCTCAAGTTAAATGTCTACATATACTTACCTTAAATGATCTATTTTTTACAATAATTTGCCTATAATACTCTTATTATTAATTGTTATATTTCTATTCTCTATGCATATTTATGGAGTATCACTAGTAATGTGCAAAAATTTATGCAATTAAATGAGAATTTAAATATGGACAATTTTGTCATTTTATCCTCTTTCTTAATATGTGCAAAAAGTCAACCAGGACTTTTATCATGGGACGGAGGGAGTATTTATTTAGGATGTGTACGGGTCGACCCTAGTTTTTGATTTGTTTTGCGTATTTGTGATATTTGTGCTAAACACACCTTCCAATTTGCATGCATTTGGATTCACGGTCCGATGTGTGATTTGCCTATGTGACATTGTTTTGACTTGTTTGTGTGGTAATGTTCTGTTTTGTTTTGAGTTCGATATGAAATAACCACTTAGCCACTTTGATTCAACATTTTGTTTGTTTCACTAATTTTGTTGATTCAGTTATATTTTGTTCAGACTTTGGAGATTATATTTTCGCATGTATTTACTTGAGGTTTTACTCAATATTTTGTTTAGTTAACTTTGTATTTCAGTTATGCTTCTTTTGTATATCTTTATCCATACTAAGCATTTTTTGAAGAGAACTACATTTGACCTAATAAGTTTATTTGATGATTTTAGATTTTGATTATTGTGCAAATTTTTGCAGAACTGTTTTTAGTTCGATATTTATGGCTTGTTAAATATTAAATATCTTCAAGTTGTTAGTGTTATGTTTATAATTTTGAGATTTATTGTATTTTGCATATGATCTCTTTTTTATATTCGCGGAGGGGATGTTACAATATACCTTTTTAATTTTCAGCTCTGTAACTGGATTATCAAATTTGGTCCAACTTCAATAGTCAGCTACATTTTAAGTAGGAGTAATAAATAGTAAAATACAAATCAAACATCCAAGGGATGAACCAAAAATAAATATTAGGAAAGCTCACAAAGTAAAGGTCGAAGTTTCTTTTTTGCTAGTAGAAATTGAATACTCCCTCCGTTTCAGGATTAAAATTTTGGTGAATTTTTCACGCATATTAAGAAGAGGAATGAAATGACAAAATTACTCATAATAATATGTCATTAATTATTTTCAATGTAGGTGAGAGAGTGACTTTTTAGCTATTAAATTCAAAATATTCTCTCTATATACTTATTAAATATGGAGAGAGAATTAGAATATGAAAAGTATGAGATATTTAATGCTACAGGCATAATGAGAAAAAATGTGTAAAAGTTTAGTTATTAAAGGAAAGTGAACATTTAACATGGAACTACCTAAAATAGTAATAAGAACTTTTATCATGGGACGGAGGGAGTATGTTTTTGTTTTCTGGGTGGATATAGCATGCCTTCAACGGTTCAACCTTTAGTGACCCAAACCCTAAACCTTATTCACCCTTTATCGAAATGTTACCTACTTTTATAACCAGCTTCAGCCAAATAAAGCCACCAACCTTTAATTTCAATTTTAATTTCAAACAACCTACCTTGAAGCACCTAACATCTCATAATTCAAAAACAAGCTTCTTTCTTAAGAAAGAAAATTATGTAAAATTTCCATAACATGTGATCAGAATCAGATCATCAGATCCACTTAAATTGCTAATTAGTTCATGACAATGTTTACTAGTCCTCGTAATTTTCTTGACTACAAAAATTTCAAGATTTTTTTTAATTGCGGCCTACCTGAATACAATTCTTAGCTGTGGTAGTTAGAAACCAACTTAAATGATCGATGCAGGTGTAGGACTGATTATTAAGGACTAATGGTACGTGAAAATAATAATAATAATAATAATAATAAATAAAAAATAAAAAAAATCATGTTAAATAGGAAAAAATTCCAAGTATAAATGGAAAAGGTAGCACAACTCATGACTCATCTCATAGACCTTTGGAGCCTTCAACTTTCAGGTCTACCTTTGGAACGTTTGGAGCCAAACACATCTTTGTGTTTGTAAGTCAAGTTTAGGTCACTAATGGCCAAAATTTCGTTTTAACTACTCCTTTCCCCCAATGATAAAAATCGTGGTTAATTTTTTGTACATATTAAGAAAGATGATAAAATAACAAAATTGTCTATATTTAAGTTCTTATTTATTTGTATGATTTTTTGCATATTACTAGTGATGCATAGAGATTTGAAATATAATATTAAAGGGTATTATAGACAAATTATTATAAAAAATAAATTATTTAAGGTAAATAAACATTTAACTTGAAACTAATTAAAATAGTAACAAAGACATAAATATTAATAATATATGTGTTATAAAATTATGGATGTCTAGATACATTCTCCTTATCTTTGATTGTAACTCTCATGTCCATTTAGTTTTGAAATTCATGTCCTTTGAGTTTTGTAACCTCCTAGTATTAATGTTCTTATATCTATAAATAAGAGCATTAATTGTAAAGTGATTGAGTTATACAAAATATTATGAGAATACTTTCTTTTCTTCTAATCATATTTGTTCTTGATTTCAGTAATATTTTATAACACGTTATCAGCACGAATTGCTTCTCACCTTCGTCTTGAAGATAATCATATTTTATTTGAAGGAGAAGGTATATTTATCTATTATATATATATATATATATATATATATATGGATACATAATTTTTTTAGCATAACATACTGCATGTTATTCCATTCATAAGTTATTATTTGAATTTGTTGTTCTTGGTTCAAGCATGCTAATGACTGTCATACTCATATGTAAGTCATCGTATCACTCTCTGCACTTGAAAAACTTATATTAATATTCCTACAGCTTCACAAAGATTAAAAAAATATATATTATCACACCACCCTAAAATTGTCTTGCTATTATACGGTGAAATGTCTAACCTCAACTATTGTGCAGTGTTTTTCAATAAAAGTGTATTGTAATTTTGCATGCAACATTCAGCTTATGAGTTGCATGGTTATTCAACTGCTGGGATATATTTCTTTTGGCATGATAGTATATTTGATATATTTCTAATGATCTTTTGATATATTTTTTTTTTTGGTATGCTATCATATTTGATATATTTCTAATGATTTTTTTGATATATTTTTAATTTGTATGAAGTTACAATGACAAATATACTTAGTAGTGTTGGTTTGTTATTTAGTTTTAGTGGACAAATTTAATTTTGTGTTTTACTGCATTTCTATTAATTGTTTCATTACAATTAAATCTGAACATATATAATTATTTAATTTGATGGAGAATATGTTTAGTTATTTAATATTCAAATCTTATAAATTTGAATTTGTTGTCCTTGATTTATATCGAGCAAGAATTATTTGTAATGGAATCTTGATGTTGAGATTCATATAAAGGCAAAGAACCTTGGAGATACAATTAAAGTTGGCAATCATGTATCCATGCAGGATCATGCAAAATTAATGATTTTTATTCGCTATCATCTCCATGAAAAATTAAAATATGAGTAAATTACAATAAAAGACTTACTTGTCTTATGAAATGATTTTAAAAGAAAGATATGAGAATAAAATATTTGTAATTCTCCCAAAAGCTCATTATAATTGGTTGTACCTGAAGTTGTATGATTTTAAAAGTGTTGAGTAAGAAAAAATCTACATTTTAAAAAAAATAATTTCACTGTTAAAATTATGTGAAAAAAATATATTAATGAAGACATGTTAGAGAAAATATTTATTATATTTCATGCCTCGAATATGCTCTTGCAACAGCAATATCGGGAGCGAAAGTTCACAAAATATTTTCTGAAGCAATAAAGGAAACTATGTTCCCAGAAGTGAAATTATGTCTTCTAGTAGCTGTACAAAATAATGAGTTTTTACTGAAAAATCAACAATCTCGTTCGACCGATTCTATTACATTCCCTGAAGTGAATGGAACCATAGAGGAAATTATGATTATGGTTATGGTTGTGGTTATGGTAGTGGACGTGAAAAAAAATAATCAATATAGAAAAGGGAATGTACCTGTCGTACTCCTAAATATTTGGTAGATTTGTACCAAGACTCCATAAAAGAAAAAGAAATGGAATTGAAATAAACTTTATTGATCATAATGATCTTGAAGATCCCATGAATTATTTTAACTTTATTGATCATAATGATCCTGAAGATCCCATGAATTATTTTGACTTTTTAAATGGAGTGGATATAACTAATTTTGATATCTATGATTTCCTTGATGATATGTTAGTAGAAATGTTCATATCAATTAATTATTTTTATTTCATTATATTATGACATTATAATAAGTAATTTTATTATATGTTTTATTTATGTTTCAAGTAATAAAGTTAAATTTATGTTTTATATATATGAAGTTGTATAGGCCAGAAGCTCATCAAACTTAATTAAAGGCTCTTGAAGAGCGATTATTCATTAAACATAATTGAAGACTCTTGAAGAGTGATTATTTGTAAGACCCCGAATTTTACGAAATGAAAGTATTCAATTTTTATAATTATTATTCTATTTAGTAAATGGTTAAATTGATAAAAGTATAGTAATACGCGTGGTTGCACAGTGGCACACGGTATTGTACAGTATCTTTGATTATTGATGCTTACGTGAGAATTCACTCAGTTTTATTCAATTATTGTCACAATATTTTATATTATTAAATCAATAATTGAGATGACAAGTTGTTCATATTATTATTTGCATTATTGAAGATGTCTAGAAAGTTCTATCAAGAAAAGGGGTTAGGTTATTTAATTGCGCGCCAATAGGGAGAAATCCTTATCGGAAAGCCCCCCCTCTTTCCTGGGAACGATTTGGTTGTTAATATTGTGAGTTACTACCTCCGTTCTTAAAAGATTGTCGTTTAAGGTTTTGACACATAGATTAAGAAAGTATCATTTACCAAGTAAAATTTGTTTGAAATTCCATCACTACCCCTTTATGGGAAGTTGAAAATTATTAATACAAGAGAAAGAATTTCTTGGGACAATGAGAGAAAGTAGGGGTAATATAGGAAAGTAAATAATTTATTCTCCTTGAAAATTGTAAACGCCAAAAATTTTTGAACAAATTTTTTTTTCTAAAACGACAATCTTTTAGGAATGGAGGGAGTATAATATTAATTATGAATGTTATTAAAAATTGAATTTGAGCTCGGAGTTGAATTTGGAGACGCGGACGTGAAATTTGAGTCCGAAACGATGAAATTAGTAAAAATAGACTATAAACACAAAATTTACCGGAGTTGACTTTTTTGGTCAAAAAATCAACAGTTGACTTTTTTGAAAAAAGTCAAACTTCAAAAATTCTAAAATAAAATTAGTGATAAAAAATATTTCCATTGTGTTAGGATTATTAGTGTTAGTGAGAATCAACATTTATTTCGATAATAATTGATGTTTGGAGGTTATATTGACCAATCGAATAATTAATCGGATAAATGAGCAATTAATTATTATTAATTCACATGCTTATAACTATTTGTTCACATGTATGTTCTATTGATTCACATGCATGTACTATTAGGGGAGGTGGTGCAAGATTGATAACACTTGCATGACTAAATTAAAAATAAAGGTATAGATGAATGTATTATACTGTAATTATTTTTTTCACATGCACTACTACAAAACAGTAAATAAACAACGCGAAAAAAACGTTGTGGTTTCAGTTAGAAAAACGTCGTGGTTAAGGGTGTTAACTACGTTTTTAAAACGTTATAGTTAAACACTTAGATTTATTTTTAAAAAATTAACAGATGCTTAAATACGTTGTAGAATGTATGATTCCACAACGTTTTTTGGATAAAAATGTTGTTTAGTATATCAGACAACGTTTTTTAAATGTTGTAGATAAAAAAAAAAAAAAAAAGGATGTGATTCACCTATATTACCAATGCACCTGTAATATGCTAATGCCATGATATATAGCCAAAATGTATCAACCATTCAAAATACATCTCAATAATACCATTCGTTTACAGTTTCAAATTACTACATCCACAAAATATGTACCAAAATGTCCATATATACATCTCAAATTCACTTTTCAATCCACAAAATAAACCATAATGAACCAAACTATTCATAAAATTAAGCTATTACCTAACCAAAGGAACACTAGATAGCCCATTTGAGGAGAGATTAAGTGTGCGTAAAGTTGTTGTTGTGATCATACTTATTGGCCCTGTAAAATGTAGTAGAATGTGTGAAGTAGCAAACAAAAGTATGTAAGACAAATATAACTAAAAGGTCCAAGAGATCCTGTAAGTTAGTTACCACTAAGATTTAAATACTTAATAGTATCTGAAAGACCAGGTAGAAACTTCAGCTGCTGAGATTTAAGTACTTAGTGTATCAAGATTGATAATTCTCCCTAACTCAACAGGTATGCCTCCCTTAAATTCATTAGAAGAAAGATTCCTGAGGTGTTATACAGAAATTAATTCACCAAAGTACAAGAGAAAGGTACAATTCTGATGCATAAATAAATGTAAATCAGAAATTAGCATCAGAGCTGATAAGAACATACAGATACGTTAGGCTCTCCAGATTGCGGATGACCATTCGTCTCACATTTTGGCCTCGTACCACAGCTTGAAGCCTCACCACTCCCTTCAGTGCCCTCAATGTTTTCCTTGCCTGCCAATGTCAATCGCATTGCTTATAAATATCTAATAATTGATTTAGCCAAGTTATACTAATGCAAAATTGAACTTCAGGGTAGGAATGAGAAGCTCACAAGATATGCACGAAAAGAGGCTTGGATTTTAATTTCAGCTAAATTGCGATTTCTCTTTTCAAATCCACTAGAGACACTTGTAAGACGGACAACTTCAGCTGCAGCATGGGCAGCAGTAACAGCAGCTTCAGCTGCAGCAGCTGTTGCGATGGCAACAGCCACATCATGCTTTCTCTGCATGACATGCATAACTTGTAACCAAATTCATAACGGACTATATATACCAGAGAAAATATGATAAACTCACCTCGACAAAAGATAGAAGCTCAATCTCATAGTAAACAGTCGAGTTAGGTGGGACCTGCAAGGCCAATTCCTGCTGTGATCTAGATGAACCAAAGGCACATTCTGGTTCAACTGTTACCAGTGCTACCTCCCCCTTTTTCATTGCCATCACCGCTCTATCAAGCCCATCTATAACTTGCTCTGTTCAACGTAAACCTCAATAAAGTAAGAAACAAGCAACAATAGGCTAACTAGATTCAAAATCAAATATCTGGTAAACTCTAACACCTTCATCTGTCTGAAACTCGAAAGGCTCCTCATCACCATCATGGCCCTTCTTATAAAAGACAGTACCATCTGCAACTTCCTAATCGACAACAGCTCCTTCATTCAGTTTCTCATATCCTTCCCCTTCCTTCAGGATCTTCTTAATAACTTTCTTATCATCACCAATATGAGAGACAGCCTTCCACGATACTAGCTCTAGAGTAATTTGCAACATGGCATTTGGCGGAAACTGCAGCTGCATTGCCTTTCTCTCTAAACCCATCTGCAACCACAAAAAGAACAAACACAGGAAAATTCAGTCTAAAAAAATCTTTGCTTTCAAATACACATCTCTATATGGAAACAACTTGCATACAGCAAATCTACTCACACAGAGGCTTCACTGTAAGGAGGACCTTTTCTCCTTTTTTCATGGTTTTACAGCTTTGGCCAAGGCAGGACAGAAATGACCTATAACTAAAGCAAATCGAAAACATCCATAAAATATCTAAACATTGAAAAAATAGATTTTAGATGGACCACAAAAAAACTTACCATCTTGCACAGTGAACTCTACTGCATCTGACTTTGCAATCAAGGTTCCATCCTTTTAGCCGAGCCTCATAATTGACTACATTAATAGCAGCAACGGACAGGGTAAGCAGTAATTCAACAGAAGGATCCACAGTCAAAACTGTAAGCATTGCTAGAGAAATATGTACAATGTACCTAACACTTCATTGAGGTTCTTAGGGTTCTCCCATTTCTCCCTCCTTAATAATTTTCTTGAATATTCCACCATCCTTGCAGATGTCTTTGAAGTTAATCCAAGATAGAAGTTCAACATCAAACGAAGAGTTAGCTTGCAAAAAGTAGATGCAATTACATTAATATTTCTGGAAGCCAATACAGAATATAAGAAGTGTAACTGCTACTTATATTCTTGATTTAGCTGTTTCAAGTTACCGATGTGATGTTTACCAAATGAAATCCAACATGAATAGAAATAGTACCTGATCCATAACATATGCCATAGCAAGTGAAAACACATAGTAAATTATGGATCCATCAATTTCATTTATATTATCGTGCTCATGAAAACACATTAAAAACAATATCGAATTGCCTGTATTGATAAAATATTGAACATCTATCAGTACAGGACTTTTAAAAATCAACCACGCAAAAGACGATAAAATTCCAATTCAACCAGCCAAGTAATAACTATAGTAAATCTAGCGTACGATCTCAATTGAATCATAAAATCCAATTACCTGAACAGCACTAACAGGAGCTGGATAGGAACTCGCCATTCTCGCTATAAAACAATAACATGTCTAAAGGATCCCAAAATACTAAAGCTCCCCTTCCCCAAATGAAGAAGTGCTCTACTGTAGGGTTTATAAACAAGTAGTAGTATTTTAATTGTATATTGAGTATAGTCTATATAGGATTATATCACAATAGGCAGGTTAATTATATAAATTAGTGGAGTATAAATATATATATATATATATATATATATATATATATAATTAGAGGCGGCCAATTGGAAAAAGAAATTCGAGAGAGAGAGAAGATAGAAATTATAGGGTTTTGGTACCTGAGAAGAGAAATCCGCAACAGTGTAAATAAGGGCAGAAGTGATGGATTTTGTGAGAATGGGGCGAGATTTAATCATCCCCAAATACCACCCCACAACCCAATCTTTGTAACAGGCGACGCCGTGGACGAAAAGGGTGAGGATAGTATTGAACTAGGAACCAAAAGATCCAGCTCCTTGGCTTTTCTGTAAATAGAGTTGGGGAATCGGCTAAAAGCTTTTGAGGGCTGCTGCTGCTGCTGGCGAGGAAATTGGTTTCTGATGACCGGAGCTTTAATTGAGTCGGCGATTGAATGTATTCGCCATAGATGGTCACCGGAATACTGAGAGTTGAGATACAGAAGATTTAGATATATGGGTCAGGCGGGTTTTATGGTGTGAACCCTAGATTTATCAGAGACGCTCATAAAAGCCCTAGATTTATCCAAATTTCTCAAACCAAAACCTCGAATTCCATGCTTGAAACCCGTGAAACAAACCAAATTAAAGCTCCTCGATGATTCTGAAGCTTCAAAAATGGCGAGATTTTGAGGAGGAATGGAAGGGAAAAAGAGAAACTGAAGCTCTGCACGGAGACCAAACTGACGAGCACAGAGATGAAAGAATGAAAATGACGAGCCTTGGAGAGAAAAAGACAATGTTTTAATTTTAAGTGTTCAGTTAGAGCTCCGTGTTTTTCTTGATAGACAACGTTTTAAAAAAAAACGTTATCTAGTTAAAACTAAAAAAATATCCTTTTAAATAAATAACGTTTTTGTATATATATCTATAACGTTTTTTTTAAAAATATTAAACGTTATGATTTAAGTGTTGTCTATTTAGTACTTTGTACTAGCGATGTATAGAACTATTGACATGATTGTATTATTGATTCACATGATGTACTATTAGAGGAGGTGGTGCAAGTTTGATAATACTTGCAGGACTAAATTAAAAATGAAGGAAAAGATGAAGGTATTATACTGTAATATTTTGAGCCACAAAACGTGCATTTATCGAAACTATGTTTTCCTATAAATAGAAGCTCATTCTTCCTTCATTCTCATCAATTCACTAAGACTCACAAGAACAATTATAGTGAGAGAAGCTATAGAGAGAAAGAAGAAGAGTAGTTTGCTATTTCACTACTCCAGTATTCAGTCTTCTTCTGAGGTAAGTGGTATTATTTTTTCATATTCATGAAGAAAGTTATTTCTTTCAATACTCGTAAGAGTTGTTATTCCATTCTTTATTATTCTTTTGGAATAACCTGTCTACGCGGACTACCGCTTGCATGGTGAAATTCTTCTGTTATTTCATTCTTTATTATTCTGTTGGAATGACCTGTCTACGCGGACTACCGCATGCATGGTGAATGACCCTTCATATTCATTCTTTATTAAATTATGAAAATGATCTGCATGACGTGGATTCTGCATTGGCGGTGAAAATCCATTTAGCTTTAAGTATATTCTATTATATTTGTATGAGATATCATTTCTTTTGTACTCGTCATGGAATATCGTTTTCTTTTGTATTTTCCTTTTATGAGTACTTCGTGGAGTACTATTCATGGGTACTATTCACGTATACGGTACTATTTACGAATACAAGTTACTATTCATGAGTTACAATTTATGGGGTACTATTCACGACAAAATTGGTTTCTTTTTCTGACCAAATTATTGTTGATTTATGAATCTTACTCTTGAAATTAAATCCATGTTTTGATTATATTATTTTTATTATCATATATAATATTTTTATAATCGTGGTGATGAAATTTATCTTTGACTTAAGTGTAAAGATGGGTAGATTATTGGTATGATCGTGACTATGAGTTCTCTTTGGCCAGTAGTGCAAAGATGAATTGTTGACTGACATGATCATGACCATTGAATTTATAATTGAATATCTTTAGCTTAAGTGCAAAGGTGAATTGATCAACATGGTTATAATTATTATTTATATAAATTTTGAAATGATTATATATTTCTTTGAGATATTAATATCTTTGGCCCGTAGTGCAAAGATGACTTGTTGTTGAATATCTTTGGTCGTAGTGCAAAGATAACCTGTTGTTGAATATCTTTGGCCTGTAGTGCAAAGATGAACTGTTGATGAATATCTTTGGCCCGTAGTGCAAAGATGAATTTATTAGTATGATTATGAACAGGAACTGTGATTTGGTATAACCATGATCTTTGATGTTTCAGGTAAAGACAAGTGATAAAAATTATCTTCATCCTGGATGCGAAGAGGAATTTAGAACTACAATTATGATTATGAGTTATTCACATGATTGTGGATAGGAATTGTTGATTGATGTTACAGGGATAAAACATTGTTGGTGGACTTTTAACATGGAGAAGATAATAGACTTAATTTATGGTCTATTTGACTCTTCTAATGGATTACTCGTTCCGCTGCAACTATATATGGTTGAAAAGTTTTATCATCTACCATATGTTCTAAATCTCTGATTTATTATTGACGAAGGCTATTGATAATTTAATTATCTTTAGTCATGATATTCTTTACTGGGTTAGTTGTGCTCACCCTTTTGCTTCACAATTCCTTTCAGGTAATAAAAGTATAGTTAGATTGAAAGGGGGGTAGCAGGATTAGAATCGGTGGTCTATAGCTATTGAGGTTTCCCCTAAAATAGTATGAAAATATTTTTATTGAGAATTTTAGATAAGTGTGTCGTATTTTATACGTCATTTTAACCGTTGATTTTGGTGAACCGAATAGGGTGAGGTGAACCCAACTTTGGAAGGGTGTTTTGTCACTATCATACAAGATGTCTAATGATAGACGACTTCGTGTTATCATTAGACAGGGTTGTGCAGATGCACTTGCTGATTATATCTATGAGCACTACCTATATAATCTTGTAGTTTGGTTGAAATATAATTCTCAATTGGAGACAATGGAGATAATTATATGTCAAGAGAAAACTCACCATTGGAAAGAACATGACAGTAATCTTCAAATTTTTCCTTGGGGTCTATTGGGTCAACCAAGGATAATTCTCGAGTCATATGATATCTATCGTAACTTAGATGCATGGCCTCCCATGTGAAGATTTCCTTGAGCATTTTTCAAAGATTTTAATTTCTAAAACAGTTATTGACTGTACTTTTATGTAAAGTACCATTGTAAGGTGTTGTGGTCGAGGCACCATGAGAGTTACATATATTTGTATTAAAACTCATAGCTTATGTGTTGTCGTACTCTGTACGACAGTTCAACAATTGTATAAATAAAGTTTGTATTTGATTTCTGTAGTGTGATATCTGACGACTCAGAATGGGTCGTGTGGACCTATTTTGGGGGCGTCACATTATTCATCAAAATTAATTAAAGTCTCTAGAAGAACGATTATAATGTTGTCAAAGGGTACAAACTTTGTATTGATGATTCTTTATATTCTTCTGAGGCAAGTAAAAATTTGCTCAGCTTTAAGGATATACGTTATAATGGTTATCATATTGAAACCAATATTGAAGGCAGTGAAGAATTTCTTTATATTACTTCAATAGTATCGGGCCAGAAGCTCATATTAGAAAAATTGTATATTTTCTCTTCTGGGCTATATTATATATACTAAAATGAGAATAGTAGAAACAAATATTGTAATACACCAGAAGTGTGCAATACACCAGAAGTGTTCGGATCCAAATGTTTTTATGATTTGGCATGATCATCTAGGATCAATAATGATGCATTGAATTATTGAAAACTCCCATGAACATCCCTTCAAGAACCAAAAGATTCATTTACCTGTTGATTATATCAAAGTAAATTAATTACCAAACTATCACATTTAATTATTGTTATTTGGTATTCATCTTTCTAATAAAGAATTTAGAGTGATATTTTTAAGATATATTTTGAGGATTGTTATTTTAATAGTCTTTCCACTATTAGGGAGAGAAAAGTCGTTGCCTGAAGCACGACGTGAGATCATTGCCTGAATCACGAAGGGAGATTAATTGGAATATTTCAACATTATTTAATTTTGATCCTTATACAAATCAATATGAACTAGAAGTTCAAAGGATTATTCATTTGCAATAAATTGCAAATCAATTACCAGAAGTATTCACCGATAATAAGAAAATAGTGATATCTAACATTCTAGCTACTAATACTCTAGCAGGAATTGAAATCCCTGTAAGACAATCAATTAATATAGCAGCAAAATGAATCAAAGTCACACCTGAAACGTGGAAGAATGATCGTTGTTAAAGATAAAATTCTCCAGAAGAAGAAAGTACAAGAAAAATAAGTTGCAGCCTATAAAGAGGCTATACCCATGAAACAGGCTATAAAATTTATCGATCTATCCAAAACTTATGAACAAAAATCTCCTGTAAATAAAACTCTTGAAGAGTTATTCATTGAAGAGGATGAGTTATCCCTTGAAAAGGATCAAGTACCTGAAAATAATGAGATCTCGATACATTATGTATATACAGGAGACGGATATATTGGATAGAAATAAAATTATTGTCGACAACATGTTTTTATATAAAGTTGTTCTTTATATTACCAGAAGTAATGATCGTGAATATGAAGCACAAATTGTTGATGAATGTTCAACGTAGAAATGTTTGGCCAATGTGGAAAGAGACGATTCAAGCAGAATTAAATTCACTAAGTAAATGTGAAGTTTTTAGACCTGTAGTTCGAACACCTAAAGGTGTAATGCGTGTTGGATACAAATGGGTATTTGAAAAAAAATGAGAAAAACAAAATTATAAGGTACACAGCGCGGCTTGTAGGACAAAAGTTTCTCATAGAGACTTGGTATTAATTATGAAGAAACATATGCTCCTGTAATGGACGCAATTACATTCAAATTTTTAATTATCTTGGTAGCAAAAGAAAATTTGGATATCTGATTAATGGATGTTATTACATCATACCTGTATAGATGTTATTACATCATATCTGTATAGATCATTAGATAATTATATCTACATGAAAATCCCTGAAGGATATAAAATGTCGGAATCATATAATTCTACATCTCGAAATATATATTCTATTAAGCTACAAAGATTCTTATATGAGTTAAAGCAATCTAGATGCATATTGTGGTATAATCGCCTGAGTGAATATCTTTTGAAAAAAAGATTTGAGAATAATCTAATTTATGCATGCATTTTTATCAAAAGACGATCATAATCTGGATTTGCTATTATTACTGTATTTATTGATGAAAGATTTTGCTCCAGAAGAGTCGACAAAAATAACAAATTTGAGATGAAAGATATTGGTAAGATAAATTTTTGTCTTGGCCTACAAATTGAACTATGAATTCTTGTTCATCAATCAACATACACAGGAAAAGTCCTCAAGCAACTTTTACATGGATAATATAAATCCTTTCAAGATCTCGATGATAGATTGGTCACTTGATATCAAGAAAGATCCGTTTTGACCACAAGAAAATGATGAAGAAACTTTTGCTCCTAAGTACCATATCATTGTGAAATTGGTGTTTTGGTTATAAAGTAATATATCTTAATGTAATTGATGCTTTAATGTATAAAGCTCATCCATCGAGTACCCCAATGGTTGTTAGATCACTTGATGTGAAAAAGGACCCTTTTAGACCTCGTGAGGATAATGAAAAATTACTTGGTCATGAAGTATCATACCTGTGACGCCCCCAAAATAGGTATACATCACCCATCTTGGGTCGCCAGATACATGGTACAGAACTCAACTACAAACTTAATTATACAACTGTCGTGTAAAAATACGACAAAATATAGCTGAGAATTTAAACAAGAATATTGCCTTCTAGACAATATCCACACTCAATGAAGTCCTCATTACAATTATTATCACATTATTTCATAGAATAATGAGGACTACTAAAGCCACCTATCCTGGACCATCACTTCATTCCCCGACTCGTCCCAGCTATATTCTCATTTTCTGAAGAGAACAGTGAAAGAAAATGGTGAGCTCAACTAGCCCAGTAAAGAATATCATGACTAAAGATAATTTACATCATCAATAGTCTTCATCAGTAATAAATCAGAGATTTAGAACATATGGTAGATAATAAAACTTTTCAACCATAGTTGCAGTGGAACGAGCAATCCATTAGAAGAGTCAAATAGACCATCAGATCTATTATCTTCTCCATGTTAAAAGTCCAACAATAATGTTTTATCCCTGTAACATCAATCAAAAATTCATGTCCACAATCATATGAATAACTCATAATCATAATTGTGATTCTAAATTCCTCTTCGCACCCAGGACGAAGATAATATTCATCACCTATCTTCACCTGAAACATTAAAAATCATGGTTATACCAAATTACAATTTCTGCTCACAATCATACTAATAAATTCATCTTTGCACTACAGTCAAAGATATTCATGAACAATTCATATTTACACTACAGGCCAAAGACATAAAACTGTATTTTAGAAGAGTCAAGTAGAGCATGATATCTACTATCTTTTACGAATTAAAAGTGTATAATCAATATTTTATCATTTGACTCGACAATAAATAATCCACATCATCGAATCATCCCTGCACTACGGCCAAGGATATTCATGTAATCATCAATGGTCATGATTATACCGAATAATCCCTAGTTATAATCATACCAATAACTGTCCATTAATGCACTACGGGCCAATGAGGACTTTTACCACATCATCTATAACATTACGGGTCATGATTATACCAAATAATCTCTGGTCATAATCATACCAATAAACAGTTCATCTATGCACATAAGCCAAAGATACTCATCAATCAATAGTTCATCTTTGCACGTAAGCCAAAGATATACAACTGTAAAACCAATAATCAACAGTCCATCTTTGCACGTAAACCAAAGATATACAACTGTAAAACCAATAATCAATAGTCCATCTTTGCACGTAAGCCAAATATGAATTTTATCATAATATAAGCATGAGGATGATGACAATGATATAAGCATTAATCAAACGAAATCAAGGATAAATATTAAAGACTTTAAATTTATCCAGTGTTTAAAAATATCCAAATTGTCAACATGATACTGCTTTGTGGAGTAAAATTCAAGAATAATATTCATGTACCAAAAATAATTTGGACAAAAAAATAATATATTTTTCGGGTAAATAGTACCCCGCAATAGTACCCTATGAATAGTACTTTGGGAATAGTACCTCGTGAATAATACCCCAACATGAAAAGTACCCCAAATACCCTAGTGAATGATATTCGGGTGAATAGTAATTTGGGTGAATAGTAACCCGTGAATAGTACTCCGACACAAAAAGTGCCCCGAATACCCGAGTGAATAATACTAGAGTGAATAATGGCAAGGTGAATAGTAACTTGTGAATAGTAACTCATTAAAAAATACCAAAGAAAATGATATTCCATGACGAGTACAAAAAAGAAATGATATTTCATACAAGTATAATAGAATATACTGAAATCGCAAATGGATTTTCACCGCCACGCAAGAATCCACGTAGATGCATCATTTCCACAATTTAATAAGGAATGAATACGCAGGGATCATTCACCATGCATGCGGTAATCCACATAGATAGGTTATTCCAAATGTAATAATAAAGAATGGAATAACAAAAGAATTCACCAGCATGCGATAGATACATAGCATGCACGGTTATTCTAACAGAATAATAAAGAATGGAACCAGTCGGCGTAATCCGCATGCATGCCGAGATATTCCAAATGAATAATAAAGAATGAAACCGCCGGTTCGTAGTAATCCGCACAAACAAAATATTCCAATGTAATAATAAAGAATGGAATAACAACGAAATTCAACAGTATGCGATAGATCATGATGCATGTTTATTCCAATGTAATAATAAAGAATGGAATAACAGAGGAATTTCACCACGTATGCGGTATTGGCATGACAAAGTTATTCTAACATAATAATAAAGAATGGAATAATAACCCTTGTGAGTATTAAAATAAAATAACTCTCTTCATGAATACAAAAGAATAATACCCCTTATTATAATAATAATATCCCTTACCTCAGAAGAAGACTGGATACTGAAATAGTGAAGTAGAAGACTTCGCTTCTTCTTTCTCTCTATAGCTTCTCTCTCTATAATTTCTCTATAATAATTGCTCTTGTGAGACTTAGGGAATTGGTGAAAAATAATGAAAGAATGAGCTTCTATTTATAGGAATATATAGTTTCCATAATTGCACATTTTGGGGCTCAAAATATTACAGTATAATACCCTCATCTTTTTCTTCATTTTTAATTTAGTCATGCAAGTATTATCAAACTTGCACCACCTCCCCTAATAGTAAATCATGTGAATCAATAGTAAATCATGTGACTCAATAGTTCTAAACATGTGAAAAAATTAATTATAGTATAGTACCTTCAACTATACCTCCATTTTTAACTTAGTCATGCAAGTATTACCAATCTTGCACCAACTCCCCTAATAGTAAATCATGTGAATCAATAGTACACACATGTGAACACATAGTTATAAACATGTGAATTAATAGTAATTAATTGCTCATTTATCCAGTTAATTACCCAATTGGTCAATATACCCTCCAAACATTAATTATTATCGAAATAAATATCGATTTCCACTAACACTAATAATTCTCACACAATGGAACTATCAATTTCATCTTTAATCAACACGAACTTATTCATCATTAATATTATAATTCACAATATTTAACAATCAGGTCGTTCCCAAGAAAGAGGGGGCTTTCCGATAAGGATTTCTCTTTATTGGCGCGCAATTAGGTGACCAAACCTCTCCTTGATAGAACTTCTAGACATTGTCAATATTGAAAATAATAATATGAATAACTTTGTCGTCTCAATTATTGATTTAATAATATAAAATATTGTGACAATAATTGAATAAAACCGAAAGTGACTTCTCACGTAAGCATCAATAATCAATCTTTGTGTCTTACTTATGCAACCACGCCAGACATATTCATTTACTTTTATCACCGATTATTTTATGACAACTTGCTTACTTTAAAAAAATTTCAAATATCACCCTTAACTTTAACCTTTTATCAATTTAACCTTTTACTAAATAGAATAATTATAAGAAAATTGAATACTTTTATTTCATAAAATTTGGGGTCTCACAATACCTCAATGCAATTGGTGCGTTAATGTATCTTGCTAATAATACACGACCTGATATAACATTTACCGTTAACATATTAGCAATGTATAGTTATGCACCAACTCGAAGACATTGTAATAAAATTAATCATATTTTACGTGAGATTATTGATTTGGGATTATTTTATCCAAAGGGTGATAGAACCAAACATATTGCACCAAAATTACTTTATACACATGAGCCCCAGAAGAATGGCAATATTGATATCGAGCATATATGATCATGTGATATTCATTAAGTCATTACCAACTATGATTTTTAAGAAGATGGTGCATAATATTGGCATACTTCGACTTAATGATATTTTTACCATGAACAATGGAAATTCTATGTATTTATGAAGGGGAGTAAAAAAGATATCTGCTGATTGTACTCTTTTTCCTTCGCTAAGGTTTTTTTTTCCTAGTGAATTTTTCCTTGCAAGGTTTTAATGAGGCAATCCCAAGGCACTAGAAGTTATACAAGAATATTGTACTCTTTTCCTTCGCTAAAATTTTTTCCATTGAATTTTTATTTGGTAAGATTTTTAACGAGGCATATTCTTATAAAATTGCTATAAAAGAACTTCATCCCTTCTGTATGAAGACAATGCTACATGTATAGCTCAATTAAAAGGAGGATACATCAAAGGAGATAGAACAAAGCACATCTCACCGAATTTCTTTTTCACACATGACCTTGATAAGTGTGGTGACATTGAAGTTCAGCAAATTCACTCAAAAGATAATATAGCAGATTTGTTCACCAAAGCATTACCAACTGCAACGTTTGAAGGATTGTGTCGCAATATTGGAATGTGAAGGCTAAATGACTTAAGTATACATTCATGAGGGGGAGCTAATACGCGCTGCATTCTTTTTTCCTTAACCAAGATTTTTTTCCATTGGATTTTTTTTGGTAAGGTTTTTAATGAGGCAACTTTCAATGCGTATGACTATACAATAGACATCCAAGGGGAAGTGTTATAAAATTATGGATGTCTAGATACATTCTCCTTACCTTTGATTGTAACTCCCATGTCCATTTAGTTTTGAAACTCATGTCCTTTGAGTTTTGTAACCTCCTAGTATTGATGTTCTTATATCTATAAATAAAAGTATTGTAAAGTAATTGAGATATACAAAATATTATGAGAATACTTTTTTTTCTTCTAATTATATTTGTTCTTGATTTTAGTAATATTTTATAATAATATATCATTTGTTTTATTTTATCTTATAGATTAATAAATTATTCCCCAAAAGCAAAAACAAAAGTAAAAAGTAAAATAAAATAACTGCTATGTCACGTTATAAGGGTATTTTGAGGAGAAGGAAGAAGCCAATTTAAGTCGCTTGCTTGTTGAAGTCTGAGAGGTTGAAAAGATGAATAAAGGTTAATGGTGGCAGGGAATCGTACACTGTATAACTGTAGTAATTAATAATAATAGTATTATATTATATATTACAGGATTATATAACTGTATATATAATCTTCTCCTGAAAATCCGGTAAAATTATTATATTTTGTCGGTGAAGTTTTTCTAGAACAAGAAATGTACCCGATATGCTCAGCCTCAAAAAGTTAAAAACATTTTATGGCTTTGCTTAATTTGGTGAAGCACCGCCATGCAGAAATGAATACAAGAAGTATACTATATACAAAAATTAACGTAGTTCCATTTCAATTTTAGAGGTTATGATGTTATTTTTATTTTCTTTTTCTTTTTCTCGTACAAAAAATTAAAAATACTTACGACTCTACCCTACATAAGATATTCGGACCAATATATTATATCAAAAAAAAGTGTTATCTCCGATAAAATTAATTCCGACTGAACGAATTCCGTCAACTTTAATTTAATTCCGACTGAATCTTACGTCAATATTAAATTCATCGACTTTCTTTTATCCTGACGGACATCCGTGAAAATTATGACATCTCTTTGGCGCCAAATTATCCCGTCAACGCGAGTATTAAGGTCGACGGAGTCAGAAACTTGTATACTTGTAATAAAACATTAGGGTTTTGAATAAGGTGGGCAAAAGGACACTAATTAAGCAAAAACTCGTCAAAAATAAAAAAAAAAAATTTGTTTTTCAAATACTCTTTCCGGTATTAAACTAAGAAATTAATTAGGATATTTTAATTTCAATTTGGGATTTTCAAACTCAATTATACATTGAAATTAAGCTCATTAATTAATTTACTTTAGGCTGAATAAACGTTGATATATACACACATATGTAAGTAGCTCCCACTCAACTAAAGGCCATGCAATAGAATTGGAACGCGAGGAAAGTTGCCTTGTCGTAGTTGACTAGAAGATAAATTTTGGAGCACTAGTTGTTTCAAAAAAATTGTCCTTTGGTATCACGTAGGGACTAGGGTTATATAATTATTATTCTCATATATACTAATTAGTATCTTAACATATATGTTAAATTAATACGCTACACTAATTATCTTAATATAGTCAAATAATTAACAATTCAATAGGTGAAATGACTAAAACTCAATCGATCAATAATTAATGATATGTATACCACTACAAAAAAATAGGTCATTGACGACGGCCTCATTAGCGACGGCAGCTTATCCGTCGAGAATGACCTCATTAGCCACGGCATGGCCGTCGCCAAATGTGTCCCGTCGAGAATGACCCTTCCCGGGTCCAAATTTGATGGGAATTATTTTGCGCGCGTGGAAAAAGGTCATAGGCGACGGCCTTGCCATCGCTATTGAGTCAAATCGTAATGCCGTCGAGAATGAGGTTATATTTAACCCCTGACTTTCATTTTTCTTCTCTTCTCTTTCTCTCTTTCTCCCGCTTGACCCTCTGCACCTCACCGTCGCCTCTGCACCTCTGCCGTCGCCTCTCCTCTATCCCTGTCGTCGCCGGCGCCATCAACGTTGTCGTGCCTCTCCATTTCTTCCTCCCACCAACTGGCCTTCCCCTTTCTTGCTCCCCTTTCCTTGGCCTGTGCGACCTGCTGCCTGTGATCTTTTCGTCCCTCTTGGTTCTGTTGGTTCTCCATTTCTCAGAGAACAACAATTAGTAAGTTAAATTTTTTTTCTTAGACTTTAATTTGTAAGTTCCAATTTATTTATGTTAGGGTTTAATTGGGTCTTCAATTTTCTTATGTTATCATGCTTCTATTATTGTCTTTCCTGCTAAGTAGTATATATTTTACCTTTTTTTGAGCATTATTCATCTCTATTATATGTTAGCTTACAGTACTAGTGTAGAATTAATTATGTGTTAGCAATTTATAATTTGTGTTGTGTAAAATGGTTTTGCAATTTGTAATGTCTTTGAGGCTTTGATGACTGTGTATTGGCGTATGTGTATAGTGGTAAAGTAAAATTTATTTTAAAGCTTCTTTATGACACTCCATGATTTCTCGAGATAGAAAAAGACTTCAATTATGGTTAAGTAGCAATTTATTAGCGGTTTGTTATTTAGAAAAGTAGAAATCGTATTGGATTTTTCTTTGTAAAAAAAGGTAAAGAGGAAAGGTGAAATTGTATTGCCTTTTTTGTTTGTAGAAAGTAGAGGAAGTATCTTGAAATGTGACTCTCACAGAATGTTAACTTAAGCTTCTAATGAAAGCGTTTTCTACGCTTTGGCGGTGCATTAGAGCTTTCGAGCATTATCCTGCTATTAAAGATTATAACTTGATCAACTTGTTATATATAGTTACTATTGTTTGCCTCAATTGTCTCAACTATGATAGTCTGATGGCAAAGTCTAATTGGCCATGACTTATCAAGAATAAAATAAAGACTAATTCGCATTGACTAACAAAAGCTTTCCAACTTTTTCATTGACCTTGAATTAGTTATAGTTATGGCTTGCAATGAGATCCTCTGCTATCTAGTTTCGATATTGTAAATAATTCTTTCCTGAAAAGTTTCACCTCTTTCATTAATTACAGGGTCACCTACTAGACCTTACGACCCTCGTTGGTTAAATCACTTGCAAGCAATAATAACCCATCATAATTAATAATTATTCCCTATATAATGTGTTTGCTTGTTAATTTGAGTTCTTTATTTTCTTTTCTTTGTATCATATTCAAGTTTAAGAAAGTGATTTAGTATCTTTCAATGGTAGAGTTATAATATCCAGGTTGTTTCTACTGCATTTGATTTGTCCTTTTACTTTAGTGTTTGTCGTGTTGTAAACTTGTTTTAGGATCTGTTGTTTGTTTTCCTTTTCCTAGTTGAGAGGTATATACTTGGACTAACATGATAGCTGAAGAAAGGTAATTGATATACTTTATGGTTTTGGCTAAAAATTGTATCTTTCTAGTTGAAATTGAAATATGTTTTTGCATCTATATCTTCATGCCCTCTCTTTACATACAGGCGAATATTAGTTTGTTGTGGAGAGATTTGATTTGAGTTTAACTGATTTATATGTAACATGTAATATATAGATGGTCCATTAAACTGCAAGCATATTCAAATTCTCAATTTATTTATTTTTTTCCTATTTGAGGGTGGGTTAAGAAATTTACCAGCTCATTATACTTTCACACATGCATATTTTCATATAGTTTAGGAAGCTTAGAAACCCGTTTGAGACGCGATGCCAAGGAACACGTTGCTTGGGATCGTCCGCAATCGATTCTCCAGCCTGTGGATGAGGTGGGCGGATGTGGATGACCGCACACGTGCGCTTATTATTACTGAGTTTAGGGTAAGAAGTCATTCATTCATATGTTAGTTTTAATTTGTGCTTTTGAATATTTAATTACCACTTTGCTTTATGTTGTCTAATAAGTAACTGCTAATATTCATATGTTGTACTGCAGAGATATTATCGTTTCGAGGACGGGCAGGAGGCCCATGGGATGACTGTTCTCGGGAAGTATCTCGAGATTGTGACAACCCCAAAATAGGTATACATCACCCATTCTGAGTCGCCAATAACATGGTACAGAAATAACTACAACTTTATTGTTACAACATATAAACTGTGAGTTTAAATACAGATATTGCCATCTAAACAATATCCACATACAAATAAATCCTCACCATAATTATTGATACATTATTTTACAAAAAATGGTGAGGATTACTAAACAACTCTCTAAAACCATCATTCCATACCCCAGACTAAAAGACTTCGCTACATTCTCGCCTCCCGAGAAGAAAAATGGAACAAAAGGAAAAGGGTGAGCTCAACTAGCCCAAAGAAAGAATATTATGACTAAGATAATACTGAAACAAATTATCGTTAGTCTTCAACAGAAAAATCTAATAGAATACAATAGACAACAAGTTTTAAAATCAATAGTCGCGAGCGAAAATATTAATTCATAGAAGAGTTACGTAGAGGATGAAATCTACTAATATCTATGAATTTAACGATCCATCATCAATATTTTTATCCTCAGAACATCAATCAATATATATCCGAAATCATATATTCATCCTCGCACTACTGAAAGCCAAGGATATTCATTAGTTAGTCATGTTCATCTAAACACTGCTCATCTTTGCACTACGGGCCAAAGATATTCATCGAAAATCATTCATCTTTTGCACTACAGCCAAAGATATTCATCGAAAATCATTCATCTTTTTGACTACTGAATAAAGATATTCAATAATATCATCATTTAAAAGCGAGAATGATGAAAATATTTTTACAAAATGACAAGGATTAAGGATTAAGGATTAAGTACTTTATTTTATCCATGTCCAAAAATACCTCAAAAATAATCATAGTGGTGTAAAATTCAAGAATGATCAAAACATGGATACAATCAAAGCTAGTATCCGTAATAGATATTTTGACTTAAAAGAAAAATTTTATTTTTTGATGAATAAGTCTTATTCGTGAATAAGATCAGATATCGTAATAATAGTCTTGATATATCGTGAATAGTAATCTCAACACCAAAAATTTTAAATTTGATAAAACTTCAGATCAATATTTCAAAGATAATGATATTGAAGAAATAATATCATTACTGAAAAAAAAATAATATCCTTACCTCAAAAGATCAAGATTTATAAATTTGAAACACCTGGATCTGAAAATGACTTGAACTTGCAATCAGATATAGCAATACTCAAAATATACTCAAAATACTCACAAGAATACGCTCGACAATATAGAGAGAAAAAACTTGGCCGTGTGATTTTTAATTCTAACCTAAGCACCCTATTTATAGGAATTGCTTAGAACACCAAAGCAAAAAATTTAATACAATAATATATATATATATATATATAAATTTTCTTACGCATACTAAATGAGATTCAAATATCAGCTAGCCACCAATAGTCAACTACATCAAAAAAAACGTTTTTCATAATTATTTAATTTAAAACTCCAAAAAAATAATAATTAATTAATCCGGAACTTCAATAATTCATAATAAATAGCTCTTTTGTCAGAAAAATTCAAAACTCGCGACTTTTCATAGGAAATTCCATTATCTACAACTTTACAGAAGGAAGTTTTTCCAAATTCTAAACATAAATTGACCGAAATCCACAAACGAAGCGATTTACACAGTTATAATCAAATTTCGACCAAGAAATGGGGTCCACCGACATGAAAAACATGTTTTAAATATTTTTGGTAACAAAAATACTCCTCCTCTACATATACTCATATATCCCACATTCATCGTAAAAATATCATCATTATTATATTATTAAAATATAATAATATATTTAAATGAATTATTTTATCGTAAAAAGATAAAATTTCAATTTTCAACAATTGTCACATTAAAATTTTCTCCATCTATATCCACATAAAATCAATATTTTCCTCATTATATGAATCAATAATTAATTATTCACAAATAATATTACGAGAATCACAATATTGACAACCAGTGCGGTCCCGGGAAAGAGGTGCTTTCCAATAAGAATTTCTCCTTCTTCTTGCGGTGACCAAACCTCTCCTTAGATGTAACTTTCTAGACATTGCCAATAATGTTATCTAATAATATTATTCAGATAATATGAATTATTGCTTCAATAATGAAAAATACTTGTAATGACAATTATCAAAACAACAATGATAATATAAAATATCAACGCAACAATTATTGAACCAATAAAATAAAATAAGCAAAATAATTATCGTAACCATTATTGAGTAGTGCGTTCTTACGTAAGAGTCAATAATTTGTGCAATACCGCAGTGCCTTCTTGTGCAACAACGCCAGACATCGTGTTTTAACCAATTGGTTATTCCAATGAAGGTAAATTCAGTAACAACTACGCCAATTATTTTAAAACAACTTATATTTGTCGCTTTTCTTCCTCCAATCGCTTTGCGTTATGGGCCTACATACATAGGTCATTACCGTCGCATTTAATATTCCCGACGAAGACGAATATTCCACGACCAAACGAATATTCCCACACAACAATGAATATTTTATAACCACTCGCTTATTTTGTAAAATTTATGATTTTACCTATAACTAACCACATTAATCAAATCAACCCTTACTATTTCAAAATAATAAATAAAGGAAATTCCATTTTATTTATAAAAAAATTCGAGTCTCTTACAACCTACTCTCCTTATGAAATTTCGTCCCTCGAAATTGACGTACGTACCTGGTATTTCGAAAAGATGAAGATACCTCGCTTTCATTTCCGTTTCCAACTCCCAGGTCATTTCCTCAATAACATGGTTTCTCCACAAAATTTTAACTTGTGATATAACCTCTAGTACATAGGACATGTTCTTTCCTATCCAAGATCTTGACAGTACCTCCTCGTGACGTTAAGTCTTCTGGCTATCTCTCATCCTGGTTCTAACTCAATGACGTGGTTCGGGTTGTCCACATATTTACGTAACATCGATACGTGAAAAAACGCGTTATGAACACGCGTGCGTACTTGGCGATAAAAGCGAGTCTATAGGCCACGGTTCCTATTCGATCAAGAATTTTAAATGGATTAATAAATCGAAGGTTTGAGCTTTCCTCACCTCACCGATTCTCGCTTTTGAAATAACAACTTCTTGCACCTCTTTCTTCAAATTCATCGACTCCGGTGTAGCTTGAACAACTTTAACTTTATCGATTAAAGTCGATTATACACGTATATCATCACGTGGGTATCTAAAGTTTTCATCTCCATCTCTATTATTTGTAAATTATACTGAAATGAGTCTTTGACAATATCGTGACTTTCGTGCTTTGTATACGATCTTCTACTCAACACGCCGCCTACCACGTTCGCTTTTTCCAGGATGGCATGGTCGTAACATGTCTTTGAAATGAGTCTCCTCTTGAGTTCTTCAAGCTCTTCCCACATTCCTTGCTCCATTCGAATTTTGTATCTCTACGAAGTCACCAAGTAATTAATGGAATAGCGATTCGAGAATATCCTTCAATGAATCTCCGATAATAACCAATTAAGTCTAGAAAGCTACGTATTTTGATTACCGGACGCCCCAAAATAGGTATACAACACCCATTCTCGAGTCGCCAAAATACATGGTATGTAAAGCAAAAACTACAACTTTGATAATACAGATGTCGTAGAATACGACAATACAACCGTGAGTTTGAATACAAATATTGTCTTCTAGATAATATACACACCCAAATAAGTCCTCATTAATTATTCATACACTATTTTACGTAAGTAGTGAGGATAAATAAAACATCTTCCTAGAACCATCACTCCACCCCGACTCGATCCTCGCTATGTTCTCACCTCCCGAGAAGAAAAATGGAACAAAAGGAAAAGGGTGAGCTCAACTAGCCCAAGAAAGAATATTATGACTAAGATAATATACAACAAATTATCGTTAGTCTTCAACAGGAAAAATCTAATGTAATACAATAGACAACAAGTTTTAGATCAACAAATGCAATGGAAATAAGAATCCATTGTAAGAGTCACGTAGAAAAAGAATTCTACCGCCTTCTAAGGTTTAAAAGTCCATCATCAATAGTTTATCCCCGTAATAACAATCAATATACATCTTTAATCATCTTTGCACTACAGCCAAAGATATATTCATTCAGATCACCAATGGGTCATGTTCATCTCAACACTGCTCATCTTCGCACTACAAAAGCAAAGATATTCATCGCTTAATCGCTCATCTTTGCACTACAAAGCCAAAGATATTCATTTATATCACCATTTAGGACCGAGGATGATGAAAAACATTTTTAAAGAAACGAATCCAAAGGAAACAAAATGACAAGGATTAAGGATTAAGGATTCGTACTTTGTTTTACCCATGTCCAAAAATACTTCAAAATAATCATATTGGTGTAAAATTCAAGAATGATCAAAACATGGATACAATCAAAGCTAGTATCCGTATTAGATATTTTGGACAAAAGAAAAAATTTTTATTTTTCTATGAATAAAGGCCGTATTCGTGAATAAAGGTCGATACGTGAATAAAGGCAGATACGTGAATAAGAACTCCCACACAACAAGTTCCAAATTTGATAAAAAGTTCACCAATACTTCAAGATAATGATATCAAGAAAAAATATCATTTAAGAAGAAAATAATACCCCTTACCTCAAAATAATCGTATTTCGATCGAATTTCTAGATAAGGTCGATGTAAAACCCGCACCCGATATAGAACACTCAAAGTATACTCACAAGAATACGCCGATAATTTAGAGAGAGAAAGAGAGAAAACTTAGTTTCGTGTGATTTTCAATTCTAACTTAAGCTTCTATTTATAGAAAATGCTAGAACGCCAAAGCGAGACTAAATTAATAAAATAATATATTAATTTTCCTTTCTTCTTACGCACCAACCAAGTTGCCAAACTAGACCAGCCAATTCTGAAATTCTTGGCAAATTTCACATGTGTATTAACACCAACCAAAAGTGGGTCCCACCATATAATTTAATAAAAATTATTTTATTTTCCTAAACTTCAATAATTCATAGAAAATAGCCCGCTTATCGTAAAATTTAAACTCATGACTTTCCATGGGAAATCCCATTCTCTACAACTTTGCGTAAGAAAATTTTTCCAAATTCCAAATGAAAATTGACCAAATCCATAAACTGACGATTTTACAACCTATAATCAATTTTCTACAAGAATCAGGTCCACCGACACACAAAAACATATGTTAAACATTTAATGCCACAAAATACTCTACCTCCTCATATACTCATATATCCCACAATCATTATAAAAATATCACCGCTAATATATTATTAAAATAATATATTTAAATGTATTATTTTATCGTAAAAAGATAAAATATTAATTTTCAACAATTGTCACATTAAAAATTTTCTCCATCTATATCCACATAAAATAAATATTTTCTTTATCATAATAATCAATAATTAATTATTCAAAATAATATTACGTAATCACAAGATCGACAACCAAAGCCGCTCCTCAGAGAGGGGGCTTTCCAATAAGGATTTCTCCATCACCCAAGCAATTAGTGACCAAACCTCTCCTTAGATGTAACTTTCTAGACATTGCCAATAATGTTATCTCGATAATATTATTCAAATAATATGAATTATTGATTTGATAATGGAAAATATCACAGTAATGACAATTATCAAACAATAATAATATAAATATCAATGCAAAGAATTATCAATCAATAAGATAAAATAATGAATAAGAATTATCGTAATAATTATCGAGTAAAGGCTTCACGTAAGGATCAATAATTCAATAATATCGCGTAATACCGCGGTGCATCGCAGAAACCACGCCAGACATCAGATTTTAACCACCGTGTAACCCAACAAAGGTTAATTCAGTAATAATTTACGCCGTTATTTATAAAACTCAATCTTTGTCGCTTTCCTTCATCCAACCGCTTTTCCGCATGGGCCCACCAATGATCGCTACCGTCAGCATTTGAGATTCCCGACAAAAAGAATATTCCACGACCAAACGAATATTCCCCGACAATAATGAATATTTTATAACCACTTGCTTATTTTGTAAACTTTGCACATTTCACCCATAACCAAAGAATTATATCAAATTAACCCTTATTAATTTAGAATAATGAATAAAGAAAATTCAATTTTATTTATAATAAGTCAGGGGTCTTACAACCTCCCTCCTTATGAAATTTCGCCCCTCGAAATCGACATACGCACTGTATATCGAAAAGGTGAGGGTACCTTGCTTTCATCTCCGATTCCAACTCCCATGTCATTTCCTCAATCGCATGGTTTCTCCACAAAACCTTAACTCAGGTATAACCTTCGTATGTAAGACATGCTCTTCTTCCTATCCAAAATCTCAACAGTATCTCCTCGAGGTTAAATCTTCTCTCGCTATCTCGTCCGGGTTCTAATGCAATAATGTGGTTCGGTCTTTCACATATTTACGAAGCATAGATATGTGGAATACATCAGTGAACACGAGACATACTTCGAGGTAACGCGAGTCTATAGGCTACGCTTCTTATATTCTACCAAGAATCTCAAATGGACCAACAAACCTTGATCGAGCTTTCTTTTTTTCCCAAATCTTGTAACTCCTTCCATGGAGCAATACGTAATAATACATGATCTCCAATATTAAACTCCACGCCCTTTCTATGAAGATCAAAGATAACTCTTTTGTCGATCTTGTGAAGTTTGAATACGCTTGTCAATCATTTGATCTTTTTCAGTAGTCATGCGCATTAATTCGTCCCAACAATGTTGCTTTCTCCCACCTCGCCCCAAAGATATCGAGAACGACATTTTCGGCCCATACAACGCCTCAAATGGAGCCATGCCTATACTTGCTTGATAATCGTTGTTGTAGGAGAATTCCACCAAGCAGGTAGGTACTTATCCCAACTTCCTTTGAAATCTAGGACACGTAGTCTTAATAGATCTTCAAGGGTTCAATAGTCCTCTCGATTGTCCGTCTGCTTCGAGGATGGTATGTCGAATCAATCAGAACTGCGCTCATAGCTTTCTCGCAAGCTAACCCAAAATCTTGAAGTGAATCTCGGTCACGATCCAAACTATGGATATCGGCATGCCATGCAATCGCATAATCTCATTCGCGCATATACGAGCAAGACGCTCAAGGAATAAGTCTCACAGACGGTAAGAAATGGGCGACTTGGTTAATCTATCAACAATAACCCAAATCAGATCTACGCCTTTGAGAAACTTTGGGAAGACCTCGTAATAAAATCCATAGTAATGTGTTCCCATTTCCATTCCTAATCTCAAGTGGTTGCAATGGACCTTTTGGCACTTGATGTTCCGCCTTTACACGCCGACAAAGTTAAACATCTTGAGATAAACTCCGCAATCTCTCTCTTCATATTGTTCCACCAAAATGTATGTCAATATCATGATACATTTTGGTACTTCCAGATGGATTGCAAACGGGTGTCAGTGTGCCTCCATCATGATTTTATGCTTCAGTCGTAATCGTTAGAACGCAAAGTCTAGAATTGACTCAAGTATTCCTTCCTCATCAATTCTGCTTCCTAATAGCCTCCTTCTTGCACTTTCTTCTTCATACGATCACCCCTGTGTCCGTAGCTTGAGCAGCTTTTAACTTTATCGATTAAAGCTTGCCTCTACTCAGATATTCGCCATCATCATGTGGGACCCCGAGTCTTTAATTCTATCTTCATCCTTTGTAAGTCGATAAATGGGCCTTTATATGACAATATCAGACTCAGATTGTGCATATGATCTTCTACTCAATGCGCCACCACTACCACGCTCGCTTTTCCAGATGATATCAATAAGGCGATCATAATCTTTAATGTACCCACCAACGTCACGCCGCATGATGTTGAGTTCTTTTTGGTGAAGAAATATTTGAGGCTTTTATGGTCCGTGATAAATCTCCACTTTCTCTCCATACAAGTAAGGTTCCATATCTTCAACGCTGAATACGATCGCCGCTAACTCTAGATCATGAGTAGGATAATTCCTCTCATATTCTTTGAGTTGTCGTGAGGCATAGGCTATGACTTTCCCATGTTGCATGAGAACACATCCTAACCCCTTTCCGTAAGCATCGTCAGAGATAACAAATCCATCCGAACCAGATGGTATTGTCGTAACAAAAATAAATGAGTCTCCTCTCGAGCTCTTGGAAGCTCTTCTCGCATTCCTCGCCCCATAAGAATTTTGCATCCTTCCGAGTCACCGAGTTAATCTGAGTAGCGATTCGAGAAAATCCTTCCACAAATCTCCGATAATAACCAAATAAGCCCGTAAAGTCACAGACTTTTGGCCACCGACTTTTGCTGTTCTAACTTTGTATTGCTTCAATCTTCACCGTCAACAGATACTCCTTGTTTTGACACCACGCGCTCCAAGGAATGCTACTTCTCAAGCCGTAACTCGTGATTTCTTCAAATTTTGGCATAAAGCTTGTGTTCACGGGTCTTTGTAGTACCAAATTTCAAATGGTGCTCATGATCTTCACTACTTTTTGGAATAGATGAGGATGTCATCAATAAAGACAACAACGAATCCGATCCAAATATTCCTTAAATACACTGCTCATCATATCCATGAAAGCAAAGAGAGCATTAGTCAATCCAAAAGACACGACCAAGAATTCATAATGCCCGACGAGTCCCCGAATGCCGCCTTTGAATATCCTCGCTTTTAATCTTCAAATTGATGATATCCGTAATCTAAGATCGATCTTTGAAAAGAATCATATTCTTGTAATCGGGTCGAACAGTGTCATCAATGCGAGGTAATGATACCTATTCTCGATGGTGACATGGTTCAATTCTCGATAGTCAATATAAAGTCGATACTCCCGCCTTTCTTCTTTACGAATAAAACAGAGCACCCCAAGGAGACGATTAGATCTAATGAAAAACCGATGTCTAATAACTCCCCGTAGTTGGACTTTTAACTCCTCAAGTTCAATAGAGCCATTCGATATGGGTTTTAGAAATGGGCTTTGTAATTTGCTCAAGGTCAATAAAGAATTCAACATCACGCTCGGGGTAGACCGAAGCTCTTCAGAAATACATCGTGAATTCTTTTAACCACGTAAATATTATTCAAATCGATTTGTTTTTTATTCAAATCCATAACATGGGCTAAGAAAGCTTGACATCCGCTTTTCAATAAACGAATAGCTTTGTGGCTTGATATGACAAAGGATCGATTTTAGTGGTTTAGTGGTTTGAATTGCATGACAAAGTTGGTTAGAATATGAAAACTAACAACCTTACGAAAAACAATCAATTTTGGTACGATGAGTGGTTAACCAATCAATTCCTAAAATCACATCAAAAGCAAGTATCTTTAAAGAGATAAGATCAATGTGTAATGTGATAGTGCCAACTTGGATCATGCAAGATTTATAAACCGTAGATGTAACGGTTTCAGGTTTCACCCAACTGAGTTTCAACAGATAAATCAAAATCTAATTTCTCCTGAGTCAAGTTTAAACGCTGAGCACAAGCAGAGAGATAAAAGAATGGGTAGAACCCAGATTCAGTAAGGTATAAACTTCGCAAGAATTCAAGATTAGCTTACCCGTGATCACCTCGCTTGGGTTCCTCACGCTTTGTCCAAAATACGACAAACGCCTTCCAGAACCGGCCGATTTCGACTTATCCGGATGTACTTTTGGAATCACCACTCCTCAATAACTTGGTTTCGCGATAAGACAATCTCGAGCGATGTGGCCTTCCTTTCCACAAATTGTAACATACCTTGATTGTTGTGGATAATTAATGATATGTCCTCCTTCCCGCATTTGTAACATCTAACCGCGGCCGCTTTCCTCCCCAAGATTTGTTGTTGGTGCCGGTGCCGCCGCTGATATCTTCCCGCCATTGTTGAATCTTCTTTCCTCAAATTTCCACTTGAGTCACCTCTCCTATTATCATGTCCACGATTACCACCGAGTGGTTACCGCCTTTGTCCGTATTCTTTCCTCCTCGCCGGTATCATCATCGCTCGATGACTACCCCGATCAGGGTCCCTCATTGAGTATACTCACTATCTCGCTCTAATAATCGAGCCCCGCTGACAACATCCGAATACGTAGAAAATTTATGAGAGATAAGGTATCGACGAATCTCCGGTTTTAGACCTCTCGTAAACATACGCTGCCATTCGCTCCTCATTCTCCACCAAATGAGGTGCAAACCTCGATAACTCGCTAACTTTGCCTCATATCGAGACACCGCCATGTTGTTCTCGCTCGAGTCTAATAAACTCTACCTCCTTCATATGACGAATACTTTCCGAAAGTACTTGTCATTGAACAGCTTCAAATCTTTCCCAAGACATGTTAAGTGCATCCGGTCAGTACGCCTACGATTCCCACCAAAGAATCGCTTCACCACGAAACATAAAGGTGGCGAATGGAACCTTCGTTCTCCTCCGCACCCCAAGACATCGAATATCTTGGTAATTTGCTTGACCCACGCTTTCGCTTTGATCGGATCCGCTTTCCATGGAAATCTGTGGTCCCAACTCCTTAAACCGCTTGGTCGCGATGACATCGCGCAGGCCATCCATCATTTCCACCCGTATTTTGTACACGAAGTCTCCTCGTCTCGATTTTGCATGAACCGCAAAAAGCTTCTAAACATCCCGCTGCTCATCATTTGCTCAAAGGCGCTTGTTCACAGAGAGAACATTGCCACTGCTGACGCTTCTCCTCGCAGGTGAGTACCCAAGGCTCCACTGGCCTCATAAACTCCATTGTTAACGCTCTCAAAGCAGCCCATTCTTAAATATCGCCATAAAACAAGGGTTAATTAAACAAATTAACATATCACATAATATCCTATATTACGACCGACCAACAAATAAGCTTTAGTAGACACACTAAATAAGGATTTACTCGCCTCCCTCCTAGTTCTATTCCCCGATCTCCGCCAGAGATCATATCCCTAAGCTCGATATTAACCGCGACGCCCCCAAAATAGGTATACAACACCCATTCTCGAAATCGCCAAAATACATGGTATAGAAAGCAAACTACAACTTTGATAATACAGATGTCGTGTAGAATACGCATAATACAACTGTGAGTTTGAATACAAATATTGTCTTCTGTATAATATACACACCCAAATAAGTCCTCATTAATTATTCATACACTATTTTACGTAAATAGTGAGGATAAATAAAACATCTTCCTAGAACCATCACTCCATACCCCGACTCGATCCTCGCTATGTTCTCACCTCCCCGAGAAGAAAAAATGGAACAAAAAGGAAAAGGGTGAGCTCAACTAGCCCAAGAAGAATATTATGACTAAGATAATATACAACAAATTATCGTTAGTCTTCAACAGGAAAAATCTAATGTAATACAATAGACAACAAGTTTTAGATCAACAAATGCAATGGAAATAAAGAATCCATTGTAAGAGTCACGTAGAGAGAGAATTCTACCGCCTTCTAAGGTTTAAAAGTCCATCATCAATAGTTTATCCTCGTAATAACAATCAATATACATCTTTAATCATCTTTGCACTACAGCCAAAGATATTCATTCAGATCACCAAATGGTCATGTTCATCTCAACACTGCTCATCTTCGCACTACAGCCAAAGATATTCATCGCTAATCGCTCATCTTGCACTACAGTGCCAAAGATATTCATTTATATCACCATTTAGACCGAGGATGATGAAAAACATTTTTAAAGAAACGAATCCAAAGGAAACAAAATGACAAGGATTAAGGATTAAGGATTCGTACTTTGTTTTACCCATGTCCAAAAATACTTCAAAATAATCATATTGGTGTAAAATTCAAGAATGATCAAAACATGGATACAATCAAAGCTAGTATCCGTATTAGATATTTTGGACAAAAAGAAAAATTTTTATTTTTCTATGAATAAAGGCCAGATTCGTGAATAAAGGTCGTGATACGCGAAATAAAGGCCAGATACGTGAATAAGAACTCCGACACAACAAGTTCCAAATTTGATAAAAAGTTCACCAATACTTCTAAGATAATGATATCAAGAAAAATATCATTTAAGAAGAAAATAATACCCCTTACCTCAAAATAATCGTATTTCCGACCGAATTTCAGATATAAGGTCGATGTAAACCCGCACCAGATAAAGAACACTCAAAGTATACTCACAAGAATACGCCGATAATTTAGAGAGAGAAAGAGAGAAAACTTAGTTTCGTGTGATTTTCAATTCTAACTTAAGCTTCTATTTATAGAAAATGCTGAACGCCAAAAAGCTTAGACTAAATTAATAAAATAATATATTAATTTTCCTTTCTTCTTACGCACCAACCAAGTTGCCAAACTAGACCAGCCAATTTGAAATTCTTTTGGCAGCCCACATGTGTATTAACACCAACCAAAAAGTGGGTCCCACCATATAATTTAATAAAAATTATTTTATTTTCCTAAACTTCAATAATTCATAGAAAATAGCCCGCTTATCGTAAAAATTCAAACTCATGACTTTCCATGGGAAATCCCATTCTCTACAACTTTGCGTAAGAAAATTTTCCAAATTCCAAATGTAAATTGACCGAAATCCATAAACTGGACGATTTTATACCTATAATCAATTTTCTATTAAGAATCAGGTCCACCGACACACACAAAACATATGTTAAACATTTAATGCCACAAAATACTCTACCTCCTCATATACTCATATATCCCACAATCATTATAAAATATCACCGCTAATATATTATTAAAATAATATATTTAAATGTATTATTTTATCGTAAAAGATAAAATATTAATTTTCAACAATTGTCACATTAAAAATTTTCCATCTATATCCACATAAAATAAATATTTTCTTTATCATAATAATCAATAATTAATTATTCAAAATAATATTACGTAATCACAAGATCGACAACCGTGCCGCTCCTGTGAAAGAGGGGCTTTCCAATAAGGATTTCTCCTTACTCAAGCAATTAATTAGTGTGACCAAACCTCTCCTTAGATGTAACTTTCTAGACATTGCCAATAATGTTATCTCGATAATATTATTCAAATAATATGAATTATTGATTCGATAATGGAAAATACTGTAAATGACAATTATCAAAACAATAATAATATAAATATCAATGCAAAGAATTATCAATCAATAAGATAAAATAATGAATAAGAATTATCGTAATAATTATCGAGTAAAGGCCTTCTTCACGTAAGGATCAATAATTCAATAATATCAGGTAATACCGCAGCGCCATCGCGTAAACCACGCCAGACATCATCATTTTAACCACCAGTAACCCAACAAAGGTTAATCTGTAATAATTTACGCCGTTATTTATAAAACTCAATCTTTGTCGCTTTCCTTCATCCAACCGCTTTTCATGGCCCATGGGCCCACTAATGATCAAGGCCATTGCATTTGAGATTCCTATTCCACAAAAAAGAATATTCCACCACCAAAAACGAATATTCCCCGAATAATAATGAATATTTTATAACCACTTGCTTATTTTGTAAACTTTGCACATTTCACCCATAACCAAAGAATTATATCAAATTAACCCTTATTAATTTAGAATAATGAATAAAGAAAATTCAATTTTATTTATAATAAGTTGGGGTCTTAGATCAACAAATGCAATGAAATAAAGAATCCATTAGAAGAGTCACGTAGAAAAGAATTCTACCGCCTTCTAAGGTTTAAAAGTCCATCATCAATAGTTTATCCCCTAAATAACAATCAATATACATCTTTAATCATCTTTGCACCATGTGCCAAAGATATTCATTTTAGATCACCAAATGGGTCATGTTCATCTCTAACACTGCTCATCTTTGCACTACAGCCAAAGATATTCATCGGTTAATCGCTCATCTTTGCACTACAAAAGCCAAAGATATTCATTTATATCACCATTTAGGACCGAGGATGATGAAAAACATTTTTAAAGAAACGAATCCAAAGGAAACAAAATGACAAGGATTAAGGATTAAGGATTCGTACTTTGTTTTACCCATGTCCAAAAATACTTCAAAATAATCATATTGGTGTAAAATTCAAGAATGATCAAAACATGGATACAATCAAAGCTAGTATCCGTATAGATATTTTGGACAAAAAGAAAAATTTTTATTTTTCTATGAATAAGGCCGTATTCGTGAATAAAGGTCAGATACGTGAATAAAGGCCAGATAACGTGAATAGTAACTCCGACACAACAAGTTCCAAATTTGATAAAAAGTTCACCAATACTTCTACATAATGATATTGAAGAAAAAATATCATTTAAGAAGAAAATAATACCCCTTTACCTCAAAATAATCGTTTCCGATCGAATTTCTGATAAAGGTTTGATGTAACTCTCAGACCGTATAAAGAACACTCAAAGTATACTCACAAGAATACGCTTTCGATAATTTAGAGAGAGAAAGAGAAAAACTTAGTTTCGTGTGATTTTCAATTCTAACTTAAGCTTCTATTTATAGAAAATGCTAGAACGCCAAAGAGAGACTAAAATTAATAAAATAATATATTAATTTTCCTTTCTTCTTACGCACCAACCTAAGTTGCCAAACTAGACCAGCCAATTCTTGAAAATTCTTGGCAGCCCACATGTGTATTAACACCAACCAAAAGTGGGTCCCACCATATAATTTAATAAAAATTATTTTATTTTTTGAAACTTCAATAATTCATAGAAAATAACCCGCTTATCGTAAAATTCAAACTCATGACTTTCCATGGGAAATCCCATTCTCTACAACTTTGCGTAAGAAATTTTTTCAAATTCCAAATGAAATTGACCAAAATCCATAAACGGACGATTTTACGCCTATAATCAATTTTCATTAAGAATCAGGTCCACCGACACACAAAAAACATATGTTAAATATTTAATGCCACAAAATACTCTACCTCCTCATATACTCATATATCCCACAATCATTATAAAAAATATCACCGTTAATATATTATTAAAATAATATATTTAAATGTATTATTTTATCGTAAAAAGATAAAATATTAATTTTCAACAATTGTCACATTAAAAATTTTCTCCATCTATATCCACATAAAATAAATATTTTCTTTATCATAATAATCAATAATTAATTATTCAAAAATAATATTACGTAATCACAAGATCGACAACCGTGCCGCTCCTGTGAAAGCAGGGGCTTTCCAATAAGGATTTCTCCTTACTAAAGCGCAATTAGGTGACCAAACCTCTCCTTAGATGTAACTTTCTAGTCATTGCCAATAATGTTATCTCGATAATATTATTCAAATAATATGAATTATTGATTTGATAATGGAAAATATCGTGTAATGACAATTATCAAACAATAATAATATAAATATCAATGCAAAGAATTATCAATCAATAAGATAAAATAATGAACAAGAATTATCGTAATAAATTATCGAGTAGTGCCTTCTTACGTAAGGATCAATAATTCAACAATACTGCAATACCGCAGCTCGCCAAGAACCACGCCAGATTATCAGATTTTAACCACCGTGTAACCCAACAAAGGTTAATTCTGAATAATTTACGCCGTTATTTATAAAACTCAATCTTTGTCGCTTTTCCTTCATCCAACCGCTTTCCGCATGGGGCCCACTAATGATCAAGCCATACCGTCAGATTTGAGATTCCCGACAAAAAAAGAATATTCCACCACCAAACGAATATTCCCCGACAATAATGAATATTTTATAACCACTTGCTTATTTTGTAAACTTTGCACATTTTACCCATAACCAAAGAATTATATCAAATTAACCCTTATTAATTTAGAATAATGAATAAAGAAAAATTCAATTTTATTTATAATAAGTTGGGGTCTTACAGTGCCAACCTGAATCAAGCAAGATTTCTAAACAGTCCATGTAATGAAAATTTCTCCTAACGGAGTCTCCACAGATAGGTCAAAGTCTAATTTCTCCGTAGTCAAGTTCAAACGTTGAGCGCAAGCAAGAGAGATAAAAGGATGGGTAGAACTGGTATCTAATAAGGTATAAACTTCGCAAGAATTTATAATTAACTAACCCGTCTTAACTTCATTCGGGTTCTCGCATTTTGACCGGCCACGACAAACGCTTTCCAGAACCGCTTGACTTTGACTTTTCTCGACATCCTTTTCGAGTCACCATCCCCACTGGACTTGGTTTCGCTTCTGCCGTCTAATCTCGAAGCGATATGTCCTTCTTTTCCACAATTATAGCATACCTTAAACTGTTGTGTAGGCCAATGATATGTCCCTCTTTCGCATTTGTAACATACGACCGGTGGGTCTTTCTCCTCCTTTGGAACCCGATTGCCTCTTGGCGGCACCGACGTCTTCACATGGTCGTTGTTGAATCTCCTATTTTTAAAATCTCCTCCCACTCGCTTCTTCTATTTTCATGGCCACGATTACCACCGTAGTGGTTACCGCCTTTAGATGTATTCTTCTTTCTCCGTCATGGTTATCGTTATTCGATGATCGCTATCTTCTTGATGATCCCGGTTATGGTCCCTCGGTTGAACGTATCTTTATTATCTCGCTTCTAACAACTGAGCCTCATTGACAACATCTCGAATAGAGAGAAAATTTATGAGAAATGAGATATTTGACGTATGACGGGTTTCAAACCTCTCGTAAACATCCGCGTCATACGTTCCTCATTCTCCACCAAATGAGGTGTGAACCTGGATAACTCCGCTGAACTTCGCCTGTCTTCGGGACACCGCCATGTTATTCTCGCCCATCTAATAAACTCCACTTCCTTTATATGACCGAACACTTTCGTGAAAGTATTTGTCATTAAATAGTTTCTGAAACGCCTCCCAAGACATGCCGAAAAGGCGGTTTGGATGGGTACGCCTACGCACTCCCACCAATAGTCCGCCGCCACTTTAACATAAAGGTGGCGAATGAAACCTTCGTTTCTCCGCATCCCAAGACATCGAATATCTTGGTAATTTGCTTGACCCATGTTTCGCCATGATCGGATCAGGCTTTCCCTTAAATTCGTGGTCCCAACTCTTTTGATCGCTTGGTGTGACAACCCGTGAATTGCTATCATTTCTCCTATGTTTTGAACACGAGTCTCCTCGTCGATTTTGCATGAACTGCAAAAAGCTTCTAAACATCCCCTCGTTCATCATCTCGCTCCATGGTGTTGTTCACAGAGGAACATCGCCACTGTTGCACTTTCTCCTCGTTGGTGAAACACAAAGGCGTCTCCACTGGTCCTCATTTCCATTGTTAATATTCTCGATCGACATTCTCAAATCTTGCCATAAAACAAGGGTTAATTAAGGAAATCAATATATCACATAATATCCCTATATACTAACCAACTAACAAATAAGCTTAGTAGGACACACTAATGAAGGATTTACTGCCTCTCCCCTCCTAGTTCTATTCCCCGATCTCCGCCAGAGATCATATCCCTAAGCTCGATACTAATCAGCGACACACCCCAAAAATAGGTATACATCACCCATTCTCGAGTCGCCAATAACATGGTATGTAAATAACTACAACTTTATTGTTACAACATATAAATCTGAGAGTTTAAATACGATATTGCCATCTAAACAATATCCACATACAAATAAATCCTCACCATAATTATTGATACATTATTTTACAAAAATGGTGAGGATTACTAAACAACTCTCTAAAACCATCATTCCATACCTCACTCAGATTCTTCGCTACATTCTCGCCTCCCGAGAAGAAAAATGGAACAAAAGGAAAAGGGTGAGCTCAATCTAGCCCAAAGAAAGAATATTATGACTAAGATAATACGTAACAAATTATCGTTAGTCTTCAACAGAAAAAAATCTAATAGAATACAATAGATAACAAGTTTTAAAATCAATAGTATAAAAAATATTAATTCATAGAAGAGTTACGTAGAGATGAAATCTACTAATATCTATGAATTTAACAAATCCATCATCAATATTTTTATCCTCGTAACATCAATCAATATATATCTCGAAATCATATATTCATCCTCGCACTACGGTGCCAAGGATATATTCATTAGTTAATCATGTTCATCTAAACACTGCTCATCTTTGCACTTCTACGGGCCAAAGATATTCATCGAAATCATTCATCTTTGCACTACAGTGCCAAAGATATTCATCGAAATCATTCATCTTTGCACTACAGCCAAAGATATTCAATAATATCATCATTTAAAACCGAGAATGATGAAAATATTTTTTTACAAAATGACAAGGATTAAGGATTAAGGATTCGTACTTTTATTTTATCCATGTCCAAAAATACCTCAAAAATAATCATAGTGGTGTAAAATTCAAGAATGATCAAAACATGGATACAATCAAAGCTAGTATCCGTAATAGATATTTTGACTAAAAAGAAAAATTTTCATTTTTTGATGAATAATACAGATTCGTGAATAAGATCAGATACGTAAATAGTGCCGATACGTGAATAAGAATCTCACACCAAAAGTTTTAAATTTGATAAAACTTCAGATCAATATTTCAAAGATAATGATATTGAAGAAATAATATCATTACGAAAAAAATAATATCCCTTACCTCGAAAGATCAAGATTTATAAATTTGAAACACCGGATATAAAGCTATGACTTGAACTTGCACAGTATAGCAATACTCAAAATATACTCAAAATACTCACAAGAATACGCCGACAATATAGAGAGAAAACTTCAGCTTCGTGTGATTTTCAATTCTAACCTAAGACCCTATTTATAGAATTGCTTTAGAACACCAAAGTTAGTAAAATTTAATACAATAATATATATATATATAAATTTTCTTATGCATACTAAATGAGATTCAAATATCAGCTAGCCACCAATAGTCAACTACATCAAAAAAAACGTTTTTCATAATTATTTAATTTAAAACTCCAAAAAAATAATAATTAATTAATCCGGAACTTCAATAATTCATAATAAATAGCTCTTTTGTCAGAAAAATTCAAAACTCACGACTTTTCATAGGAAATTCCATTATCTACAACTTTACTGTATGGAAGTTTTTCCAAATTCTAAACATAAATTGACCAAAAAATCACAAACCAAGCGATTTACAAAATATAATCAAATTTCAAACCAAGAAATGGGGTCCACCGACATGAAAAACATGTTTTAAATATTTTTGGTAACAAAAATACTCCTCCTCTACATATACTCATATATCCCACATTCATCGTAAAAATATCATCATTATTATATTATTAAAATATAATAATATATTTAAATGAATTATTTTATCGTAAAAGATAAAATTTCAATTTTCAACAATTGTCACATTAAAAATTTTCTCCATCTATATCCACATAAAATCAATATTTTCCTCATTATATGAATCAATAATTAATTATTCACAAATAATATTACGTAATCACAATATCGACAACCAAAGGCTCCTCAGAAAGAGGTGCTTTCCAATAAGAATTTCTCCTTCTCGCCACCAAACCTCTCCTTAGATGTAACTTTCTAGACATTGCCAATAATGTTATCTAATAATATTATTCAGATAATATGAATTATTGCTTCAATAATGAAAATACTTGTAAAATGACAATTATCAAAACAACAAAGAATATAAAATATCAACGCAACAATTATTGAACTAATAAAATATCGAATAAAGAATTACTCGTAACCATTATTGAGTAGTGCGTTTCTTCACGTAAGAGTCAATAATTTGTGCAATACCGTGCTATCTAATCGCGAAGAACAACGCCAGACATCGTGTGTTTTAACCACCGGTTATTCCAATAAAGGTAAATTCAGAATAACTACGCCAAGTTATTTTAAAACAACTTATATTTGTCGCTTTCTTCCTCCAATCGCTTTGCGTTATGGGGCCCACATGCATTCACTACTGTCAATGCATTTAATATTCCCCGACAAAGACGAATATTCCACGACCAAAACGAATATTCCCCGACAACAATGAATATTTTATAACCACTTTATTATTTTTGTAAAATTTATGATTTTACCCATAACTAACCACATTAATCAAATCAACCCTTACTATTTCAAAATAATAAATAAAGGAAATTCCATTTTATTTATAAAAAAATTCGGGGTCTTACAGAGATGAATTGACACAAGTGGGTGTAATGACCGAAAAAGAAGGCTGGACTAAGATGGGTGATGGATGACACACTTAGAGATGTCCCACCCAGTTTCATTGGTCTCATGCGGTGTGGGGGCAGATGTGCGATATTTGGGAGGGCGAGGCGTTCAAGAAGATGGTGGCACAACGTCTAAATGCCTCGACAGCAGAGAGTTTTCTCTCCACACCGCACTCTGAGTCATTATGCGACCTCTATAGGGAGAGACTTGAGGTGAGTCTAAAGTACCGACCTTCCCGCCTTGAGTTTTGGTGGCACGCTCACCAGAAGAAAGGCGACGGTGGTTATATCTCACCTGAGGCAGAGCGCATTGTGGTAAGTAATTTAATTATTTTATCTAGTATGTATTTGATGGCTTTGAAATTCTTTTGAATTTTTTTGTGTAATACTTGCTTTTATTCTATTTTTATGTTTTTTCGTACACGCTTTGAGGACCTTTTCGTGGTTCGAAAGCACCTGCAGAGGTGACACTCCATGGTGAATCTTGGAGGACGAGGAGAGATGGAGGGGACCTGGCTTGAGGCTACAAGGGGAAGGGCAGGTAGAGTTGTGGGCATCCCCGTGTCCCACCTACTGCACTATAGTCCCTGCTGCGAGATCTCGACGTCGCCCACCCACAGGAGGTAGTGGTGTGAGTGGAGCGAGTGGATCAGGCGCCGACCCTTCATTATCTGACGACTTCTTCAAGCGGATCATAGAGGGGTGCATGGCGGCGTTGTCGTGGGCATCAGCACACCATCACGCTGAAATGATCTACCACTGCTTTCAGAGGTTGTCCATGGATCCATAGATCCTGCAGCTGCCGCTGACGACCTCAAGGGTGTAGTCCGGGAAGAGGCCATCCGTGTATGTGCAGTTGTCTTGGCCAACATCTTTCCTCCACATATTCGATAGGTAAAACTTATTATTGATGTATTTCTTTATTTGTAATTATATTGCTTATATAAATTGTCAAATAACTAGTTAACACGCCTAGGCATAGGCAATAGACACACGTAGCACCGAGTAGGTATTAGACATGCGTTAGAACCTACGGGACTCGATTCCGATATACAGAATCTGAGTTATTACCCAGTTTACAAAACTCGCCAACACTTAGGTAAAAAGCCGAAAAACAGGTCAAAACCCGCCTCGGTCGTCCGAACGCCACTCAAATATACACATAGCACCGAGTAGGTATTAGACACGCGTTAGAACTTACGGGACTTGATTTCGATACACTAATCCGAAAGTTATCGCCAGCTTGCAAAACTCGCCAACACTTAGGCAAAAATTCGAAAAAGTGTCAAAACTCATACTCGCCGTCCAAACGCCACACAAACACACACGTAGCACCGAGTAGGTATTAAAAATGCGTTAGAACTTACGGGACTCGATTTTGATATACGAAATCCGAGTTATCGCCTAGTTTGTAAAACTCGCCAACACTTAGGCAAAAAGCCGAAAAATAGGTCAAAATCTGCCTCGGTCGTCCGAACGCCACGGAAACACACACGTAGCACCGATTAGGTATTAGACACGCGTTAGAACTTACGGGACTCGATTCCGATATACGAAATCCGAGTTATCGCCCAGTTTGTAACACTCGCCAATATTTAGACAAAAAGCCGAAAAACAGGTCAAAATTAAACCCGCCTCGGTCGTCCGAACGCCACACAAACACACACATAGCACCGAGTAGGTATTAGACATGCGTTAGAACTTTCGAATCTCGATTCTGATATACGGAATCCGAGTTATCGCCCAGTTTGCAAAACTCGCCAACATTTAGGCAAAAAGTCAAAAAATAGGTCAAAACCCGCCTCGGTCGTCCGAACGCCACACAAACACACACGTAGCACCGAGTAGGTATTAGACACGCGTTAGAACTTACGGGACTCGATTCTGATATACGAAATCTGAGTTATCGCCCAATTTGCAAAACTCGCCAACCCTTAGGCAAAAAGCCGAAAAATAGGTCAAAACCCGCCTCGGTCGTCCGAACGCCACGCAAACACACACGTAGCACCGAGTAGGTATTAGACACACGTTAGAACTTACGGGACTCGATTCCGATATACGGAATCCGAGTTATCGCCCAGTTTGCAAAACTCACCAACACTTACGCAAAAAGCCAAAAAATAGGTCAAAACCCGCCTCGGTCGTCCGAACACCACGCAAACACACACGTAGCATCGAGTAGGTATTAGACACGCGTTAGAACTTACGGGACTCGATTCTGATATATGGAATCCGAGTTATCGCCCAGTTTATAAAACTCGCCAACACTTAGGCAAAAAGTCGAAAAACAGGTCAAAAACCCGCATCGGTTGTCCGAACGCCACGCAAACACACACGTAGCACCGCATAGGCAATAGACATGCGTTACAACTGACGGGACTCGATTCTGATATACAGAGCCCGAGTTCGAGTCCCGTCCGCCTAACTTGAAGAACACAAACTAAAATAATGTAAATATGTTTTCATTTTGATTTTGTTATTAATATTTTAATTTTGTAGGGTCTTGTTGACGAGACTCGTGGAGGTGGAGGTGGAGGTGGAGGCACTGGTGATGACCGCCGAGCTGATGACGAGCAGCCTCCTCCAGTACAGGGCGATGATCGTCGAGTTGATGACGAGCGACCTCCTCTCCAAAGATAGTGATGACCACCACTTCGATGACATGGAGACAGGCGACGGGTTGTAGTTAGTTTAGTTTATTTTATATTCTGAGTTTCATGTATATATTTGTACAGTTTTAGAGTTGTACCGACGATCATTATATTTTTTATCTATATATTTGATTTGGGTTACTAGTTTATAACAGGTATAGTTGTGATTTGATGGTTGCTATTAGTTTATAACTGGTGTATATTTGTAAATGAACAGGGAAATTTTGAAATTTTAAAAAAAATTCAAAATTTATTTAGTCATTGCCGACGGGGGTAATGGCGACGGCCATGCCGTCGCCAATGACATATAGCGACAAACATGAGATTAAGGTCATTGCCGACGGCTTCTAAGGCATTGCTATGAGGTTTTTGCCGACGGCCTTGTCGTCGGTATAGCCATCGGTAGTGACATTATGCCGTCGCCAATGACTCCTGGCGGTAATGATAATGATGCCAACGGCTGGCGACGGGAGTCAAGGGCAACGACCTGTGGGGCGACGACATTGCCGACGATAATGTTCGTTGCCAATGACCTCATTGTCGACGGCACTATGGTCATTGGCGACGGCAATGCCCGTCGATAATGACTTGTTTTCTTGTAGTGGATTTGGGACACAAAATATTATTCTTATATTTATTGTGATAAATGAAAATTTTGAAATTTTGAAATCCCTATATATAAAGCACTTCCGGCCCGAAGACGATGTGGTGTTTTGCGATTTTTGTGTCATGCTTGACTTTTTTTTTCCTTTTTTTTTATTATCTTTTGTTCCTACAATTTTAGATTTATTGTTATTTTGTTCTTTTTATTTTAATTTTTTTTATCTTTTTATTTGGTCCTCTAAATTTTATAAAATTTTAATCTTACTTTATATAATTTACACATGCGTGTGCCGCGGGATACTAGTATATAGAATGAGCTGAGAAATCTAAGAAAAATAAATTAGGAAATACCAAGTGGAAACTAGCAGAGAAATTATTACATATTTTAAAATTAGTCCGAGAAAGATAATTGAAGCATGAGCTACTAATTAAGTGACTGTTTGTTTATATCTGAATGAGTCTAAATATAACAGATTAAGTCATTCAAATTATTTGTTTTATAATTTTTAAACTCTGAATGCGTTTGAATGTGTCTAAACGATCTATCTAGAAAATTATGACTAAATCAATAAGAAGTAATGCTAAATGATATTTTTACCCTACCAACCCTCAAAGACGATTAAAATTTACATTTAATATCCATCTTTTTTTACTATTGTAAACAAATTTTGTTATGTACAAATTATTTTTTTTATATTTTTTTAACAAATTGGTCAATAATCAATTTAATGACTATTGTTGTAGTCTTTTGTTTTGATTTTATAAACTGATAGAATGTAATTAAAAAAATTAGTGTTTATTCAAAATTATATCACTAATTAATAGTATATTCCATTAAAGATTATTAACAAATTTATATTTAATTTTTTTTAAATAGCAATGTTTAAATACTTCAAAAACTTGTGAAAAATGTCTGTGATGTGGTGATGAAAATCATTTTGTGGAAGTAGGAGACTAATGGCCCGTGGTTTGACTGCAGGTGAAGCCAATCTATAAATTGAGGTGGAGCGTATATTGTTTGCCAGTCTTTTTGTATATGTATATAATAGTTACTCAAGTTGTGTGGTCCTTAATGTTTGAAGATCTAATCTATATGTCTCTTTTTTCAATTAAATAGAAAGTTGATAACTTTTCGGAATTTGAGATTAATTATGAGAAATTAATTACTCTCTATTAAAAATATAAGATTATTATTGATATTTTAAAATTAATTAAATTTGAGACGTTTTCAATTTTAAATTAAATGATTTGTTTAGAGATATAAAACAAAAATCTTATAATCATTAATATTTTTATACAATTTACAATTATTAATTGTTATTTAAATTTTTATACTTAAGAATAATAAAAAAATAATTATTTAAATATTTAATTAAACAATCGTTTAACAATAAGAATTGAAATTAAAAAAAGTAACAATTAATATTATGTCAATAAACTACTTGCCAACTTTTCTTTCTCCTTTTCAGACAGATGGAGAGCTTCTTCATGTCCTTCCACCTATAATAAATTAACAATATTATTATAAGATAAAATAATATTAATTAAGTTTGATGATTAATTAATTAATATTGCACTCATTTGTCTTACTGACTTAATCATACTTTATATTAATTTTTTGTAAATGAGAATAACTTAATTCATTTTCTTGCTTTGAGTGGCTCCTCTCAGTTGTCTCCAACGAAGATGACCAGAACCACAATATAAGGTTTTGAATATATAATATTATAATTTGTAATTTATCTATAAAAATAGCTTATCATTGACTAAAAATTTCAAAGTTTGATTAATAGTTCTATAGTTCAGGGAATTTAAAATATATATATATATATATATATATATATATATATATATATATATATATATATATATATGGGTCCCATCCATCATCGGATCCCGGTCTTTATAAAATACGGACTTTTTTTTTGATTTTTTTTAAAACAACTAAAAAAATAAAATAAAATTATAGAACTGGAATTTTTACATAATACAGTATAGACTGTACAGACATGTTTTGTTATATGTATCCAAATCACACAAAAAACACTGTATTATGTAAAAATTTCAGTTCTATAATTTTTTTTTTTTAGTTGTTTTAAAAATAAATAAATTTGGGGTTCGTATTTTAGTCCTGTCCGGGAGTCCGGACAGGATCCTTATCCTATATATATATATATATATATATATATATATATATATATGTATGTATATTTATTTCAAGTTATTAGACTCACAACTCAAAAGTTGACAAGGGTTGGAATAGGATGTTGTGAATTACTATAATTGGGCAAAATGAATTTGAAAGAAACATTTCAAACGACAATAAATAATTTTTTTTACTAATGTATTTTGACATCCTCTAAAAATGTTCTGGTTCCACCACTGTTTACAATATTATTTTATTATTGTATTGATTAAAGTTAATAAGTCTACCAATTTTGAGCTTAAAAATATATGAAATTAACTTTCAAAAAATTAATAATGATCTTATATACTTTTATGTAGGGCTTTAGCTTCTAGTCCAACCGACGATCTTGATAAAATAAATTCAAATTCAGACCTTAAATGTGTTTGGCATGGAATCTAACCCAGCATATGGAAGTGCTTGATTTGCAGATTAAATGTTCTAGGTTTTGTGCAGTACAGGATGATTATCTTATCATGTTTTGAATTGTAGGGTCTTTGCAGCTGGTATGTGTGTTGGATAGTTTTGTGGCTTTAATTAATTTTGTCAGATGCATGCATGTTTCAATGTATTTTCTTTTAATTTTTTTAAATTGTAAAAAAGAAAATCGGTTTTTGTTCAATTTGTGTATTTTGGAGTAATTAATCAAGTCTCTTTGGGTGAATGATTTTCTTAAAACTTTATTTGCCGTTTGCTAAATTAAGTGTTTAACATGATAGGTCAATAAAATTGAATAATAAGGTTACAACAATCAAGAAATTCAACAAAAGAATTTTCAGAATGAGGTGCCTATTCATAACTTCACTCGCATCAAATAATAAAAAATGAATAATATCCATTTCAAAATATTCTTTATTAAAAAAATTGATGCATTATTCCCAAATAACTTTTGGAATAATTATCAATTGATAAGAAACTTCCACAAGTTATAAATATTGTTCATGAATTGTTAGGCTAGTTGGAGATCAACCTACAGTACTAGATTCATTAACTTAATTAAATAAATTGGTTATTTATCTATAAAATTTTTCCAAACATAGAAATAAAATAAAATAGAGATTATTGGTAGCATGATCATAAAATAGGTTATTTCATCTCATTTCTGGATCAGAATTAATTATCATTTATATTTTTCAGCTTTTATTCCCGCTTGCCATGTATGATGGACTCCATGATTAACGAAAAGGAAAGGAGGTAACCTCACCTGCAGTTAAAAAGGCAATTGATTACTACAATGGATGGATGGCGATCATATTGTCCCCATAATAATGAGCTTTCTTTCTTAATTATGCACCAACTACTTACTTTACTAGGGGAGTATGCTATAATATATATGCAATTCATTTTTGAATTTAAACTTCTTCCACCAATATATATTTAACGATACTGATAACTAGTACCCACACCTAATTAATAGTATAGTGCAAAGTAACTAATTCCATTCTAAACTAAGTTAATTTTTTATTTGATAGTAAATATATGATTGGTCGCGATCGAGCTTTATATATAAAAAAAGTAATTAATAAATGCCTCCTTTGTAGAGTTTTTTTTTGGGTGTGTGTATTCATGTATATTTTTGTTTTTTTTTATTTTTTACATTTGTTGGTCTCCATTTATTTTGGTATTGGCTAATTGAACCTTTTATCTTAATTTCCTCTATGTGAAAGAATGGGAAAAAGTCAATATATTAAGTTTATGAAATGTCTACAAATCTTTATATGTGGGTAAACTTCCATGATAACTGCCCTAACTTACATCAGAAAATAAAGCTATTGTTTGGGGTTATGGGGGCCGGGCAATTTTATTATAAAAATATTTGGGTGAAAATTCCATGATAACTACCCCAACTTAAATCACAAAAGTAAATATATATGACCTAAACTGACATTAATTATGTGATGACTATTCTAGGATTCTCTTGCATAGTGAACCTCAATTCATGTCATTTTCCATAACCCCACAACCACTAATCTCTCTCTCTCTATCTCTATCTCTATCTCTCTCTCTGTATATTTTGAGATAAAAAGAAAAAAAGTTTTAAAAGAGACAAACCAAACCACCTTTCATAGACCAACACATTAATAAGTTCAAGGTTTCCCACATAAAGTCATCATATAAAGAAACCATCTCATCTCATCTCATATATGGAGATCAGCTGCCTTCAACAAGTTCTTCTTCTCCTAATAAAATTATGGGCATTATTATTATTATAAAAAAATTATTACCATGTACAATAACATGAATTTGTGCTATCAATCTCCAAACTTCATTGAATGGCTCAAACCATTCAATTCTCCATCTTCTTCTTCATCCTCCATTTTAACCCAACAACCACTCGATCATCATCATCATCACTTCCCAAATACTATGAGTTTATATTATCAAGAACATCATCAAGAAGAAGAATCCGAGCACGAAACGATCCGATGCTTGCCTCTGCTTAGTAGATTAAGTGAACAAACAAAGCCCTTAAAAGAAGAGAGCCTTGGAGTTAAGGAATTGGAGAATTTTGAGAAAGTAACTGTGTCTCTCCACATAGGGTTGCCTAATTATGGCAATAATTCGGGTGATGATGATAAGACCGGTCTTTCGAGGTTTCACTGTAAGGAAGAAGAAGAAGAAGAAGAGGAAAAAGAAGTAAGAGGGATGAATAGGAGTTTTATTCATGGCTGCAACTTTAATGCTAAGAGTAGATTTTGGATCCCAACACCAGCTCAGATACTTGTTGGACCTATGCAGTTTGTTTGTTCAATATGCAACAAGGCCTTCAATAGGTACAACAACATGCAGGTTAGTAGTATATTCTTGCAATTAACCATATAGTAATTCTTTTGATTTTTCATGCTTCAGCATTGATAATTAATATGATATATACATTCATATTAAACCTGAAAGAGATAATTTTGCAGTAATATTTGTGTACAATTATAGTGTGTAAATTATTTTTTATCAAAAAGGAAGTGCTGAAATTATTCATAAATTTACGATTTAACATCAATTTGATTATACCATTTCCTTCTTGAAAACTATTAGTTCATTTCTTTCTTTCTTTTTTTTTTCTTTCTAGTTTCACCTTTAGTTCTTTTTTACTTTAATATTTATTTTTGGAATATTGGCTTGGACTTAATACCAAAAGTAATAATTATTTTCCTTTAAAATATATGCCCTATTGTAGGGAAGATGAGGCCACATTTTTTCCTTATAAATAGAAACTTTTTTCCCTTAGTATGGCATATTTCTGAAGGTAATTAAAGGTTTAATTAATTAGTTGCTAGCTTTATTAATATATATATATATATATATATATATATATATATATATGTGTATATATGCTAGCTTATATAGTTAACATATTTTGTGTAAATATTCAAATCATATTCCAATAAAAAACTGGGTGATCAGTCGGACCGAAATCACTATAATATTCAACATGTATTATGTATATTTTCAAATTATTTGGCGGCGACTGCATATTTCATTTCAGAAGATAATCGTAGACTATTCTTTCTTAATACCATTTATGGTTCATACTATTGTCTAAAAGTAGTTTACTTCTTCTCCTTTTTTCCTTTATAAATAAATAAATTATAGAATTTGTCTAAAAGTATATATATATATATATATATATATATATATATATATATATATATATATATATATATATATATATATATATCATTATCTTTGAAATTTAATTCCAAGCTAGAAACATCTAGAAAATATAATTTTCTTTCTCATTAAATTAATGTTTTAAGAACTGCCAAATACTCTTTATTCATAGTATTGTTCTTTTAAAATAAAAGAAAAAAGATTTGAATCATCAAATTTCACTCTTTCTGTCCATTAAGGAATTAACCTTAACTACCCTCCTCACATTCCCCTCAGTAGTGTAATTAGTGTTACTGTTTCTTTGAGGAAATACTGAAGAATATATACAATAAAATGTAAAAGAAAAACTATAGTATATAAATGGCATATATAGTTCAATTGAGACAGCAATTTAAATTATTTACCTCATAATTATACATATTTTTTTCGAGAGAAATGAGAACTGGCAATCTTATTATTTTTCTTCTAATCATTCCCTATTAGTAATAATTAAAGATAATTTGAGGTCAGAAGAATGTAAAAAAATTGGAACAAATTGTACACTCAACAAAATTGCATATGAAACATGCATATATCTAAATAAACACAAAAGATACATATTTTTACACAATAACATGAAAAAAGAAATTTAATTCTACAAAAAAAAACATATTTATTTTCTTTTGATTAAACAGATGCATATGTGGGGGCATGGATCCGAATACCGGAAAGGAGCCGAATCACTAAGAGGAACACAACCAGCAGCCATGCTTAAGCTGCCGTGCTATTGTTGTGCACCGGGCTGCAAGAACAACATTAATCATCCGCGCGCAAAGCCATTGAAGGACTTCAGAACCCTACAAACACACTACAAAAGAAAGCATGGATCGAAGCCATTTTCGTGCCGAAAATGTGGCAAAGCATTTGCTGTAAAAGGGGATTGGAGAACACACGAAAAGAATTGTGGAAAGCTATGGTATTGCACTTGTGGATCCGATTTCAAGCACAAAAGATCACTCAAAGATCACATTAGGTCTTTTGGAAAAGGCCATTCTCCACACCCTTCTCTTGAAGGGTTTGATGATGAGAAGGAATGCATCACTGGATCCGAAGACGAAAATTAATTAAACGTTAAGTTTGCTAATTATTAATCTAAATTTTATTTTATGCATTAATTAGGGTTCATCCGATTAAGCTTGTGCTCAGTAACAAACCAATTCTTGCATGATCATATAGGGAGCGGTTTGTTTCGGAGCATTTGCTATTAGGAGGTGAGCTTTAATTATTATCTTTAAAAGACAGTTTGTTCATGTACTATTAAGTGTTTGCATGGTATAATAAGGTGATTGCCTTGAAGTCGTGAAGCAGATGAATTTTCTTCTCATTTGGCAAAAAAGAAGATATTATTATTATATCTTCGAGGTTTTGTAATTTTTGCATGGGAGAAAATTTTTCAGCTTCATTGCTAATTATATTGGTGACCTTAATTATAATAAATGGATTGTAATATTTTGTTAATGTTGTACGTTGTTCTGCCTATCTTCTTCCTATTTTAATTTATTTCATGCACACGCAATGAGCTAGGATCAATTTGATATATAGTATATCTTGCATAATTAAGCTTCTTTAATATTTAGGATATTTTCAGTAGGGTTGGCTAGTGTCTGTGTCTGTGTCTGTGTGTAAAATAATAAAATAACAATAATTTATTAATGGAATTAGTTAAATGAGGTAACTATTCTCGTTATAATACTGAACACAACCATCATAAACCCATATATATCGGAATTAATTTTCCTTTCATTTTATACAAGCTACCTCTATCAACAGGAGCAAAAAGTGTAATGATTATCCGAATATACAATTTTACTTTAGATGGGATCATGCCACCCATTTTCCTTTTCTTTTATTTTCTTTTTATTTTCCTTGGCTAAGGTTTTCAAATATTGTAAGTTGGTGCAGTTAATTAGGGAGGTGGGTTCAGCCCTTTAATTCAAAGTGAAATAATTAATTATTAATTTTCTCAATACTATATTCTTAGAGCTAAGGTGGGATTTGATGAAATTGAACAATTAAAATCTGAATAGTTAATTAATATATCTTAATAAATTAGATTATTTGAGTAAAATAATATTTGAGTTGTTTAGTAATTAATATTTTCTCTGTCCCATAATATATGATGTTTTAGAGTTATGCACAAGAATTAAAAAAATGATTGTATAACATTAAATATAATATTAACTGTCTATAATACCCTCTATATATATACTTATCTCATACTCTCTCTCTCATCTATAACATTTTCTTATAAGGGGTAATTTTGAAAAGATTGTAGTTAATTCTCCTAGATTATATAAAACATCAAATAATTTGGAAAAAATAAAATTATCTAAAACATCATAAAACATCATATATTATGAAACAGATCAGAGAGTGTGTGTAAAATATATGAATGACATTATTTTAGCATTTAATTAACCCTCTGATTTGTTTCAAAATTTTATTTGGTAATTTTAAATATACAATCTAATAAAAAAGCGAGTGAATACTATTGTTGAATGTATTTATATAAAAATATTCACATACCCTAATGAACAAATATTAAACAAATCACTTAAAAAAAATTAGCAACAATGTATAATATGAAGACTATACATTAGATACAAAATGTATCAAATTTAATAGAACAACTCATAACATAATAGTTCAGAAGAAAATTATATTTCATCCGTTTCAAAATATAAAATTATTATTGACTTCTTAAATATAATTTAAAATATTTTTAAACTCATAATTTATATGATTTTTTTTATTTTAGCTCATACAATAATTAATATTAAAAAATAATATTAATTGTAAAATTTATTTAAAATACAATCAAACAGTACCACGGAATTAAGTAAACTCAAGTTTATATATGTGATCTTAATTAATTACATAGAAGGACTTTGATTCCAAACTATATTATGAGCTTGAAAATATGTTAATTAACCAGAATTAAAGGAAAAGGGAGCTGGCTGGCTGGTACTGATTGATTTGTGTGCGTGTAAAAGGGTTAACATGATTACAAGCTTTAAGAGCGCTTTCATACAAAAAATGAGATTTGAAATTGATTTTCTATTGAGGTAGGCTTGACCAATTGCAAAAGGTTGAAAGGGGTTAATTTTGAAGTTATTATATAGTCAAAAAGAGGCGGGATCCGCCACTATGGTTTGTCGAGTGAGATCGAGAAAGAAATTTTAAGCCAAACAAGCCGCTAATGAGGTGGGATTGATGCCACACTTTTATATTAATAATACTTTGATGAACTAAATACATATAAATACAAAATAATGTAGTTGGATATAATTAATCACCCATCAACTAATTAATTTGTGCAATTTACTTAACTCTGAAACGCAACACATCAAAATTTGTGTAGTGCGTTTAGAAGTTTTAACACTGTAAACGCTCCCGTTACAAATGTTAGTACTATCACAAACGCTGATAACCGAATATATATATATATATATATATATATATATATATATATATATATATATATATATATTTTTGAAAAGCTTAATTTAGTTGTTTAAACATGGTATTAGAGAGTTAAGGTTTTTATATATTCTTATTACTTTACCTCTGTCCCCATAAATTTCCTTGAGTATATGTATTCGGCCTGTGAAATTTTAAAACAAAAATTAAGAGTTTATGTACTTTAAAATTCTGGCCTTTCAATGATACTGGGAAAATGAGACAATGAGAAGGTATAATTTATTTACAGAACAAGCTAGAGGAATTGAGGTTAGGTTATAATTTAGGGGAAGAAATTTGTATTTTAAGTTGTCGATGTTAATTTTGTGATTAAAATTAAAAGATCATTGCTTAAAAGTGAATTTTTTTAAATGCTAACAAAATTAGAATTTCAGAGGGGTTTGGCCCTGGCTATTGTGTGTCATGATGAAGAGGTGACATAATAATAATTGAAACATACAGAAAATTATTGAAAATGCATTCAATTATACCGAATTAAGTAAGATTTTCACCTTATGACTATGTTTGTTTGTAAAGATTATAATTTATGGAATTATAATCTCAAGACTATTAATTCTAAGATTATAATTCAGAGATTATAATTTTAATATCAAGACTATTAAGTTATTTTATAATACCGAGACTAATAGTCCCAAGTCTAAATTTAAAAACAAACAAGACACTTGAGATTAATAGTCATATCCCAATTATAATCTTTACAAACAAACAAAGTCTATGGGTTCACTTAAAGTGGATAGTATGTGCTCAAAATTACTTTCTCCGTTTTAAAATTAAATATACAATTTAAGTTTTAAAATTAATTAAACGATGCTATATAATTAAATTTTAAATTAATTTGAATTAATTTAATTTTAATTGATACAATTATTATTAGAGTAAAATACAATGACACCCTCTCTGTAAGACCCCAACTTTTATGAATAAAGAATAATTTTTCTCGAAATATATTTTTGAATATTATGGTGTGGACTTGATATAATGTTATAGTTGTGGGTGATATTTACAAATTTTGCAAAGTAAGCAAATGGTTATATAATAATATTGGTTGGTGGGAGAATATTCGTATTTACCAAGATCATTGGTGGATCCCATTAACCAAGTATTGTCGTAGTTAAAAAGCTGTAATTATCTTTATATAAAATAACTACGAAAGTGTTACAAGTTAAAACCGCTTGAACTACCCTAAGTAGTAAAAGTACAAAGAATACGTGTGGTTGCATAGTAGCACACGGTATTAATTATTGATGCTTATGTAAGAAGTCACTCAGTTATACTCAATTATTGCTACAGTAATTGATGCATCATATCTCTCATATTATTGATTTAATTATTGTCAGAGTATCATCTGCATAATATTTTATATTATTAAATCAATAATTGAGACGACAAAGTTATTCATATTATTATTTGCAATATTGACAATGTCTATAAGTTCTGTCAAGGAGAGGTTTGGTCACCTAATTGCGCGCCAATAAGGAGAAATCCTTATCGGAAAGCCCCCTCTTTTCTGGTAACGACCTGGTTGTTAAATATTGTGCGTTATAATATTAATGATGAATAAGTTCGTGTTGATTAAAGATGAAAGTGATAGTTTCATTGTGTGAGAATTATTAGTGTTAGTAGAAATCGACATCTATTTCGATAATAATTGATGTCTGGAGGTTATATTGACCAATCGGGTAATTAATCGGATAAATGAGCAATTAACTGCTATTAATTCACATGCTTATTGTGACACCCCCAAAATAGGTCTACATCCCCCATTCTGAGTTGTCAATACACTCAAGATGTAAAACAACTACAACTTTATTATTACAATAGTAAAAATGTGAGTTTAAATACGTATATTGCCATCTGCATAATATCCACATACAAATAAATCCTCATCATAATTATTGATACATTATTTTACAACAATGGTGAGGACTACTAAACAACTCTCCCTAGAACTTTCATTCCATACCCCACTCTAGACTTCTTTCTATATTCTCGCCTCCCGAGAAGAAAAATGGAACAAAAAGAAAAGGGTGAGCTCGACTAAATTTCAAAGAAAGAATATTATAACTAAGATAATATACAACAAAATTATCGTTAGTCTTCAACGAGGAAAAATATAATAGAATACAATAGACAACAAGTTTTAAATCAATATTCATAGCTGAAATAATAATTCATTAGAAGAGTTAAGTAGAGAATGCAAACTACTATCTTCTATGTATGAATTTTAAAGTTCATCGCCTATTTTTATCCTCGTAACATCAATCAATATATATCCGGGATCAAATATTCATCCTTGCACTACGTGCCAAGGACATTCACCAAATAGTCATGTTCATCTAAACACTGCTCATCTTTGCACTACGGCCAAAGATATTCATCGAAATCATTCATCTTTGCACTACAGGCCAAAGATATTCATCAGAAATCATTCATCTTTGCACTACAGGCCAAAGATATTCATCATAAATCATTCATCTTTGCACTACAGGCCAAAGATATTCAATAATATCATCATTTAAGACCGAGGATGATGAAAATATTTTTTTAAAAAAACGAATCCAAAGAATCAAAATGACAAGGATTAAGGATTAAGGATTCGTACTTTGTTTTATCCACGTCCAAAAATACCTCAAAAATAATCATAGTGGTGTAAAATTCAAGAATGATCAAAACATGGATACAATCAAAGCTAGTATCCATAATAGATATTTTGGACAAAAAGAAGAAATTTTATTTTTCTAAGAATAGTGTTGTATACGTGAATAGTCCGTATACGTGAATAATAGAACTCAACACCAAAAGATAGAAATTTCACAAAAAAACATCTTCACGCTTCGTGAATAGTACTCGTGAATAAGTAACTCGTGAATAAGAACTCATGAATAAGTAACCCCACATGAAAAAGTTTCAAATTTGATAAAAAGTTTCAACTAATATTTCAAAGATAATGATATTGAAGAAATAATATCATTTGAGAAGAAAATAACATCCTTACCTCGAAAGATCGATTTAACTGGAATATCGGATATAGGCTATATCTTGAACTTTCGCCAGATAGGAATACTCAAAGTATACTCAAAATACTCACAAGAATACGCTTCGATAATATAGAGAGAGAAAACTTCAGCTTACGGTGTGATTTTCAATTCTAACCTAAGCACCTATTTATAGAAAATAAATTTTAGAACACCAAAGCGTAAAAATTTAATATAATAATAATATATATAATAAATCTTCTACGCACACTTGAAATCTGATTTCAGTTCAATAACCACATGCCACCTTCTAGAAAAAGTAATAAAAACGTTTTTCTAATTTAAAATAATTTAAACTTCCAAAATCAATTATTTCTGAGCTTCGTAACTTCAATAATTCATAATAAATAGCCCTTTTGTCGTAAAAATTCGAATCTCGCGAGTTTTTATAGGAAATTCAATTCTCTACAACTTTATAGAAGAAAGTTTTTCCAAATTCCAAACAGAAATTGACCGAAATCCACAAACGGGCGATTTTAGAGGCTATAATCAAATTTCAGTCAATAAATGGGGTCCAATCAACATGTTTAACATGTTTTAAACATTTATTGCAACAAAATACTCTTCCTCCTCGTATACTCATATATCCCACATTCGTTATAAAAATATCACCATTATTATATTATTAAAATATAATATTATATATATTTAAATGAATTATTTTATCGTAAAAGATAAAATTTCAATTTTCAACAATTGTCACATTAAAATTTTCTCCATCTATATCCATATAAAATCAATATTTTTTCTCATCATATGAATCAATAATTAATTATTCACAAATAATATTATGTAATCACAATATCGACAACCGTGCGCCTCCTGGAAAGAGGGGCTTTCCAATAAGAATTTCTCCTTCTCGGCGCCGCAATTAGGTGACCAAACCTCTCCTTAGATGTAACTTTCTAGACATTGCCAATAATGTTATCTAATAATATTATTCAGATAATATGAATTATTGCTTCGATAATGAAAAATACCGTAGAATGACAATTATCAAAACAACAAAGAATATAAAATATCAATGCAAAGAATTATTGAATCAATAAAATAAAATAATCGAACAAAGAATTATCGTAACCATTATTGAGTAGTGCCTTCTTATGTAAGAGTCAATAATTGGTGCAATACTGTACTACTGCAACAACGCCAGACATCGTGTTTTAACCACCGGGTATTCCAACAAAGGTAAATATGGAATAACTAACTACGCCGTTATTTTTAAACAACTTATATTTGTCGCTTTCTTCCTTCAATCGCTTTCCGTTATGGGGCCCACACATGGTCGCTACTTGGCCGCATTTAATATTCCCCGACAAGCATTTAATATTCCACGACCAAATCTAATATTCCCCGACAACAATGAATATTTTATAACCACTTGCTTATTTTTTGAAATATTTATGTGTTTTACCCATGAATTATCCACATTAATCACATCAACCCTTACTATTTCAAAATAATAATTAGAGGAAATTAAATTTCATTTATTAATTATTTGGGGTCTTACAACCTCCTCTCCTTATGAAATTTCGTCCCTCGAAATTGACATAATGCATACTGTTTTTGAAAGATGCGGATACCTCGCTTTCATTTCCGCTTATAACTCCTGTGTCATTTCCTCTATAAGCATGGTTTCTCCACAAGACTTTAACTTGTGGTATGACCTTCGTATGTAGGACATGCTCCTTCCTATCCAAGATCTTGACAGTACCTCCTCGTGACGTTAAGTCTTCTACTATCTCGTCCGGCTTCTAACTCAATGACGTGGTTCGGTCTTTCACATATTTACGAAATACGATATGTGAAACACATTATGAACACGAGACATACTTGGAGGTAACGCGAGTCTATAGGCTACATTTCCTACTTTCGGTCAAGAATTTGAAATGGACCAATAAATCGTGGATTGAGCTTTCCTCTTTCCGAATCTTGTAACTCCCTTCCATGGGGCAACACGCAACAATACATGATCCCCTATACTAAATTCCACATCCTTTTGATGAAGATCCGCATAACTCTTTTGTCGATCTTGTGCCGCTTTGTATACGTTATTCGAATCATTTGGATCTTTTCAATAGTCATACGTACTAACTCGGGTCCCAACAATGTTGCTTCACCCACCTCATCCCAACATATTGGAGAGCGACACTTTCGTCCATATAATGCTTCGAATGGGGCCACACCTATACTTGCTCGATAACCATTGTTGTAGGAGAATTCCACCAATGATAAATACTTATCCCAACCGCCTTGAAGTCTAGGACACAGTAGTCTTAATAAATCTTCAAGAGTTTGAATAGTCCTCTCGATTGTCCGTCTGCTTTGAGGATGGTATGCTTAATCGAATCTTAAATCCGCACTATAGCTTTTTTTTGCAAGCTAACCCAAAATCTTGAAGTGAATCTTGGGTCACGATCCAAACTATGGATACTGGCATGCCATGCAATCTCACAATCTCATTTACGTACATTTGAGCAAGACGCTCAAGGGAATAAGTCTCCGTATTGGCAAGAAATGAGCGGACTTGTTAATCTATCAACAATAACCCAAATAGCATTTATGCCTTGAGAAACCGTGGGAAGTCCCGTGAACGAAATCCATGGTAATGTGTTCCCACTTCCATTTCGGAATCTCAAGTGGTTGCAATGGTCCCTTAGGCACTTGATGCTCGCCTTTTTACACGTTGACAAGTTAAACATGTTGAGATAAACTTTGCAATCTCTCTCTCATATTGTTCCACCAAAATGTATGTCAAGATCACGATACATTTTAGTACTTCCCTGATGGATTGCAAATGGTGTATTATGTGTCTCCATCATAATCTTGTACTTCAAATCGTAATCGTTAGGAACACAAAGTCCGGAGTGGACTCAAGTATTCCTTCTTCATCAATTCTCGCTTAGGAATAGCTCCTTCTTGTACTTTCTTCTTCATATGCATCATTTCCGGCCTGGGGTGGCTCGAACAACCTTAACTTTTTCTATTAAAGTTGGCTCTATCGTATATTTGACATCATCGCACTCGCTCCTCATATGATATGATCTTCACTCAACGCGTCAACTACCACGCTCGCTTTTTCGTGATGGTATTGAATAGTGTGGTCGTAGTCTTTCAATAGCTCGAGCCAACGTCATTGCCAAGCATGTTAAGTTCTTTTTGAGTGAAGAAATATTTAAGGCTTTTATGGTCCAATATATCTCCACTTTCTCTCCATATAGATAGTGCCTCCGGATCTTTAATAAGCGAAAATGATCTGCCGCTAACTTTAGATCATGAGTAGGATAATTCTCTCATATTCTTTAAGTTGTCGCGAGGCATAAAGCTATGACTTTCCCACGCTTGCATGAGAACACATCCTAACCTTTTGCTCGAAGCATCGTCAGTAGATAACAAATCCATCCGAACCAGATGGTATTGTTAGAACAGTCCAAATAAGTCTCCTTTTAAGCTCTTGAAACTCTTCTCGCACTCTTCGCCCAAAACGAATTTTGTATCCTTCCGAAGTTAGATGAGTTAGCTGAGTAGCGATTCGAGAAAACCCTTCCACGAATCTCCGATAATAACCAAATTTAAGCCAAAAGCTACGTGATTTCAACACCGACTTTTGGTTGTTCCCAACTTTGTATTGCTTCAATCTTCGCCAGTCAACAGATACTCCATGTTTTGACACCACATGCCCAAGAAATGCTACTTCCTCAAGCCGTAACTCGTATTTCTTTAATTTGGCATAAAACTTGTTTTCACGCGAAGCCTTTGGAGTACCAAAGAACAAATGGTGCTCATGATCTTCACTGACTTTTGGAATATATGAGGATGTCATCAATAAAGACAACAAACGAATCGATCCAAATACTCTTTGAATACTTTGGTTCATCATATCCATGAAAGCCGCAGGAGCATTAGTCAATCCGAAAGACATAACTAAGAATTCATAATGCCCGTCTCGAGTTCTAAAGGCGCCTTTGGAATATCCTCGATTCTAATCTTCAAATTGATGATATCCGAATCGAAGATCGATTTTTGAAAAAATTGTGCTCCTTGCAAATCGGTCAAACAAGTCATCAATACGAGGTAGAGGATACCTATTCTTGATGGTGACATGGTTCAATTCCCGATAGTCAATATAAAATCGCATACTCCCGCCTTTCTTCTTTCTACGAATAAAACAGAGCACCCCAAGGAGATGTACTTGACGCGAATGAAACCGATGTCCAACAATTCCCGTAGTTGGACCTTTAACTCCCCGAAGTTCAATAGGAGCCATTCGATATGGGGATTTAGAAATGGGCTTTGTACTGTGTTCAAGGTCAATAAAGAATTCAACTTCACGCTACGGGGTAGGCCGGGAAGTTCTTCAGAAATACGCCGAAAGTCAATAACAACAGAATATTATTCAAATTTGACGTGTCTTTATTCAAATCCATAACATGGGCTAAGAAAGCTTGACATCCGTTTTTTAATAAATGAATAGCTTTATGATTAGATATGACAGTGATTGATTTTAATGGTTTAGTTGCTTGAATTCGTACAACAGGTTGTTTAGGAATATGAAAGCTAACAACCTTACGAAAACAATCAATTTTGGCATGATAAGTAGTTAACCAATCCATCCCTAAAATCACATCAAAAGCAAGTATCTTTAAAGAGATAAGGTCAACAGGTAAGGTGATGGTGCCAACTTGAATCAAACAAGATTTATAAACAGTGGATGTGATGAAAGTTTCTCCTAACGGAGTTTCCACAGATAGGTCAAAGTCTAATTTCTCCGGAGTCAAGTTTAAACGTTGAGCACAAGCAGGAGAGATAAATGAATGGGTAGCACCAGTATCTAGTAAAGTATAAACTTCACAAGAATTTATAAATAAACTTACCCGTGATCACCTCGCTTTAGGTTCCTCGATTTTGACCAAATACAACAAACGCTTCTTCCAGAACCGATTGACTTTGACTTTTCCGGGACGATCTTTTTGAGTCACCGTCCCTCATTGAACTAGGTTTCGCCATCTGCGTAATCTCGGCGATATGTCCTCCCTTTCCACAATTATAACATACCGAATCATTGCTGGGATAGGTTGGACCGATATGTCCCTCTTTCCGCATTTATAGCATATATGACCGGTGGTCGCTTCTCCTCCCTTGGAACCAGATTCTTTCATTGCAATCGCTGCCTCTTCGCATGGTCCTTGTTGAATCTCCTTTTTAAAATCTCCTCCCGACTCGCTTCTTCTATTTTTATGGCCATGATTACCACCAGAGTGGTTACCATTTTGTCCGCTTTTTCTTTCTCCACTGGTTATTGTTGTTTTGTTGATCGCTATCTCCTGGTATGATCCTCGATTGTGGTACCTCGGTTGACCGTGCTCGTTATCTCGCTTCTAACAATTGAGCCCCATTAACAACATCCGAATAGAGAGAAAATTTATGAGAGATGAGATCGACGACGCCGTCTGGGGTTCAAACCTCTCGTAAACATCCGCGTCATACGCTCCTCATTCTCCACCAAATGAGGTGCAAACCGGATAACTCAGTAAACTTCACCTCATCGAGACACCGCCATGTTGTTCTCGCTTCCGCCTAATAAACTCCACTTCTTTCATATGACGAACACTTTCGTGAAAGTATTTGTCATTAAATAGTTTCAAACGTCCCCAAGACATGCCGAAAATGCGGTGGATGGAGTACGCTTCACGAGACTCCCACCAAAGAGTTCTGCCTTTCGCCACGGAACATAAAGGTGGCGAATGGAACCTTCTGTTCTTCTCTGTGCATCCCAAGACATCGAATATCTTGGTAATTTGCTTGACCCATGTTTCGCCATGATCGGATCCGCTTTCCTTAAATTCGGTGGTCCCAACTCTTTGAACTGCTTGGGCGCGTGACAACCCGTGAATTGCTATCATTTCTCCTATGTTTTGAACACGAGTCTCCTCGTCGATTTTGCATGAATCGCAAAAAGCTTCTAAATATCCCCTCGTTCATCATCTCGCTTCAAAGGGTGTTGTTCACGGGAGGAACATTGCCACTGCTGCACGCTCTCCTCGTTGGTGAGTACAAAGCGCTCTCCACTGGCCTCATTTCCATTGTTAATATTCTCGATCGACATTCTCAAATACCACATAAAACAAGGGTTAATTAAGAAATCAATATATCACATAATATCCCTATATAATCGACCAACTATCAAATAAGCTTAGTAGGACACACTAGCGAAGGATTTACTCGCCTCTCCCTCCTAGTTCTATTCCCCGATCTCCGCCAGAGATCATATCCCTAAGCTCGATACCAACTGCGACACACCCCCAAAATAGGTCTACATCCCCCATTCGAGTTGTCAATACACTGCATGTAAACAACTACAACTTTATTATTACAATAGTAAAAAAATGTGAGTTTAAATACGAGATATTGCCATCTGTACAATATCCACATACAAATAAATCCTCATCATAATTATTGATACATTATTTTACAACAATGGTGAGAACTACTAAACAACTCTCCCTAGAACTTTCATTCCATACCCAGACTCAGTACTTGCTATATTCTCGCCTCGAGAGAAAAAAATGGAACAAAAAGAAAAGGGTGAGCTCACTAGCCCAAAGAAGAATATTATGACTAAGATAATATACAACAAAATTATCGTTAGTCTTCAACAGGAAAAATATAATAGAATACAATAGACAACAAGTTTTAAATCAATATTCGCAATGAAATAATAATTCATTAGAAGAGTTAAGTAGAGAATGCAAACTACTATCTTCTATGTATGAATTTTAAAGTTCATCGCCTATTTTTATCCTCGTAACATCAATCAATATATATCCGGGATCAAATATTCATCCTTGCACTACAAAGCCAAGGACATTCACTAAATTGGTCATGTTCATCTAAACACTGCTCATCTTTGCACTACGGGCCAAAGATATTCATCGAAATCATTCATCTTTGCACTACGGCCAAAGATATTCATCGAAATCATTCATCTTTGCACTATCGCCAAAGATATTCATCATAAATCATTCATCTTTGCACTACAGGCCAAAGATATTCAATAATATCATCATTTAAGACTGAGGATGATGAAAAATATTTTTTTTAAAAAACGAATCCAGTGAATCAAAATGACAAGGATTAAGGATTAAGGATTCGTACATTGTTTTATCCACGTCCAAAAATACCTCAAAAATAATCATAGTGGTGTAAAATTCAAGAATGATCAAAACACGGATACAATCAAAGCTAGTATCCATAATAGATATTTTGGACAAAAAGAAGAAATTTCATTTTTCTATTGAATAGTGTTGTATACGTGAATAAAGTCTTGAGTATCGTGAATAAGAATCTCAAAACCAAAAGATAGAAATTTCACAAAAAACATCTTCACGCTTACGTGAATAAGATTTAAATGAATAAGAATCGTGAATAAGAACTCATGAATAAGAATCTCATGAATAAGAACTCCCGACATGAAAAAAGTTCCAAATTTGATAAAAAGTTTCAACTAATATTTCAAAGATAATGATATTGAAGAAATAATATCATTTGAGAAGAAAATAACATCCTTACCTCGAAAGATCAAGATTTAACTGGAATATCGGATATAAAGCTATATATCTTGAACTTTCACCAGATAGCAATACTCAAAGTATACTCAAAATACTCACAAGAATACGCCGATAATATAGAGAGAAAAAACTTCAGCTTACGGTGTGATTTTCAATTCTAACCTAAGACCTATTTATAGAAAATTGCTAGAACACCAAAAGCGAAAATTTAATATAATAATAATATATATAATAAATCTTCTACGCACACTTGAAATCTGATTTCAGTTCAATAACCACATGCCACCTTCTAGAAAAAGTAATAAAAACGTTTTTCTAATTTAAAATAATTTAAACTTCCAAAATCAATTATTTTGAGCTTTGTAACTTCAATAATTCATAATAAATAGCCCTTTTGTCAGAAAATTCGAATCTCGCGAGTTTTTATAGAAATTCAATTCTCTACAACTTTGCGTAAGAAAGTTTTTCAAATTCCAAATGAAATTGACCGAAATCCACAAACGGGTGATTTTAGAGGTTATAATCAAATTTCAAATAATAAATGGGGTCCACCGACATGTTTAACATGTTTTAAACATTTATTGCAACAAAAATACTCTTCCTCCTCAGATACTCATATATCCCACATTCGTTGTAAAAATATCACCATTATTATATTATTAAAATATAATATTATATATATTTAAATGAATTATTTTATCGTAAAAGATAAAATTTCAATTTTCAACAATTGTCACATTAAAAATTTTCTCCATCTATATCCATATAAAATCAATATTTTTCTCATCATATGAATCAATAATTAATTATTCACAAATAATATTCTGAATCACAATATTGACAACCAGCAGCTCCTGAAGAGCAGGGGCTTTCCAATAAGAATTTCTCCTCATCTTGGCGCAATTAGGTGACCAAACCTCTCCTTAGATGTAACTTTCTAGACATTGCCAATAATGTTATCTAATAATATTATTCAGATAATATGAATTATTGCTTCGATAATGAAAAATACCGTGTAATGACAATTATCAAACAATGAAGAATATAAAATATCAATGCAAGTGAATTATTGAATCAATAAAATAAAATACTAAACAAAGAATTATCGTAACCATTATTGAGTAGTGCCTTCTTATGTAAGAGTCAATAATTGGTGCAATACTGCATATCTACTGCAACAACAACGCCAGACATCGTGTTTTTAACCAACGGTATTCCAACAAAGGTAAACGGTAAATAACTACGCCAATTATTTTTAAACAACTTATATTTGTCGCTTTCTCCTTCAATCGCTTTCCGTTATGGGGCCCACACATGGTCAAGCGCCAATAGCATTTAATATTCCCTCGACAAGCATTTAATATTCCACGACCAACGAATATTCCCCGACAACAATGAATATTTTATAACCACTTGCTTATTTTGAAATATTTGCGTATTTTACCCGTAACTATCCACATTAATCACATCAACCCTTACTATTTCAAAATAATAATTAGAGGAAATTAAATTTCATTTATTAATTATTTGGGGTCTTACACTTATAACTATGTGTTCACATGTGTGTACTATTGATTCACATGATTTATTATTAGGGGAGTTAGTGCAAGATTGATAATACTTGTATGACTAAATTAAAAATGGAGGTATAGATGAAGGTATTATACTGTAATTATTTTTTTTCACATGATTATACTATTGATTCACATGATTTACTATTAGGGGAGGTGGTGCAAGTTTGATAATACTTGTAGGACTAAATTAAAAATGAAAAAAAAGAAGAAGGTATTATACTGTAATATTTTGAGCCCCAAAACGTGCAATTATCGAAACTATATTTTTTTATAAATAGAAGCTTATTCTTTCTTCATTCTCACCAATTCGTTATTCATTCCTTATTAAATTATGGAAATGATCTGTCTACGTGGATTACCGCATGGCGGGCAAAAATCCATTTGCAGTTTTATATATTCTATTATACTCAGTTGGAACTGTTGATTGATAGCTTTGGCCCGTAGTGCAAAGGTGGACATGCGTATGACATGATCATGACCACTGGTGATAATAACGAATATCCTTGGCTCGTAGTGCATGGATAATTCGATGATGTGATTGGCAGGATCATGACCATTAGTTAACAGTTGAATGTCTTCTGCCGTAGTGCACTGACAGACAATTGATTGGTATGATCATGACCATTGATTTTATAGTTGAATATCTTTGGCTCGTATTGCAAGGGTATGATCATTGTTAATACATTTGAATATCTTTAGCCTTTGGGGTAAGGATATTGAGTAAACGTTCTATTAAGCCTTTGTGGCAAGGAGAAATTGTTGATTCACATTATTATAAACATGAATTGTGAATTTAACTAAAATCTTTGGTGGTTCAGGTGAAGAAAGGTGATGAAAGTTCTCTTTGTCTTGGGTATTATAAAGAATTGTTGATGCGTATTACAGCGATAAAATTGATGATAAAATTTTTAATCATAGAAGATAGTAGACATTATATTCTACTTGACTCTTCTAATGGATTGCTTATTCCGCTGCAGTTGTTGATCTAAAACTTGTTGTCTATTGTATTCTATCAGTTGTTATACTATTGAAGGCTAAGGATAATTTATTCTGCATTATCTTAGTCATAATATTTCTTACTGGGTTAGTTGAGCTCTCCCTTTTGCTTTCATTATTCTCTTCAGGAAATGAGAACGTAGCCGGGACTAGTCGGGGAATGGAGTGATGGTCCGAGATGGTGTTATTGTAGTCCTCACTATTCTATAAAATAGTGTGATAATAAATGTAATAAGGACTCCATTGAGTGTGGATATTGTATAGATGACAATATTCTTATTAAAACTCTCAGCTATGTTTTGTCGTATATTACCCGACAGTTGTATAATTAAGTTGTATTTGAGTTCTGTACCATGTATTTGGCGACTCAAGATGGGTGATGTATACCTATTTTGGGGGAGTCACAGTTGGTATCAAAGCTTAGGGATATGATATATGGCTGAGATTTGAGACTAGAACTAGGAGGGGAGAGACGGGTAATTCCTTCGCTAGTATGACCTACCTAAGTTTATTTGTTATTTAATTGGTCGGTCAGAATATAGGGATAATATGTGACATGTCAATTAACCCTTATTTTAAAACTATATTCTAGAATGATATCTAAAATATAGTAGATGAGCAATGGGAAAATCATGATACAGAGGAAATAACTGGGAAGGTACAATCCGAAAAGAAAGCAAGGTATTCTCATCTCTTCGAATATCAGGTACGTACGTAAATTTTGAGGGCGAAATTTCATAAGGAGGGGAGATTGTAAGACCCCAAATTTTATGAAATGAAAGTATTCAATTTTCTTATAATTATTATTTTATTTCGTAAATAGTTAGATTGATAAAAGTTTAAAGTTAAGGGTGATATGTGAAAATTTTTGCAAAGTAAGCAAGTTGTTATAAAATATTCGTTTGGTTGGGGAATATTCTTTTTGTCGGAAATATCCGTACGACGGCACAATCATTGGTGGACCCCATAACGGAAGTATTGTCATAGTAAGAAAATGACAGAATTATCATTTTATAAAAATAACGGCGAAAGTGTTACCGTTAAAACTGTTGAACTACCCGGTAGTAAAAGTACAATGTACGCTGTGGTTGCATAAGTAGCACACCTGTGATTGATTATTGATGCTTACGTAAGAAGTCACTCAGCTTATACTCAATTATTGCTTAAAGAATTGCTACATCATATCTCTCTCGTATTATCGATTTAATTATTGTCACAAGATCATCCGCGATAATGTGATATATTATTAAATCAATAATTGAGACGACAAAGTTATTTATATTATTATTTGCAATATTGACAATGTCTAGAAGTTCACAAGGAGAGGTTAGATAATCTAATTGCGCCAATATATGGAGAAATCCTTATCGAAAGCCCCTCTTTCCGGAACGACACGTTTGTTAAATATTGTGAGTTATAGTATTAATGATGAATAAGTTCGTGTTGATTAAAGATGAAATTGATAGTTCCATTGTGTGAAAATTATTAGTGTTAGTGGAAATCGACATTTATTTCGATAATAATTGATGTCTGGAGGTTATATTGACCAATCGGTTAATTCACCGGATAAATGAGCAATTAATTGCTATTAATTCACATGCTTATAACTATGTGTTCACATGTGTGTACTATTGATTCACATGATTTACTATTAGGGGAGTTGGTGCAAGATTGATAATACTTGCATGACTAAATTAAAAATGGAGGTATAGATGAAGGTACTATACTATAATTAGTTTTTCACATGATTATACTATTGAGTCACATGATTTACTATTGATTCACATGAATTACTATTAGGGGAGTTGGTGTAAGATTGATAATACTTGCAGAACTAAATTAAAAATGAAGAAAAAGAGGAAGGTATTATACTGTAATATTTCAAGCCCCAAAATGTGTAATTATTGAAACTATATTTTGCTATAAATAGAAGCTCATTCTTCCTTCATTTCTCACTAATTCACTAAGTCTCACAAGAGCAATTATTATAAAGAAATTATAGAGAGAAAGAAGAAGAGAAGTCTGCTACTTCACTATTCCAGTATCTAGTTTTCTTCTAAGGTAAGGGGTATTATTTCTTTCGTATTTATGAAGAGAGTTATTTTCTTTCAATACTCGTAAGGGTTGTTATTCCATTGTTTATTATTTCTGTTGGAATAACCTGTCTACGCGGACTACCGCATGCATAGTGAATTCTTCTGTTATTTCATTCTTTATTATTCTGTTGGAATAACCTGTCTACGCGGACTACTGCATGCATGGTGAATTCTTTTGTTATTCCATTCTTTATTATTCTCGTTGAATAACTCATGCTCACGCGACTACCGTGATACATGGTAAATTCTTCTGTTATTCCATTCTTTATTATTCTATTGGAATAACCTGTCTTCGCGGACTACCGTATGAATGGTGAATGACCCGTCGTATTCATTCCTTATTAAATTATGAAAATGATCTGTCTACGTGGATTACCGCATGGCGGATAAAAATCCATTTGCAGTTTCGTAATTTTTCTGACCCTCAAAAATTCTGAAAAAATTGGAAATGATAATTTGTTGAGTTTTCTAGATTGTGTCCAAAAATGGCGATTTTTGGATGTATAGATTAGGAGTTATGAATTTTTATGGGAAAAGACTATTTTAAAAGTAAACCCTTATAACTCCTTGTTGTTAACTCCAAAATTGGTAAAATTTTTATTGGGAGTACAGGTATATCACAGGAGTATAACCTGTAAATTTTGAAATTTTTGGACAAAAGTACAGTTTATGATAAATGTCTAAATATTCGGCAGTTTTGGCCATATGAAAAATAGTAAATGAATTTTAAAAATTTTGAGAAAAATATATGTTCAATATGGGACTATATTCTGCTAAATCCCAGAAAAGAAATTTTTTTTGGACTAATTTGTTATTTTCATGAAAATGGTTTAGTTACGAACATATGAATTAAATATGTTATGTGAAGTTGAAAAATATGTAAATAGGATTTTATGGCTTGGAAATCCTATATAAGGTATATGCAGATTTTTGATGAGGGATTTGATCATTGGTGATGAAATCTTATGAGTATGGCATTTTTTATTGATTAAATGCATTATTTGGTAAAGTGTAAATAATTAAAATAAATTATTTATAAGTTTAAGAAGTGATTAAAATATTATTATAATATTAATAATATAAGATTATGAGTTTATTAAGTGATTGATAACATTTGAATTAAGGTGTTATGAAATCATTGATTTAAAATATTATTTAATGGTTAATAATATTAGTAAATGAATTTAATGTTATTATATAATGAATAATATTAAATAAAGTTTATAATATAATGAATAATATTATTATCTTCGTTAAATATTCGTTGTAATATTATTTTTTATCTAAATTATTTTTGGTACATGAATATTATTCTTGAATTTTACTCCACAAAGCAGTATCATGTTGACAATTTGGATATTTTTGAACTCTGGATAAATTTAAAATCTTTAATATTTATCCTTGATTTCGTTTGATTAATGATTATATCATTGTCATCATCCTCATGCTTATATTGTGATGAAAGTCATCTTTGACTTACGTGCAAAGATGGACTGTTGATTATTAGTTTTACAGTTGTATATCTTTAGCTTACGTGCAAAGATGGATCGCTGATTATTAGTTTTACTGATTGTATATCTTTGGCTTATGTGCAAAGACGAACTGTTGATTGATAGCTTTGGCCCGTAGTGCAAAGATGGACATGTGTATGACATGATCATGACCACTGGTGATAATAACAAATATCCTTGGCCCGTAGTGCATGGATAATTCGATGATGTGATTGGCAGGATCATGACCATTAGTTAACAGTTGAATGTATTTGGCCGTAGTGCACTGACTGACAATTGATTGGTATGATCATGACCATTGATTTTATAGTTGAATATATTTGGCCCGTAGTACAAAGATAGACAACTGATTGGTATGATCATTGTTATTACATTTGAATATCTTTAACTTTTGGGGGTAAGGATATTGAGTAAACGTTCTATTAAGCCTTTGTGGCAAGGAGAAACTATTGATTCACATTATTATAAACATGAATTGTGAATTTAACTAAAATCTTTGATGGTTCAGGTGAAGACAGGTGATGAAAGTTCTCTTTGTCTTAGGTATTATAAAGAACTGTTGATGGGTATTACAGCGATAAAATTGATGATAAACTTTTTAATCATAGAAGATAGTAGACATTATGTTCTACTTGACTCTTCTAATAGATTGCTTATTCCGCTGCAGTTTTTGATCTAAAACTTGTTGTCTATTGTATTCTATCAGTTGTTATACTGTTGAAGGTTAAGGATAATTTATTCTGCATTATCTTAGTCATAATATTTCTTACTGGGCTAGTTGAGCTCACCCTTTTGCTTTCATTGTTCTCTTGAAATGAGAACGTGGCAAGGGACTAGTCGGGAATGGAGTGATGGTCCGAGATGTTGTCATAGTAGTCCTCACTATTCTATAAAATAGTATGATAATAAATGTAATGAGGACTCCATTGAGTGTGGATATTGTCTAGATGACAATATTCTTATTAAAACTCTCAGCTATGTTTTGTCGTATATTACTCGACAGTTGTATAATTAAGTTGTATTTGAGTTCTGTACCATGTATTTGGCGACTCAAGATGGGTGATGTCTACCTATTTTGGGGGTGTCACAGATGGACTTGGTATGATTATGACCAGGGATTATTCGGTATAATCATGACTGTAATGTGACGAATGATGTGGTGAAAGTCCTCATTGGTCTGTAGTTCATTGATGGACAGTTGTTGGTATGATTAGTACCAGGAATTATTCGGTATAATCATGACCATTGATGATTACATGAATATCCTTGGCCATGATGCAAGGATGATTCGATTTTATTTATTAAGCTGAGTCTTAGTGATAAAGTTGATGAAAAACTTTTTAAATCATAGAAGATAGTAGATTTTATACTCTATTTGACTCTTCTAATGGATTGCTTATTCTGCTGCAGTTGTTGATCTAAAACTTGTTGTCTATTATATTCTATCAGTTGTTATACTGTTGAAGGCTAAGGATAATTTATTCTGCATTATCTTAGTCATAATATTTCTTCTTCGGGCTAGCTAAGCTCACCCTTTCTTTCACCGCTCTCTCTTGAAATGAGAATATAGGCCGGACAAGTTTGGGGAATGGATTGACTATCCGGATGGTTGTTTTAGTAGTCCTCACTATTCTATAAAATAGTGTGACAATAAATGTAATGAGGACTCCATTGAGTGTGGATATTGTCTAGATGACAATATTCTTATTGAAACTCTTAGATTATATTTTGTCGTATTTTTCACGACTGTTGTATAATTAAGTTTGTATTTGTATTCAGTACCATGTTTTTGACGACCCAAGATGGGTGATGTATGATGTATACCTATTTTGGGGGCGTCACACTCTCTAGATAACCATAATAATTTTAACATATCCACTCTAGTTTTTTAAGTAACAATTAGTACCCTTGTAAGTTTTTAGGGTTGACTAAATAGATAAAATTATATATCAAATTTTAATTTCTGAATAATATATATATATATATATATATATATATATATATGCTTAATTATTCTTTTTAATACAATACATTTTAATTATAGTTTTATTTGTAATTAAGACTATCTCATTCAAATAATTTAATTTGATTAACACATATTTTTGAATAAATGATATAAATATTAAGAATTTTAAATTAAATTATTAATAGAGGTTTTCTAATTAAAGTGATTGAGTATGTTGATAGATTAGTTTTTAGTATTTAAACAAAATTATTATTTGAATTCTTAGTTTCATATTATGATTTTTATATGTTAAATTTTCTTGAGTATATGTCAAAATTTGGGATGTTTATGATTTTAATTACATTTTTAGTATATAGTTGGTGTTGTTTTTATAAAATATTGAATAAAAGAAAATATAATAATATTTATTACTACCTCCATATCTTATTAAAAGAATTATTTTAATGTATTTTTCTTTTTTTTGAGTAATAAAATTTGTCATTTTATTATAAATAATTACGCTCAAGTGTGACTAATGTCTAGTTTAATATTTGAGAAAAAATAATTAATATAATTTTTAATACATTTTTATATGAATAATAAGATTCATTATGTAATAATTAATAAGTTTATTTTACGTAAATTTGAATATTTGAAAAAATAATTATAATTTTTTGGCATTAATTTGTACTTTAATGCTTATTAAAATTTTACTTTTTAATTACAAAAATATATTTAAATGTATATTACGCAAATTTTAATCTTTAAGAAATTTAATAAGCAAAAAAGCATATGACTTTATTTTCTTGATAAAATAAATATTTATTATTTTTGACATTTATGTTATTTATTGTGTAAATTCATAATTTAATTAATTTGATCAAGTTAAGTATAAATTATAACATACAAATTTATATTTAGTGAATATATTAAACATTATAACTTGAAGGGTATATTAGACGTACATTATATTAAAAATATTTTTAAATATTAGTTAGTCAAACATACTAGGGGTAGTGAATGCCACATATTATAGACTAGAGGGGTACTACTGACTGTTACTAAAAAAACTAGATGGGTGGTGAGTGTTATAATGGTTATCTACAGGGGTGGAAAATGTATTTTACTCTTATTATAATATAGTATACAACAAAACTATTAATCATAAAATTTATTTTATTTTAAACTTTTATGAGGCATCGATTTTGAAGTTTAATATATCGTGATTTGATCTCAAAAATCAAATTATTTCTCTAATTTTGAAACGAAGAGAGTAACTTTAAGTATTAATTTTTTTTTCTCCATAAAAAGATATTTAAACGTACACAAATCGAATAAAATATATATAAAACTAATTTACTCTCAATATATAATATACTTAAATAAAATATATATATATAAAAAAAAGTTAAATACACATATGTTCTACCAAGTATCACCAAATTTATAATTTAGCCCCTAAAATAATTAGTTGGGCTTACAAATTGCTACATAAACTGCCTAATTGCATGTAATGTCGATCCTAACATCATTTTTCGGCGGAAATTGGTTAGAATACTCGACTCGTCCGACGGCCCGACAACCCAATTGGTTTTATACGGTTTGATCATATTCAAATACAGTTTGACTTTATTAAAAAAATTAAAATACTTCTAAATATAATTAACCTCAAATTAAAGTACTTCTAAATAAAATTAACCCCAAATTAAAATAATTCTAAATACAATTCACCCCTAATAATGTTGACTTTAAAAATATATAATATAAAATTAAAAATTATACCAAATAATGTTTAACAAAAAATTAAAAAAATAATACTAATTAAAACCGCATATAATTAAATCATTTATTTCCTAATTTTCCACAATAACTCCAAGCTTTTCTCCTTCACATAGCTAACTCCAAGCTCCTTTCTCGATTATACTAGATATAAATTCGAAATCACATACCGATTATAATCCAAATCATATACTAAATTTACTGATTGATTTGACAAAATCGTAAAAATCATTTGAAGCTTCATAAGAATCGCGTAAAGGAAATAATCATGAGCCACAAAATCAATTTTGTATTTATGGAGGAATTCGTTATAGGACCCATTTGCAGTGATGGAAAAATTTGCATCGCTTCGATTCAATCATGACAATCATCAAATCTTATTCTTCTCAAGAACGCACCTATAGAACTAAAGGGGTAAAATTTCTAAGAATCATCTTCTTCATCTTTTACCTCCTTATGAGCCTTAATTTCTTCTTATTCACCTTTTGTGACGCCCCCAAAATAGGTATACATCACCCATTCTGAGTCGCCAAATACATGGTACAGAAACAACTATAACTTTATTAATACAATTGTCATGCAAAATACGACAACATATAAACTGTGAGTTTAAATACAAATATTGTCTTCTAGACATTATCCACACTCAAATAAGTCCTCATTATAATTATTGATACATTATTTTACAAAAATAGTAAGGACCACCAAAATAACTTTCTAGAACCATCATTCCATACCCCGACTAGTACTCACTACATTCTCACCTTCTTAGAAGAAAAATGGAACAAAAAGGAAAAAGGTGAGCTCAACTAGTCCAGTAAAGAACATTATGACTAAGATAATATAGAACAAATTATCGTTAGTCCTCAACAGGGAAAAATCTGATAGAATATAATAAACAACAAGTTTCAGATCAATATTCGCAGCGGAAATAACAATTCATTAGAAGAGTTAAGTAGAGAATGAAATCTACTATCATTTATGAATTTAAAAGTCCATCATCAATATTTTATCCCTGTAACATCAATCAATATTCATCTTGAATCAAATATTCATCTTTGCACTATAGGCTAAAGATATTCATCAGTTGGTCATGTTCATCTCAACACCTGTTCATCTTTGCACTACGGGCCAAAGATATTCATCAGAAAATCATTCATTTTACACTACAGGCCAAAGATATTCAGTTATATCATCATTTAGGACTGAGGATGATGAAAAATATTTTAAAAAAAATGAATCTAGTGAGACAAAAGAACAAATATTAGGGATTCGTACTTCGGTTTATCCATGTTCAAAAATACCCCATAATATACTATGGTGGAGTAAAATTCAAGAATAATGTGACGCCCCCAAAATAGGTATACATCACCCATCTTGGGTCGCCAAAAACATGGTACTGAATACAAATACATACTTAATTATACAACAGTCGTGTAAAATACGACAAAACATAATCTAAAAGTTTCAATAAGAATATTGTCATCTTGACAATATCCACACTCAATAGAGTCCTCATTACATTTATTGTCACACTATTTTATAGAATAGTGAGGAATACTAAAACAACCATCTGGATCGTCAATCCGTTCCCCGACTCGTCCCAACTATATTCTCATTTTCTGAAGAGAACAGTGAAAGAAAGGGTGAGCTCAACTAGCCCAGTAAGAAATATTATGACTAAGATAATGCAAAATAAATTATCCTTAGCCTTCAACAGTATAACAACTGATAGAATATAATAGACAACACATTTTAGATCAACAACTGCAGCGGAATAAGCAATCCATTAGAAGAGTCAAGTAGAGTATAAAATCTACTATCTTCTATGATTTAAAAAGTTTTCATCAACTTTATTGTTTGAGACTCGACAATAAGTAAAATCGAATCATCCTCGCATCACTACCAAGGATATTCATGTAATCATCAATGGTCATGATTATACCGAATAATCCTCGGTCATAATCATACCAACAACCGTCCCATCAATGAACTACAGCCAATGAGGACTTTCACCACATCATTCGTCACATTACGGTCCATGATTATACCGAATAATCCCCGATCATAATCATACCAAGTCCATCTATGCATATAAGACCCCAAATAATTAATAAATAAAATTTAATTTCCTCTATTTATTATTTTGAAATAGTAAGGGTTGATGTGATTAATGTGGATAGTTATGGGTAAAATCATGCAAATATTTCAAAATAAGCAAGTGGTTATAAAATATTCATTGTTGTTTGGAGAATATTATTTTGGTCGTGGAATATTCGTATCTTGCCCATAACGAAAGCGATTGGAGGAAGAAAACGACAAATATAAGTTGTTTAAAAATAATGGCGTGTAGTTGTTCTGGCTTTACACTGTTGGAATACCCGTTGGTTAAAACACAAGATGTACTGGCGTTGTTGCAGATGAAGACACTACGGATTGCACCAATTATTGACTCTTACGTGAAGGCACTACTCAATAATGGTTACGATAATTCTTGTTCAAAGATTATATTTTATTGGTTCAATAATTGTTGCGTTGATATTTTATATTCTTTGTTGTTTCAATAATTGTCATTACATTATTTTTCATTATCGAAGCAATAATTCATATTATCTGAATAATATTATTAGATAACATTATTGGCAATGTCTAGAAAGTTCTGCATAAGGAGAGGTTTGGTCACCTAATTGTGCGCCAGATGAAGAGAAATTCTTATTGGAAAGCCCCTTTCCTCAGGAACCGCTGCGGTTGTCAATATTGTGATTACATAATATTATTTGTGAATAATTAATTATTGATTCATATGATGAGAAAAATATTGATTATATGTGGATATAGATGGAGAAAATTTTAATGTGACAATTGTTGAAAATTGAAATTTTATCTTTTTCTCGATAAAATAATTCATTTAAATATATATATATATTATTATATTTTAATAATATAATAATGGTGATATTTTTACAACGAATGTGGGATATATGAGTATACGAGGAGGAAGAGTATTTTTGTTGCAATAAATGTTTAAAACATGTTAAACATGTCTCATGGACCCCATTTATTGGACCGAAATTTGATTATAGCCTCTAAAATCACCCGTTTGTGAATTTCGGTCAACGTTTGGAATTTGGAAAAACTTTCTTACTCAAAGTTGTAGAAATTGAATTTCCTATAAAAACTTGAGAGATTCAATTTTCCGACAAAAGGGATATTTATTGTGAATTATTGAAGTTTTGAGTTCAAATAATTGATTTTGAAAGTTTTAATTGTTTAAAATAACAAAAACATTTTTGAAAAGTTTTGTGAGGTGGGCTACTTGTGTTGAATCTTTGAATTCAAATGATAAAAAGTGTGCGTAAAATTTAATAATTATATGTTAATATTTTATTAAATTTTACGCTTTAGTGTTCTAAGCAATTTCCTATAAATAGGTGCTTAGGTTAGAATTGAAAATCACACCGTAAATCAAGTTTTCTCTCTATATTATCGAGCGTATCCTTGTGAGTATTTTGAGTATACTTTAAGTATTGCTATACGGTGAAAGTTCAAGTTATAGCCTATATCCGATATTCCAGCTTAAATCTTGTCTTTCCGAGGTAAGGGATATTATTTTTTCCGTAATGATATTATTTCTTCAATATCATTATGCTGAAATATTGATCTGAAGTTTTTATCAAATCTAGAACTTTTTCATGTCGGGGTTACTATTCATGAGTTACTATTCACGAGTTATTATTCACGAGTACTATTCACGAAGCGTGAAGATATTTTTTGTGTGAAATTTCTATCTTTTGGTGTCGGAGTTACTATTCACGTATACGGCATTATTCACGTATACGGCACTATTCACCGAAAAATAAAATTTCTTCTTTTGTCCAAAATATCTATTATGGATACTAGCTTTGATTGTATCCATGTTTTGATCATTCTTGAATTTTACACCACTATGATTATTTTTGAGGTATTTTTGGACGTGGATAAAACAAAGTACGAATCCTTAATCCTTAATCCTTGTAATTTTGTTTCACTGGATTCGTTTCTTTAAAAAAAAAATATTTTTTAAATCATCCTCGGGTCTTAAATGATGATATTATTGAATATCTTTGGCCTCAGAGGTAAAAGATGAATGATTTCGATGAATATCTTTGGCATGTAGTGCAAAGATGAATGATTTTTGATGAATATCTTTGGCCCGTAGTGCAAAGATGAACAGGTGTTTAGATGAACATGACCAACTGGTGAATGTCCTTGGCCTGTAGTGCAAGGATGAATATATGATTCCAGATATATTTTGATTGATGTTACATGGATAAAAATATTGATGATGGACCTGTATAAATTCATAGATATTAATAGATTTCATCCTCTACGTAACTCTTCTATGAATTAATATTTTCCATTGCAGTATTGATTTAAAACTTGTTGTACTATTGTATTCTATTAAATTTTTCTCTGTTGAAGACTAACGATAATTTGTTGTATATTATCTTAGTCATAATATTCTTCTTTCGGGCTAGTTGAGCTCACCCTTTTCCTTTTTGTTCCATTTTTCTTCTCGGAGGCGAGAATGTAGCGCGAATGCAGTCCTGGGGTATGGAATGATGGTTTTAGAGAGTTGTTTAGTAGTCCTCACCATTTTTGTAAAATAATGTATCAATAATTATGATGAGGATTTATTTGTATGTGTATATTGTTTAGATGGCAATATATGTATTTAAACTCAGCTTTCTTGTTGTAATAATAAAGTTGTAGTTGTTTTACATGCAGTATCGACAACCTTAATGGGTGATGTATACCTATTTTGGGGGTGTCACAATGCACGTAAGCCAAAGATGACTTTCATCACAATATAAGCATGAGGATGATGACAATGACATAATAATTCAATAAAACAAGTTCAAGGATAAATTTTAAAGATTTATAATTTAATTTATCCAGAAATCAATAACGTCCAAATTGTCAACATGATACTTCTTTGTGGAGTAAAATTCAAGAATGCTCGTAAGAATATTTTCATGAAAAGATCTTTGGATGTAAGCGTTGAAATATCCGTGGATATTCTACTAATTTTATGGAGTATAGAAGCCAAAACTTTAACCAACCGAGTATAATAGAATATATGAAATCTGCAAATGGATTTTCACCGCCATGTCAGTAATCCACGTAGATGCATCATTTCCACAATTTAATAAGGAATGAATACGAAGGATCATTCACCATGTATGAGTTAATCCACATAGACGAAGTTATTCCAATAGAATAATAAAGAATGGAATAATGTAAGAATTCCCAGATACATGCAATAGATCGCATGCAGAAAGTTATTCCAATGTAATAATAAAGAATGGAATAATGTAAGAATTCACTGTGCATGCGATACGATCAAGCATGACGAAAAGTTATTCCAACAGTAATAATAAAGAATGGAATAATGTAAGAATTCACCAGCATACGATAGACCGCATGCATAAAGTTATTTCAATGTAATACTAAAGAATGGAATAACAAAAAAATTTACGAGTGCATGCGATAGACCGCATAAACAAAGTTATTCCAACAAAATAATAAAGAATGGAATAATGAGAAGAATTCACCGTGCATGCGATAGACATACAGCATGAAAGTTATTCCAACAGTAATAATAAAGAATGGAATAAAGAAGAATTCACCGGGCATGCGATAGACCTCACGGAGAAAGTTATTCCAATGTAATAATAAAGAATGGTATAACAACCCTTACAAATATTGAAAGAAATAACTCTCTTCATGAATACGAAAGAAATAATACCCTTACCTGTAAAGAAAAGCGGATAATTGGAATAGTGAGGTAGCAGACTTCTCTTCTTCTTTCTCTCTATAATTTCTCTATAATAATTGCTCTTATGAGACTTAGTGAATTGGTGAGAAATGAAGGAAGAATAAGCTTCTATTTATAGGAAAATATAGTTTCAATAATTGCACATTTTGAGGCTCGAAATATTACTGTATAATACCTTCCTCTTTCTCTTCCTTTTTAATTTAGCCCTGCAAGTATTATCAAACTTGCACCACCTCCCCTAATAGTAAATCATGTGAATTAATAGTTCATTCATGTGACTCAATAGTATAATCATGTGAAAAAACTAATTACAGTATAGTACCTTCATCTATACCTCCATTTTTAATTTTAGTCATGCAAGTGTTATCTGTAATATTAGTAATATTTAATCTATATATATATAATGACGAAATTATATTAAACAGAATAAGAAACACGAACAAAATAATATGTAAATCCGAGTCCTTTAAATTCACAAAGTCTCCTTAAAGCAAATTTATTCCCTCACTGGTGCTAAGGATTAAATGAATAATTGCTTCCCAAGATAAAACGGATTTCAATTCTTAATTAGTAGCACTACAAAATTAAGAATTCGTTGAACGCAAATTCTATGTTATATACTCAAACTTTACTGTTAATAATAATGATGCATGAAAGTGGTGCATGAATACACTTACTCAGAAAATGGGAAAATATTTACGAGCAATCGAGCGGTGGGAAGGAAGGAAATGTAATCAGAGAAGCGGGATTTTTTCAGAAGGGAAGGAACGGGAACGGGAAATATATTACGAATCAGGATTTGCGAAATGAGCGGGACTTAATATACTGCAGAACGGGAATTGCAGAAATAGAACGGGGAGAAAAGGAAAAATGTTATCTTTGAAATGTTCCCACGCCGTTTATTTATAGAATAATTACTGCGAAGATATCGGGGCTCGTTGGGGAGCAACCGTCATCAAAACTACGTAGTATCATGATAATAAAATCAAAACGACGTAGTATAATGCTAAACGGTTTTTGTCCAAAAAGTTATATACCTGAGCCCAACCCGACGGCGCGTGTGTGGGTTTGAAACATGCCTTAGATAGGTCCTCTCCCTTCCACAGGCCTTTTCCATTGAGCAAACATCCCATATATAAAGACTTCACATTTCCTTCACACATCCTATGTGGGACTATGCAATTTATAACATATCAAGTAAGTGACTTTGGAGTCAATTTTCTCATTCAATTTCTAATGGATTTGAACAAATAAGTATACCAAGTTATACTCCTCACGAAGAGAAACGTTGGTGCATTGACCCGACATTTACTGGAATGTGGGTCCCTACATTTAATTAAGCCTCAAAATGCTTTAATATTTATTTTTTCAAATCCATTTCCAACAATCCCCATACGAATGTAAAATTGGCTTTACAATATGGAAAAAAAATATGTTATGAATATGCAGACACTAGTTCGAGTACATGAGAAAAGATATTTCATCAGGTTAAGTAGCCTAGTGGCTTTGAACTTGCCCTAGTAAAATCTATCAGATTTACTTGGCTAATCAGTAGACTTGATGTCTTTGAACTGTCAGCTTTTCGTGTAAACCAAGATAATAGAATTTACAAAATATCTCTTCAGACATAGTTGGTTCTCACGTTTGTGTTCATTTTGGCCTTGAAACACCTCTTGATTTCGTGAGTATATTAGAGAATTCAGCCTTCAAAATTCTCATAGAAGTGGCCCCCTTCTTACTCACGTAGGTGACTTCTATCAAGAGTATCCTGCAATACTCCACTTGAACATATTTCAAGATATAAAAGTCATTAAAAGCGTAACTTATCCTAATTCTCGCGGCAGATGTGCACTGTCTCATCTTAGGAATGGTTAGGAGTAAATATCTCCACAGTGCTTTATTGAGTACTACATAGTTTGGTTTGCCCATTGAACCTAAATCTTGGGATCTCCAGTCAGCTAGGTTGGGTTGCCAGTATGACGACTCTTATTTAAACAATAGGCTTTAAACCCATTCCCTTCGATGATTTTTCAAGTTGCTCTCTTGTTAAACCTTTTGTAAGCGGATTCGCAATATTATCTTTTGACTTTACATAGTTAATTGAGATAATTCCATTAGCAATTGTCTAACGGTATTATGTCTTCGTCGTATATGACGTGACTTACCATTATATAAATGACTTTGTGCTCTTTCAATCGCTGATTGGCTATCACAGTGTATACATATAGCTGGCACAGGTCTTGACCAATTTGGAATATCCTCTAAGAAATTACGAAGCCACTCAGCTTCTTCTCTAGCTTTGTCTAAAGCAATGAATTTTGATTCCATTGTAGACCTTGCAATACACGTTTGTTTTGAGGATTTCCAAGATGTCTCTGCACCTCCAAGGGTAAAGACATATCCACTTATGGATTTCGAGTCTTTATTATCAGATATCCAATTAGCATCACTATATCCTTCTAATACTGCTGGATATCTTGTATAGTGCAACCCATATTTTTGAGTATGTTTTAAATATCCTAAAACTCTCAAAATTGTTTTCCAAAGGATCTTTACCGGATTACTTTCGTATACCTACTTAGCTTACTTCTTACCAATAAGCTATATCTCGGTCTAAGATGATTCATGACATACATTAAAGCGCCTATTATATTATACAAGAATATTCTAGTTGAGATATGCTATCACCTTCATTTTTAGCTAGATGAAGATTTATATCAACTGGGGTCTTATTTAGAATTATATTATACTTGTTAAATTTTTCAAGTATTTTCTGAATGTAATGCGATTGAGATAATATAATTCCATCAGATGTTCTAGAAATCTTGATTCCTAATATTATATCAGCAACCCCCAAGTCTTTCATATCAAATCTATTTGACAGCATACGTTTTGTTGAGTTGATAACTTTATTGTTGCTACCCATGATTAACATATCATCCACATAAAGACAAACAATGACATATTCCTTTTGAGTGCTTTTGACATTAACACATTTGTCACACTCATTAATTTTAAATCCATTTGATAACATAACATTATCAAATTTCTCATGCCATTGTTTTGGTGCTTGTTTAATCCATACATGGATTTAACAAGTTTGCATACTTTCCTCTCTTGTCCAGGAGCAATGAAACCTTCAGGTTGTTCCATATATATTTCTTCATCTAATTCACCATTTAAGAATGCAGTCTTGACATCCATTTGATGTATTTCAAGTCTATTTAAACATGTTATTGCTATTAGCATTCTAATAGATGTAATTCTTGTAACAGGTGAATAAGTGTCGAAATAATCCAATCCTTCCTTTTGTCTATAGCCTTTAACAACAAACCTTGCTCTGTATTTATCAATTGAGCCATCAGCTTTCATCTTCTTTTTGAAGATCCATTTATACCCTAAGGGTTTTGAACCAGGTGGAAGGTCCACCAATTCCATGTATGATTTTGCATAATGGACTCAATTTTGTTATTTATAGCTTCTTTCCAATGAGAAGCATCCTGGAGAGGATATTGCTTCCTTGTAAGTTTGAGGATCTTTTCTAACAAGAATGTTAGAAAATCCGGACCAAAAGATTTTGAAGTCCTTGCCTTTTGCTACGCTTCAGGTTTCATCCAATCTGATGCACTCTTTGTCTATATTTTCGTGATTATTACTAGTAGCATCCAAAGGTCTTTTGATTGAATTTGAATCATTATTTATATTTTGTGGAAAAATATTTTCAAAGAATGATGCATCTCTTGATTCAATAAAAGTATTAACATGAATATCATTAATTTCATATTTATGAACAAGAAAGCGATAAACATCTTCTTTAGTATTTGCATAACCAATGAATACACAATCAATTGTTTTTGGTCCTATCTTAACCTTTTTAGGTTTAGGAACCATCACTTTTGCTAGACACCCCCACACTCTTAAGTATTTATAGCAAGGTCTATAACCTTTCCATAATTCATAAGGTGTTTTGTGAGTTTTCTTATGAGGCACTTTATTAAGAATATAATTGGCAGAAAGCAAAGCTTCCCCCCATAAATTCTGGGGTGCTCCAAAACTATTTAACATAGCATTCAACATTTCTTTCAATGTTCGGTTCTTGCGTTCAGCAATACCGTTAGATTGAGGTGAATAAGGAGCGGTAGTTTGGTGAATAATACCATGAGTAGAGCAAATCTCTTTAAATGGTGATTCATATTCACCACCTCTATCGCTTCTTATTGCTTTAAATCTTTTGTTAAGTTGATTTTCAACTTCATTTTTATAAAGTTGAAACATTTCTATTGCCTCATCTTTGCTTCTTAGCAAATATACATAACAATATCTTGTGCAATCATCAATAAAGGTTATGAAATATTTTTTTTCCCACCTCTAGTTTGCACGAACTTTAAGTCACATATATCAGTGTGAATTAAATCTAGAGGTTCAGTTTTCCTTTCAACAGAATGAAAGGGTAATCTTGTTATTTTTGATTCCACACATATTTCACATTTATGGTTTTGATTAATATCAAATTTAGGCAAGAATTCTAAATTAATTAATCTACGCAAAGTATTATAATTAACATGTCCTAATCTAGCATGCCATATATTTGAAGATTCCAACAAGTAAACAGAAGAATTAATTTTATTATTATCAATAAACTTTGGTACAACAGTCATAACATTCATCTTAAAGAGCCCATCATTCATGTAGCCCTTTCCTACAAACATATCATTTTTAGTAAGTACATGTAGATATAATAACATAAACAAATTACTTGTGATATTGTTGCAGCAGCACCACCCATTTTTATTTATTTATTATATTGAGTTTTGGTTAATTTCTAATCTATTTATAGATTAGGTCGTACCCCAATTATTGCAGGCATGTATCTTAATTAATTGGTCGTATCCCAATTATGGGATATGTCGTATCCCAATTTTTGGAACGTAACCCAATTTCAACCGATTCTAATTTATTTTTTTTGGAAATTTTTGGCCCAACTCAATTTTGGCTCCCAAATTCCAACCGATTCTAATATTAGCGTATTTTTGGCCCAACTCAATTTTGGCTCCCAAACTCAATTTTGGCTCCTAAATTCTAATACCCGTTAATATTATCGTTGGAAACTAGCAAATATTACCGTTGGCTCCCAACTTCCAATAACTGATATTACAGTTGATTTTATTACTGTTGGCCAAATAAAATTTTATTAAAATATATATATAAAAAAATTGTTAGCATGACTTGAACCCAAGTCCTTAATATCAACACTTCCCTCTTATCCAACTGAACCAATATTAATTATTGGTTACATGGATGACATATAATATATTTATTATATACTTTTAGATAATGAAAATATCTAACACCAAGCTACCATTATGGCAATTGGTTATGCTATTTTGGTATGATAGCCTCTTCTACGTTAACATGCAATTCATGTTAGCATGCAGGTGTTATGCTCATCATCAAGTGTATCTGGAAATTAATTGAATGATTGATCAAGGGTACTAGCATACAAAGAACTAAAACATTCTCGCAGCTTTAATATGTAAATCAAGATTTTCTCAATATAAAATAATAGTGCTAGAAATGAAGCCCTCTCACGATATTTCGCTTGCTTGTTTGTCGATACAAGAATTTGCACTAAGCATATAGAAAGAAAACATTAATTTGCACATCTCAAGTAATTTGACCCATCTGAAATTTTACTAGTTACAACCATTCTTTAGCCAAACTTAAAAAGTATATAATAGAAAGAATAAATGAGGACTAATGCAAGAGGGATAATAATAGCGTCAAACAGAATATACATTCTATTTTTATATGATAACAGAATAATACACATGATAACAGAATATACATTCTGTTCTTATATAAACATGTAAAAACAGTGTATTTATAAACAAAATTTGTATAAATTCAATGAATAAATGAAGTTTTTACAAAACAAAACTTGTTTTATAAAACAATTTTCTATTTGCATAAAACAATTTTCTGTTCACATAAAACAATACTATAATTACAGAAAGGTAAATTTGCTTTAAGATTGTTATCTGTAATATTAGTAATATTTAATCTATATATATATATATATATATATATATATATATAATGACGAAATTATATTAAACAGAATAAGAAACACGAACAAAATAATATGTAAATCCGAGTCCTTTGAATTTACAAAGTCTTCTTAAAGCAAATTTATTCCCTCACTGGTGCTAAGGATTAAATGAATAATTTCTTCCCAAGATAAAACGGATTTCAATTCTTAATTAGTAGCACTACAAAATTAAGAATTCGTTGAACGCAAATTCAATGTTATATACTCGAACATTACTGTTAATAATAATGATGCATGAAAGTGGTGCATGAATACACTTATTCAGAAAACGGGTAAATATTTGCAGAACGACAGAACGGCGGGAAGGAACGGAATCTACAGAAATGGGATTTTTGCAGAAGGGAAGGAACGGGTTTTGCAGAATGGGAACGGGAAATATATTGCAGAACGGGATTTGAAGAAACAGAACGGGACTTAATATACTGCAGAACGGGAATTGCAGAAACAGAACGAGGAGAAAAGGAAAAATGTTATGTCTTTGAAATGTTCCCACACCGTTTATTTATAGAATAATTTTGCAGCAAATCAGACCATTGGGGAGAAACCGTCATCAAAACTACGTAGTATCATGATACTAAAATCAAAACGACGTAGTATAATGCTAAACGATTTTTGTCCAAAAAGTTATATACCCGAGCCCAACCCGACGGCGCGCGTGTGGGTTTGAACCATGCCTTAGCTAGGTCCTCTCCCTTCCACGAGCCCTTCCCATTGAGCAAACATCCCATATATAAAGACTTCACATTTCCTTCACACATCTTATGTGGGACTATGCAATTTATAATATATCAAGTAAGTGACTTAGGAGTCAATTTTCTCATTCAATTTCTAATGGATTTGAATAAATAAGTATACCACGTTATATTCCTCTTGGAGAATAACGCATTGGTGCATTGACCCGACATTTACGGAATGTTGGTCCTACAATTAAGCCTCAAAATGCTTTAATATTTATTTTGTCAAACCCATTTCCAACAACAAGTATTATCAATCTTGCACAAACTCCCCTAATAGTAAATCATGTGAATCAATAGTACACACATGTGATCACGTAGTTATAAGCATGTGAATTAATAGCAATTAATTGCTCATTTATCCGGTAAATTACCCGATTGGTCAATATAACCTCCAAACATCAATTATTATCGAAATAAATATCGATTTCCACTAACACTAATAATTCTCACACAATGGAACTATCAATTTCATCTTTAATCAACACGAACTTATTCATCATTAATATTATAACTCACAATATTTAACAACAAGGTCGCTCCTCAGGAAAGAGGGCTTTTCGATAAGGATTTCTCCTTATTATGCCGCATTAGGTGACCAAACCTCTCCTCGATGAACTTCTAGACATTGTCAATATTGTAATTAATAATATGAATAACTTTGTTGTCTCAATTATTGATTTAATAATATAACATATTATATGAGATGATCTTGTGACAATAATTGAATAAATAATATGAGAGATATGATGTAGCAATTCATCGTAGCAATAATTGAGTATAACCGAGTGACTTCTTTACGTAAAGATCAATAATCAATATCGTGTGCTACTATGTAACCATGCGTATTCATCGTATTTTTACTACCGGGTAGTTCAACAGCTTTTAATTCGGTAACACTTTCATAGTTATTTTTATAAAAGATATTTACGTAGCTTTTCTAACTACGATAATACTTCCGTTGTGGGATCCACCAATGATTGTGCCGTCGTACGAATATTCCCTGTTAAAATGAATATTCCCCGAACAATCAAATATTTTATAACAACTTGCATACTTTGCAAAAATTTTCACATATCACCCTTAACTTTAACATTTTATCAATTTAATCATTTACGAAATAAAATAATAATTATACGAAAATTGAATACTTTCATTTCATAAAATTCAGAGTCTTATAATCTCCCCTCCTTATGAAATTTTTCCCTCGAAATTTACGTACGTACCTGGTATGCTGAAGAAGTGAGGATACCTTGACTTCATTTCAGATTCTAACTCTTGAGGTATAACTTTTGAGTGTCGAATATGATCCTTCTTATCCAAGATTTTAACACGTATCTCATCATACGTTAAATCTTCTACTATCTCGTCTAGTTCTAATTCAATAATGTGGTTCGGGTCATCCACATATTTACGTAACATCAATACGTGAAAAACGTTATGAACACATGACATACTTGGTGGTAAAATGAGTCTATAGGCCACGGTTCCTACTCCATCGAGGATTTCAAATGGGCCAATTAAATCGAGGGTTGAGATAACGCCTTCTTGAACCTTCTTCTTCACATTCATCAGATTCGGGTGTGTAGCTTGAGCGGCTTTAACTTTATCGATTAAAGTCGATTCTACTCATATATTCGTTATCTTCAAGTGGGTCCCTAGAGTTTTTAACTCTATCTTCATCATTTGTAAGTTATATGAAAGGGGTTTTTGTGTTAACAATATCGCACTCGTGAATGCATACGATCTTCTACTCAACGCGTCAGGTACCACGTTCACTCTTCCACAATGATATTGAATGGTATAGTCGTAATCTTCAACAGCTCGAGCCAACGTCTTTGGCACATTATACGTTCGTTTTGGGTGAAGAAATACTTGAGAGTTTTAGAAATGGGTTTTGTACTGGGGTCAATACAAAATTCGATTTCACGCTCTGGGGTAGGCTAAGAAGTTCTTCGAGAATACGTCAGGAAATTTATTAACAATAGAAATATCATTTAAAAACTGTGACTCTCATCCAAGACTTGGATAACACATGAAATGAAGGTTTCTACTAACGAAGTTTCAACCAATAAGTCAAAGTCTAACTTCTCTAGGGTCAAATTTAAATGTTGAGCGCAAGTAAGAGAGATAAAATAATGGGTAAACCCAGATCTAATAAGGTATAGACTTCGCAAGAATTTATAATTAATTAACCTGCATAATAACTCGTTCGTAGTTACTTTCGCTTTTTGAGAAGTCACAAAAACGCTTCTTCCCGAAACCACCGACTTTGTTTTGTCCGATCCGCTTTTGTGCCACCGTCCCCAATTTGGACTTGAATTTGGTGCATCGATAAAAATCGGACTAGGTGACCTTCTTTTCCACAATTGTAACATGTTTTGGACTGCATTACACAATTTAGACTGATATGTCCCTCCCCTCCGCATTTAAAACATACGACCGGCGGTCGTTCTCCTTCCTTTGAAACGAGTGCTGGTGCTGCTGTCTTTCCATCATTATTGAACCTTCTCTTCTTAAAATTTCCACTTCTATTATCTAGGACATGATTACCTCCGAAGTGGTTACCATTCTTGGCATGATAATTTCCCCCACGATGGTTATCATTGTTCCGATGGTCGTTGCCACCGGTACGATTATTATCGTTTTGTTGCTCGTTATCTTTTGGTTGGGCTGGCTCATTATCGCGTTCCAATAATTGAGCCCTATTCACTACATCTGAATACAAACACAATTTGTGAAAAATGAGGTATTGACGTATTTCGGGTTTCAAACCTCTTAGAAATATTTGCGCCATTCGCTCCTCATTATCGACCAAATGGGATGCAAATCGGGATAACTCCGCAAATTTAGCCTCGTATTGCGACACGGTCATATTGTTTTGCTCCAACTTGATAAACTCCACTTCCTTCATGTGACGAATATTTTCAAGAAAGTACTTGTCGTTGAACAGTTCTTGGAACTTCTCCCAAGATATCTTCAGTGCGTCAGGCTGGGTACGCTTTACAGATTCCCACCAATAATCTGCCTCTTCACGCAACATAAAGGTGGCAAAGGGAACCTTTTGCTCCTCTAAGCATCCCAATACATCAAATATCTTGGTGATCTGCTTTATCCACGTCTCCGCTTTAAGTGGTCCTGGCTCTCCCAAAAACTTTGGTGGTCCCAGCTCCTTGTACTGCTTAGAAGTGACCATCCGAGAGATGCCGGTGTTTCCACCTGCATTTTGAACAGGAGTCTCTCTCGCCTGATGTTGCATGAATTGCATAAAGCCTCTGAACATCCCATCGTTCATCCTCTGATCGGTGTTATTATTTACCTGAGGATTATTGTCTTCCTGTTGCATATTATCTTGGGTATTGATCGTTGGTGACTCAACGGTCTCAAGTGCTTCATTGCCGATCTCAACATTTTCAGATGTCATTTTCAAACACTGTCACAAAACAAGGGTTAATTGACATATCACATATTATCCCTATACTCTGTCCGACCAATTAAATACATAATGAAATTAGGTAGGTCATACTAGCAAAAGTATTCCCCGTCTCTCCCCTCCTAGTTTTTGTCTCACATCTCAGCCAGGGATCATATCCCTATGCTTTGATACCAACTGTGACGCCCCCAAAATAGGTATACATCACCCATCTTGGGTCGCCAAAAACATGGTACTGAATACAAATACAAACTTAATTATACAACAGTCGTGTAAAATACGACAAAACATAATCTAAAAGTTTCAATAAGAATATTGTCATCTAGACAATATCCATACTCAATGGAGTCCTCATTACATTTATTGTCACACTATTTTATAGAATAGTGAGGACTACTAAAACAACCATCTAGACTATCAATCAGTTCCCCGACTTGTCCCAAATATATATTCTCATTTCAAGAGAATAAAGAAAAGAAAGGGTGAGCTCAACTAGCCCAAGAAAAAATATTATGACTAAGATAATGCGTAATAAATTATCCTTAGCCTTCAACAAGATATAACAACCGATAGAATATAATAGTCAACAAGTTTTAGATCAACAATCGCAATGGAATAAGCAATCCATTAGAAGAGTCAAGTAGAGTATAAAATCTACTATCTTCTATGATTTAAAAAGTTTTTCATCAACTTTATCGCTGAGACTCAGTTTAATAAGTAAAATCAAATCATCCCTGCATCACGGCCAAGGATATTCATGTAATCATCAATGGTCATGATTATACCGAATAATCCTCGGTTATAATCATACCAAACAACTCGTCCATCAATGAACTACGTGCCAATGAGGACTTTCACCACATCATTCGTCACATTACGGTAATGATTATACTTTGAATAATCCTCGGTCATAATCATACCAAGTCCATCTATGCACGTAAGCCAAAGATGACTTTTATCACAATATAAGCATGAGGATGATGACAATGACATAATAATTCAATAAATCAAGTTCAAGGATAAATTTTAAAGATTTATAATTTAATTTATCCAGAAATCAATAACGCCCAAATTGTCAACATGATACTTTGCTTTGTGGAGTAAAATTCAAGAATGCTCGTAAGAATATTTCCATGAAAAGATAATTGGATGAAGCGAAATATCCGTGATATTCTACTAATTTCATGGAGTATAGAAGCAAAAACTTTAACCAAATGAGTATAATAGAATATATGAAACTGCAAATGGATTTTCGCCCGCCATGCGATAATCCACGTAGACATATCATTTCTACAATTTAATAAGAATGAATATGAAGGATCATTCAACATGCATGCATACAATAATCCACATAGATGTGTTATTCTAATGTAATAATAAAGAATGGAATAATAGAAGAATTCACCAAGCATGCGATAGGCCAGTACATAAGTGTTATTCCAATGTAATAATAAAAAATGGAATAATGTAAGAATTCACCAGTACATGTGATAGATCGCATGCATAAATGTTATTCCAACATAATAATAAAGAATGGAATAACAAAGAATTCACCGGCATGCGATAGAGATGCATGCATGGCTTTATTCCAACAGAGTAAAAAGAATGGAATAACGAAGAATTCACTAGGCATGCGATAGATCATCGCATGTATGTGTTATTCCAATGAATAATAAAGAATGGAATAATGTAAGAATTCACCAGCATGCGATAGAATCAGCATGATGTGTTATTCTAAGTAATAATAAAGAATGGAATAATGTAAGAATTCACCAGTGCATGCGATACACCGCATGCATGTGTTATTCCAATGTAATAATAAAGAATGGTATAACAACCCTTACGAATATTGAAAGAAATAACTCTCTTCATGAATACGAAAGAAATAATACCCCTTACCTTAGAAGAAAACTGGATACTGGAATAGTGAGGTAGCAGACTTCTCTTTTTCTTTATCTCTTTAATTTCTCTATAATAATTGCACTTGTGAGACTTAGTGAATTGGTGAGAAATAAAGGAAGAATGAGTTTCTATTTATAGGAAAATATAGTTTCAATAATTGCACATTTTGGGGCTCGAAATATTACAGTATAATACCTTCCTCTTTTTCTTCCTTTTTAATTTAGCCCTACAAGTATTATCAAACTTGCACCACCTCCCCTAATAGTAAATCATGTGAATTAATAGTTCATTCATGTGACTCAATAGTATAATCATGTGAAAAAACTAATTACAGTATAGTACCTTCATCTATACCTCCATTTTTAATTTAGTCATGCAAGTATTATCAATCTTGCACCGACTCCCCTAATAGTAAATCATGTGAATCAATAGTATACACATGTGATCACATAGTTATAAGCATGTGAATTAATAGCAATTAATTGCTCATTTATCCGGTAATTACCCGATTTGTCAATATAACCTCCAGACATCAATTATTATCCAAATAAATGTCGATTTCCACTAACACTAATAATTCCCATATAATGGAACTATCAATTTCATCTTTAATCAACATGAACTTATTCATCATTAATATTATAACTCACAATATTTAACAACCAGGTCGTTCCCAGGAAAGAGGGGGCTTTCCAATAAGGATTTCTCCTTATTGGCACGCAATTAGGTGACCAAACCTCTCCTTGACAGAACTTCTAGACATTGTTATAATATTGTAATTAATAATATGAATAACTTTGTCATCTCAATTATTGATTTAATAATATAACATATTATACAGATGATATTGTGACAATAATTGAATAAATAATATGAGAGATATGATGCGTAGAATTATCGTAGCAATAATTGAGTATAACCGAGTGACTTCTTATGTAAGCATCAATAATCAATGCAACCACTACGCAACATTCCAGACATCGTATTTTTACTACCGGGTAGTTCAACAGGTTTTAATTGTGAACACTTTCGCCGTTATTTTTATAAAAAGATAATTTTATCATTTCTAACTACGACAATACTTCCATTGTGGGGTCCACCAATGATTGTGTCATCGTGATGAATATTCCTCGTTAAAATGAATATTCCCCACCAATCGAATATTTTTTAACAACTTGCATACTTTCAAAAAAAATTTCACATATCACCCTTTAACTTTAACCTTTTATCAATTTAACCATTTACTTAAATAAAATAATAATTATAAAAAAATTGAATACTTTTATTTCATAAAATTCGGGGTCTTACAAATAATGATCAAAACATGGATACAATCAAAGATAGTAAAAAAAATAGACATCTGGGACAAAGAACGAAAATTTAATTTTTCTGTGAATAGTCTTCAGTATTAAATGAATAGTCTTAGATAATCGTGAATAGTAACCCCGACACAAAAAGACAAGAATTTCACAAGAAAAATCTTACCAATATTCCGGCATACTGATATTGAAAGAAATAATATCATAAAAAATAACATATCTTACCTTAAAAGGACAGTACTTCTGATTGGAATACCGGATATAGTGTTGAAGGAAACTTGTATAGCAACACTCAAAGTATCAAAATACTCACAAGAATACGCTCGATAATATAGAGAGAGAAAATTTCAGTTTCTGGTGTGATTTTTAATTCTAACCTAAGCATCCTATTTATAGGAAAATGCTTAGAATACCAAAGCAGAAAATTTAATAAAATAATAATATTAATAAAAAAATTTCATGCCCACCTCTTGACATCTGAAATTAGCTCATTTACCACACATGTGGGGCCCACCAAAATGAAAAAAGCGTTTTTTTAAAGCTTCAAAAATCAATTATTCTAGAACTTCAATAATTCATAATAAATAGCCCTTTTATCAGAAAAATTTGAATCTTATGTCCATTCCATAGGAAATTCAATTCTCTACAACTTTATAAGTTTAAGTTTTTCCAAATTCCAAGCAAAAATTGACCGAAATCTACATACGGACGATTTTGCATGCTATAATCAAATTTCAGTCAAGAAATGGGGTCCACCAACATGTTTAACATGTTTTTAGCATTTATTGTAACAAACATACTCTTTCTTCTCATTTATTCATATATCACACATTCATTGTAAAAATATCACAATTATTATATTATTAAAATATAATAATATATTTAAATGAATTATTTTATCAGAAAAGATAAAATATCAATTTTCAGCAATTGTCACTTTTCTAAAAATTTCTCCATTTATATTCACATAAATAAATATTTTTCTTATCAAATAAATCAATAATTAATTATTCACAAATAATATTATAGAATCACAATAATGACAACTAGACAGTTCCCATGAAAGAAGGGGCTTTCCGATAAGGATTTCTCCTCGCGGGCGCGCAATTAGATGACCTAACCCCTTTCCTCGATAGAACTTTCTAGACATTGCCAATAATGCTATCTAATAATATTATTCAAATAATATGGATTATTGATCTAATAATGAGAAATACTGTGTAATGACAATTATTGAAACAACAATAATATAAAATATTAACGTAGCAATTATTGAATCAATAAAATAAAATATGAAACAGTAATTACTGTAACAATTATTGAGTAGTGCCTTCTTACGTAAGAATCAATAATTGGTGCAATATCGTGTGCTACTGTATTTTAACCACCGGGTATTCCAACGAAGTTAATAGCGGTAACAACTACTGTAGATTATTTATAAAAAAGTTATACTTGTCATTTTCTTCATCCAATCGCTTTCCATTATGGGGCCCACACAAGGCTACGCCGTCGTACGAATATTCTCCGACAGTAAGAATATTCCACGACCAAACGAATATTCCCTGACAACAATGAATATTTTATAACCACTTGCTTATTTAATATATTTACGCATTTTACCCATAACTAACCACATAAATCAAATCAACCCTTACTATTTCAAAATAATAAATAGAGGAAATTCAATTTCATTTATAATAAGTTGGGGTCTTACACCTTTCATGGAATTCCTTTCAATTCTCACCACTATCCAAAATTTTCACACCATCAAGGACCAAGAAAATCATCTAAATATGGGTTCAATTTTGACTACGGAAGAAGATGAACGAGGTGGGCTCAATTTTATTTTTATTTTTTTTGTTAATGCGCCCACTTTACTTTAAATTTTGTGTTTAAATCTATCTATTTAAATTTAAAAATTTTGAAGATTGTATTTGTGATTATGAAGTTCAAGATAAGATTAGAGTTTAGGAAAGAAAGGGGTGCTTGATTGATGATGGAGATCGTTAGTAGTGGTAGTGGTGGTGCGACAATGGCGGGTGGTGGTGGTGATATAGGGTGGTGGCCGGTTGTGTGGTGATTTTTAATTTTAGTTTTTTTTATATTATCAAGTCTTTAAATTAGGTATTATAAAAATAATTCCTTAAATTAGTAGTTTTATTGTTTAATGTAGTCAAAGCGTATATGAATACGGTCAAACCATAGAAAATCAAATGATTTGTTGAAAAATATAGTATTCCAGTCAATTTCTACCGAAAAATGATTTTGGGGTCAACATTGTATGTAATTAGGTAGTTTATATAACTGTGAGACCCCAAATTTTATGAATAAAGATTTAAATTTCTCGAAATATTTTTTTTATATTATGGTGTGGATTTGATATAATGTTATAGTTGTGGGTAATATTTATAAATTTTGCAAGTACGCAAGTTGTTATATAATATTCGATTGGTCGAGAAATATTCGTTTTAACGAGAATATTCGTGATAACGGCCAATCATTAGTGGACCCATAACTTGAAATTATTAGCTTGGATTGAAAAACGCAAAAATATTTTATGAAAATAACGGTGAAGTTTTACCATTTAATCATTGAAACACCACTGTGTTAAAAATACGATGTCTACGCGTGATTGCATAGTAGCACACGGTATTGATTATTGATGCTTACATGAGAAGTTATTCAATTTTGTTCAATTATTGCTATAGTAATTGCTGCATAGTATCTCACGTTATTTGATTCAATTATTGTCAATATTTTATATATTATTAAATCAATAATTGAGACGACAAAGTTATTAATATTATTATTTAAAATATTAACGATGTCTAGAAGTTCTGTCAAGGAGAGGTTTGGTCACTGATGAATGGAATTTATACCCACAAATCAGATACTTTATGACTTAAATACTTGCCTGAATTCGTAGTTTTTATATATTTATAGTGTTATTGCGCTTAACATATATATTGCAGAGCTATTACAGTGTTTTCTAGCAGATCTGAGGGCAAAACAAATCAAATTCTACATCTTTCATACGGAGCCAAAGCAAAGCTTTGGTCTCAGTGCCAGTCACGCCTCCTTTGTCCATGCTGACGTCATCATCGCGCCACGGCGCCATTGTTCCTTTATGGGCTCGCACTACAGCGCGAGCTCCATGTCCATGGTACTAAAGTGGCGCCTGTTGCTACCATCTATAACAGGGTGGCCATTGCATGCATACCACCTCCAGTTCCCTGGCATAGGAAGCTTTCTTTTTACCTAACAAAGGAGGGAAAATCATATAAGGAAATGGAGGCTGCAATATATCGGAGGATGGATAATAGGGAGAAAAGGATGGAGAATAGAGAGAAAAGAACACATATAATATTCCTTAGTATTGAGCTTAGGATCTTGTTTAGTTTTCTTTTGTAATTTCTTTTCGTTTCTTCAGATAAATGGTTATAAATATAGATTAGCTAGATTAGGGAGAAGTTTGGGTTTCTTTGGAGCATCAAGAGAAGTGAGCTACACGGACTTGAGAGCTTGATTCGAGCAGAATAGTTAGAGATTGAAGGGCCTTGACAGAGTTTCTTCTTATTTATTTATTTTCTCTGATTTTGTAATCCATAAATGTTGTCTTTATTGCTACTTGTATTTTATTCAATAGCTATGAACTGAATATTTGCTTTAAGGTTATAATGAAACCATTTGTTATTTAAATTGACTGTCTTATCTCTTTGGTTGGCACCATATTATTTGATTTGATATATTTATGCTTAATGATTTTCTCTAAGACATTAGCGATGATTTTGGTAATTTACATGATATCGACAGAAGAATTATAGATTTACACCTGAATATATTGGCATGTGATTGTGGGTTTCGACTGCATAAGTTGTGCGTAGAATAGACATATATTTGTGCACCACGTGCGACCTAATTGAGAGCTTATGCTTAAATCCTTGTTCTGATCAATTCGCATAGACATATGTAGGATTGTATCCCTATCGGGTGGATCTGGAAAGGATATGTTCGTACATACCTCGACAGAGGTGTATGAGCACTTGTGTGTTCTCGGTTGACAAATTGTCGTGACCATTTAGACCATAGAGAGAAGGGTAGCTAGTTTGATGAAGCATAAGACGCCAGGTGTTAAACGAATGCACGAGTGGGGGTGAAGTTGTAACCTTAGCTTGTTATTTCTTAGATTACCATTCGTTATTCATTTACTTGCTTTGATAATTAGTTATGCTTAGATTAATCACTCTTTCATTTATTGCGATTGAATAAGACTTGAAATGATATAAAGTCAGTATTTGGTAAATATTAGTGATAGTTCCTCGTAGATACGACACTCTACTTATCAACAGTATTACTTGTTATCTGTATATACTACTTGCGTGTTTAGTGATCTAATTTATCGACCAACAAGTTTTTTGGCGCTATTGGGAAACTATTATTCTAATATTGTCCAATATTGATTTCAATCAATTTAGTCTTACTTTGAACGTATATATATATATATATATATATATTTCTTTTATCTGTTTGATCTTCCTTTCTTTTGTTTTTAAGTTTACAGATTATGGACGATCAATGTTATCAATGGCCTCATTTACTTGCCAATGCCTTGAGGTTTTCTGACAATCTTGAGTGTCAGTCCACTTAGAATGTCTACTGTCAGGAACGAGCTGACTTTGAACCAATCTCCTATCATCCAAACTGCCAGGGTTATCCAAACTCTTGGGACTACAATCAAGAGCAATATCATGATCCGAATCATGCCTCTCAACTTGAATATCAGTCTCCGCCGCACTATGAGTGGACATCTCAGCCGAATGAGAACTTTTCTGAGTCCTCAACACGTGAAGAAGAGAACCGACTTGAAGAGCTTCTCACCATCTTTATCGAAAGAAATGAGATCCAGATGGCAAGCCAAGAAGCCGCATTGCACAACCTTGAGAATCAATTGGGGCAACTCGTCAATGCCATCACAAATCCACCGCAAGAAAATCTTTCGGTCTTAATTGATCTCGACGACGAAGCAATAGAGTATTGCTCGGTGGATACGCAAGGAAAATGCGATGAGTCTCGTACAGCCGTTGAGGGAGATGTCATAGTGCAAAATAACCAATCAGTGGAGTCTGAAGTTGCAGACAAACGGAGAAACAGTGGTTGTATAGTCATTATCGATCTACAGTCAGAAACCACGCTCCCGACTGTGAAAACCCTAAAGGGGCCAAAAGAGCATAAGGAACGCTTTCAACTTAATGAATCAGGCGAATTAGTGGATAATTCTAGTGGTGAGTGTTTCTTTGTGCTGAAGGATGACTGGATGGATGACGGGTAGAAGAATGGCCAATCGTCAATGTCGGCCAATACTTTAAAGGAATTGATGAATAGGTGACATGCAAAGGTCATTTTTGCTTATGAGCTGGATTGAATGGCATTAATATAGTCAAGCTGACGACTTTAAAATAAGCGCTTGATGGGAAGGCACCCCCATCTCGGTATAAATTTTATCTGTTTTCTTTACTTATGTATAGTTTACTTTGTGTCTGTTCGCCTTAGTTGCTAACATGGCTGCCAGATTGTGCATTAATGCTTTTATGTCTATCATCTATAGGCGACATGTTTAGTTTGATGTATGGCATATTATAATAGTGTTTCGGAGGTTTTTAGTAATGTATGATCACCTTTGTAGTGTAGTTTTTCTTTTTGCCTTGACATGTGCAGATAACAAACTAGAAATCTCTATAATTGCACCTCGCGCCGCGGCGCCAACAAGTGTGCTGCATCTCGCGCTGCGACGCCATGATCTTAAGCTGCCTTCTGCTAACTCGCGTCGCAGCGCCATCCAACAAAGGCCATCTCATGGCAGCATGGCCACCAAATGAAGCTCACTCTATCGATAACTTCAGCGCCACTACTAATTAACAAAGATGGTCTCGTCATGTGGGCCGTGAATGAAATTTGATTTTAAATGCTAATTTTGGCCTGCAAGTTGTGCCTATCCAAATCTAATCTCTCAACAGTCTCGGCAACATTCCTCTCGACATCTCTCGGCACAATTCGGCAGCACACAAGTGAATCCCAAAGCTAAAAATTTGCCCTACATTCTCAAACTCCTAACCCTTAATCAAACCACACACCTTGTTCCTTCAAGACTGTAGGCTAAGTTCGCACATCCATAAGAGATCAGTCAACCTAGGGTTTGCCCACTCAAGGTACTTTTGAGATTTTTCTGCAAGATGATATAAACTGTGTCAATTTGCTGTGCTCTTCTTCTTGCTTGATTGGGTGATTTCCACTGATGGAAATCGGGTTAGAGCATTTTCAAACAAAGTTATGTCCAAGTTGGTTTTGAATAGCGCACGCAAGGTGTTTGGCAAATTGCCTGAGAGAAGAAATTGAGTGTTTTGGGGCTGTTTGATATTGGCTATTGCTGGGGGTCTTCTTGGCTTAAGTTTGGGGGAAGTTTGGGCATTGCGTAGGACTGTTTTTACATAAACCTACTGAGACTTCTATCATGGAACCAAAAAAGGCAATGCTTGAGCGTAGGAGGGTCTTCATCATCCGCCGCACCACCACCCACGGGTTGGGACAGTGCCAAATTTATCAATGAGGAGGCCTGGAAAAGGTATAAAAGTTCTTTCGGCTCACGCAATCTGATCCTTGAGTGGGGGTTCAGGTCGGATAGGAAAGATGGTGAGCTAAACACCATGATATTGGAGCTGTGACGCCCCCCAAAATAGGTATACATCACCCATCTTGAGTCGCCAAATACATGCTACTAAATTCAAATACAACTTGATTATACAACAGTCGTGTAAAATACGACAAAATACATGCTGTGAGTTTTAATACAAATATTATTATCTAGACAATATCCACACTCAATTTAGTCATCATTACATTTATTATCAAACTATTTAAAAAAATAGTGAGGACTACTAAGACACCATCTCGGACCATCACTCCGCTTTCCCGATTAGTCCTGCCACGTTCTCATTTCACGAAGATAACAAAGGAAAGAAAGGTGAGCTCAACTAGCCCAAATAAAAAGTATTATGACTAAGATAATGCGAAATAAATTATCATTAGTCCTCAACGATGTTAAACCGATAAAATACAATAGACATCAAGTTTAACTGCGGTGAACATGCAATCCATTAAAAGAGTCAGTAGAGAATAAAATCTACTATCTTTTATGATTTAAAAGGTTTTTCATCACTTTTATCATTGAGACTCGACTTAATAAATAATCCACATCATCCACGCTTTTACTGACCAAGGATATTCATTAGGGTCACGACCACAAATTATCCATGCACTACGGGCCAAGGATATTTGTGTATTCATCAATGGTCATGATCATGCCAACAAGCGTCCATCAATGCACTTCGAAGCCAATGAAGACTTTTACCACATCATTTGTAACATTACTACGTGATTACACCGAATAATCCACAGTCATAATCATACCAAGTCCATCTATGCACTTTCACAGAATACAGATGACTTTCAAAAATAATATAAACATGAAGATGATGACAATGATATAAGAATTCAATAAAACAAGTTCAAGGATTAATTTATTCAGGAACTAATAACGTCCAAATTGTCAACATGATACTTCTTTGTAAAGTAAAATTCAAGAATGCTCAGAAGAATATTTCCATGAAAAGATACTGGATGAAGCGCAAATATCAAGAATATTCCACTAATTTCATGGAGTGTAGAAGTCATAACTTTAACCAACTAAGTATAATAAAGAATGGAATAATAAAAGAAATCACCATGCATGCGGTACTTCGCATAGACAGGTTATTCCATCAGAATAATAAATAACGGAACCAGGTCAGGCGTAATACGCACCGACATGATATTCCAACAGAATAATAAGAATGGAATAACAACAAAAATCACCATGCATGCGGTACTTCGCATAGATAGGTTATTCCAATAGAATACTAAATGACGGAACCAGGTCAGGCGTAATACGCACCGATAGATATTCTAACAGAATAATAAAGAATGGAATAACAACAGAAATCACCTTGTATGCGGTACTTCGCATAGACAGATTATTCCAACATAATACTAAATGACAGAACCAGGTCAGGTGAAATTTACACCAACAGGATGTTCCAACAGAATAATAAAGACGGAACCGGATCCGACGTAAGCACAGATAGGATATTCCAATAGAATAATAAAGACGGAACCAGGTCCGGCGTAAGCACATACAGGATATTCCAACATAATAATAAAGAATGGAATAAAGAAGAATTTCACCAAGTATAGGGTAGCCACAGATACTGAGTTATTCCAATGTAATAATAAAGATAGAATAATAGAAGTTCTCTTCATGAATACAAAAGAAATAATACCCCTTACCGTAAAAGAAACTTGATATCGGAGTAGTTAAGTAGGAGAATACTTTTCTTCTTTCTCTCTATAGTTTCTATCTCTAGATTTTCGAAGAATTAAGTAAGAAATAATGAAGGAATGAGCTTCATTTATAGAAGAATGGAATGAATAAGAACCAATCCATGAACGATCCAGTTGATTTACTTTTAATCGGACGGTCCATATTTAAAGCAAAATCTTTTAAATAAAATATAATATATTCTATTTATAATCTAATAAAATGAATAACTTTTAAAAAGATTTTACTATCAAATACTATGCATGCACTATACAAACACTATGCATAATAAAATATAATATATTCTAATTATTGCCTAATAAAACGAATAACTTAATAAAAGTATTCTGTTTTATATAAAAAGATTTTACTATTAGCCTAATAAAACGAATAACTTTATAAAAGTATTCTGTTTTATATATAAAAAAATTCTGTTTTATTACGTTAATAATAAAAATAAAACAAAATTTCATCATCATTATTATTATTCACACTATTAATCGACCAGGTCGTTCCCAGGAAAGATGGGGCTTTCCAATAAGGATTTCTCCCTATTGACGCGCAATTAGGTGACCAAACCTCTCCTTGGCAGAACTTCTAGACATCGTTAATAATGCAAATAATAATATTAACAACTTCGTCATCTCAATTATTGATTTAATAACATATAAAATATCGACAATAATTGAATCAAAATGAGTGACTTATCACATAAGCATTAATAATCAATACTGTGTGCTACTATGCAACCACGCGTATTACTATACTTTTACTACCGAGTAGTTCAATAGTATCAACGGTAAAACTTCCACCAGTTATTTTCATAAAAAAATATTTTTATCGCTTTCTCGATCCGAAATAATAATTCCGTTGTGGGGTCCACCAATGATTGTGTCATCGTAGGAATATTCCCCACCAATCGAATATTATAAACAACTCATGCGTACTTTGCAAAATTTATAAATATTACCTGACTATAACATTATATCAAATTTATTCCATAATATTCAAAAATGATAATTATAGAAAATTCATTTTTATTAATAAAAGTTGGGGTCTTACAATCTTCCATTCTTATAAAATTTCGCCCTCGAAATTAGGGTACGTACCTGGTATGTCGAAGAGGTAAGGATACCTTGATTTTATTTCAGATTCTAACTCCCAGGTCATTTCCTCAACATTGTGGTTCCTCCACAAAACTTTGACTTGAGGTATAACCTTGGAGCGTAGAATATGTTCCTTCTTATCTAAGATTTGAACAGGAACCTCTTCATACGTTAAATCTTCCGCTATTTTGTCTGGTTCTAACTCAATAATGTGGTTTGGGTCTTTCACATATTTACGTAACATGGATATATGAAAAATGTTATGAACACGAGACATACTTGGCGGTAAAGCGAGTCTATAGGCTACGATCCTACTCGATCGGGGATTAAAATGGGCCAATGAATCGAGGATTGAGCTTTCCTCTCTTTTTAAATCTCGTAACTCCTTTCCATGGAGCAACACGTAACAACACATGATCTCCATATCGAATTCCACGTCCTTTCGATGAAGATCAACATAAATCTTTTATCGATCTTGTGAGGCTTTTATACGTTCTTGGATCGTTTGTATCTTTTTTACGTGATCATACGTCTTTCTCCGGTCCCAACAATGTTGCTTCACCCACCTCATCCCAAAGATATTGGAAGCGACACTTTTTTCCATACAACGCTCCTCGAATGGAGCCATGCCAATAATTGTTTGATAACCGTTGTTGTAGGAAAACTCCACCAATGGTAGAACTTGTCCCAACTTCCTTTGAAGTCAAGGACACAGAGTCTTAATAAATCTTCAAGAGTTTTAATAGTCCTCTCGATTGTCCGTCTGCGAGGATGATAAGTCAAACTAAATTGTAAATCCGTGCTCCATAGCTTTTTGCAAACTAACCCAAAATCGTGAAGTGAATCTTGGGTCTCGATCGAAACTATGGATCTTTGGCATACCATGCGATCTTACAATCTCGTTGATGTACATACGAAGCAAGACGTTCAAGTGTATAAGTTTCTCGTATTGGTAAAAAGTGAGCAGACTTGGTCAATCTATCAACAATGACCCAAATTGCATCTACGCCTTGAGAAACCTTGGGAAGACCAGTAACGAAATCTATAGTAATGTGCTCCCACTTCCATTCTAGAATTTCAAGTGGTTGCAATGGACCTTTTGGTACTTGATGCTCCGCTTTGACTCGTTGACAAGTTAGACACCTTGAGAAAAAACAGCGCTATCTCTCTCTTCATATTGCTCCACCAAAATATATGACGAAGATCACGATACATGTTGGTACTCCCAGGATGGATTGCAAATGGTGTGTTATGTGTCTCCATCATGATTTTATACTTTAAATCAGGGTCGTTAGGAACACAAATTCTGGAGTTGACTCGAAGTATTCCTTCTTCATTGATTCTTGCTTCCGGCATAGCACCTTCTTGCACTTTCTTCCTCATACGCATCAGCTCCAGGTCTGTAGCTTGAGCAGCTTTAACTTTATCGATTAAAGTCGGTTTTACTCGTATATTCGCCATCATCACATGGGTCCCTGGAGTCTTTAATTCTATCTCCATCCTTTGCAAGTCATACAAGATGGGCCTTTGCGTTGATAATATCGCACTTGTACCCGCATATGATCTTCTACTCAATGCGTCAGCTACCACGTTTGCTTTTCTAGGATGGTATTGGATGGTATGATCATAATCTTTCAATAGTTCAAGCCAACGTCGCTGTCGCATGTTGAGTTCCTTTTGAGTGAAGAAATATTTGAGGCTTTTATGATCCGTAAAGATCTCCACTTTCTCCCCATACAAGTAATGCCTCCAAATTTTAAGTTCGAAAACAACAGCTGCCAACTCTAGATCATGAGTAGGATAATTTCTCTCATATTCTTTGAGTTGTCGAGAGGCATAGGCTATGACTTTCCCATGTTGTATGAGAACACATCCTAACCCTTTGCCCAAAGCATCACTGTAGATGACAAATCCCTCCGAGCCAGATGGTATTGTCAGAACAAGTGCTAAAATGAGTCTCCTCTTGAGTTCTTGAAAACTCCTCTCACATTCCTTGTTCCAATCGAATTTTGTATCTTTTCGAGTCAGCTGAGTTAAGAGAGTAGTGATTCGAGAAAACCCTTCTACGAATCTCCGATAATAACCAGCTAAGCCGAGAAAGCTACGTACTTCAATCACTGATTTAGGTTACTCCCATTTGAATAGCTTCATCTTTCTTCGGGCCAATGATATTCCATGACTTGATACCACGTGCCCAAGGAATGCTACTTCCTCAAGCCAGAACTCGCATTTCTTCAACTTGGCATAAAGCTTATACTCACAAAGCTTTTTGAGTATCAGCCTCAAGTGTTGCTCATGATCTTCACGGCTTTTGGAATAAATAAGGATGTCATCAATAAACACGACCACAAAGTGATCCAAATATTCCTTGAATACTCGGTTCATCATATCCATGAAGGCAACAGGGGCATTAGTCAATCCAAAAGACATGACTAGAAATTCATAATGCCCGTACCGAGTTCTGAAAGCCGTCTTTGGAATGTCATCGGTTCTAATCTTCAATTGGTGATATCTGGAATGAAGATCAATCTTTGAAAAGAATTTGGCTCCTTGCAACTGGTCAAACAGGTCATTAATACGTGGAAATGGGTACCTATTTTTGATGGTGACATGATTCAACTCTCGATAATCAATACAAAGTCGCATACTCCCATCTTTCTTCTTCACGAATAGAACAGGAGCACCCTGGAGAAAGTACTTTAGACGAATAAAGCCAATGTCTAACAATTCCTGCGGTTGGGTCTTTAACTCACGAAGTTCAATAGAGCCATTCGATATGGGGCTTTGGAAATGGGTTTTGTCTGGGGTTCAAGGTCGATACAAAATTCAATTTCACGCCTCTCTGAGGGTAGGCGAAAGTTCTTGAGGAATACGTCAGGAAATTCATTAACAATAGAAATATCATTCAAAACTGACGTATTTTTATTTAGATCCGTGACATGAGCTAAGAAAGCTTGACATCCGTTTTTTAATAAACGAATAGCTTTATGGCTTTAGATAACAGTGATTGATTTTAATGGTTTGGTTGCTTGAATTCGCATAATAGGTTGGTTAGGAATATGAAAGCTAACAACCTTACGAAAATAATCAATTTTTGCATGATGGGTAGTTAACCAATCAATCCCTAGAATTACGTCAAATGCAAGTATTTTCAATGAAATAAGATCGACATGTAATGTGAGGGCACCGATTTGAACCAAACAAGACTTATAAGCGATTGGATGTAATGAAGGTTTCTTCCAACGGAGTTTCAACGAGATAAGTCAAAGTCCAATTTCTCCTGAGTCAAATTTAAACGTTGGCGCCAGATAGGAGAAATAAAAGAATGGGTAGAACCCCAGATCAAATAAGGTATATACTTCGCTAGAGTTTATGATAAGCTTACACCCGTGATGACCTCGTTTGGGTTCCTTTACTTTCTTTGGAGGTCACGACAAACGCTCTCCTTGAACAACCGGTTTTGTCTTATGTCAGGGGACGGCCTTTGCTTCCTCCATCCCAGCTGGACTTGTCTTCTGCATGACAAAATTGGGCGGTGTCCTTCTTTCCACAATTGTAACATGCTTTGGAGGGCATCGCACAGTTTGGACTGATGTGTCCCTCCCCTCCACATTTGAAGCATATGATAGGTGGTCGTTCTCCTCCCTTAACGACAAGTGTTGATGCTGACGTCTTTCCATCATTGTTGAATCTTCTTTTCTTAAAATGTCCATTCTTATTGTTTTGGCCATGATTACCACCGAAGTGGTTACCATTTCTGGCATGTTGATTCCCTCCATGCTTATTGTCACCGCTTCAATGACTGTTCTCACTAGTGTTATCATTTTATCGGCTGCTCTCTTTTGGTTGGGTTGACTCATTATCGCGCTCCAATAACTGAGCCCTATTTACAACATCTGAATACAAACACAGTTTATGAGAGATAAGATATTGACCTATCTCTGGTTTCAAACCTCTTAGAAATATTCGCGTCATTCTCTCCTCATTATCAACCAAATGGGATGCAAACCGGGACAGTTCGGTAAACTTGGCTTCGTATTGTGACACGGTCATGTTGTTTTGTTCCAGTTTAATGAACTCTACCTCTTTCATGTGATGAATACTTTCGGGAAAGTACTTGTCGTTGAATAGTTCTTGGAATTTCTCCCAAGATATCTTCAGTGCGACAGGTTGAGTACGCTTTACAGATTCCCACCAGTAATCTGCCTCTGCCCACAACATGAATGTGGCAAAGGGAACGAAGCAACCCAAGACATCAAATATCTTGTTGATCTGCTTTATCCACGTCTCCGCCTTAAGTGGTTTTGGCTCTCCAAAAAACTCTGGTGGTCCCAAATTTTTAACTGTTTCACGGTGGCCATTCGAGAGTTGCCAGTGTTTCCACCGCATTTTGAAGGAGCCGCCTCTACTTTGATGTTGCATGAATTTCATGAAGCCTCGGAATATTCCATCGTTCATCATTTGGTCAGTGTTGTTGTTTGCATTAGGATTGTCGCCTTCCTGATGCACATTATCCTGATTATTGATCTATGGAGACTCAACGGTCTCCTGTGCTCCATTGATGTTCTCAACATTCTCGGATGCCATTTTCAAATACTGCCACAAAACAAGGGTTAATTAACATATCACATATTATCCCTATACTCTGACCGACCAATTAAATACCAAATAAACTTAGGTAGGTCATACTAGCGAAGGAATTTCCCGTCTCTCCCCGCCTAGTTCTTATATCACATCTCAGCCAGGGATCATATCCCTAAGCTTTGATACCAACTATGACGCCCCCCAAAATAGGTATACATCACCCATCTTGAGTCGCCAAATACATGCTACTAAATTCAAATACAACTTGATTATACAACAATTAAATGTAAAATACGACAAAATACATCTTGTGAGTTTTAATACAAATATTATTATCTAGACAATATCCACACTCAATTTAGTCATCATTACATTTATTATCAAACTATTTAAAAAAAATAGTGAGGACTACTAAGACACCATCTCTCGACCATCACTCCGCTCCCCGACTAGTCCCGCTCGCTCATTTCACTCAAGATAACAAAGAAAGAAAGGGTGAGCTCAACTAGCCCAAAGAAAAAAAGTATTATGACTAAGATAATGCGAAATAAATTATCATTAGTCATCAACAAATGTTAAACCGATAAAATACAATAGACATCAAGTTTAATCTGCGGCGGAATATGCAATCCATTAAAAGAGTCAGTAGAGAATAAAATCTACTATCTTTTATGATTTAAAAGGTTTTTTCATCACTTTTATCAATTGAGACTCGACAATAAATAATCCACATCATCCCCGCACTACTGCCAAGGATATTCATTAGAAGTCACGACCACAAATTATCCATGCACTACGGCCAAGGATATTTGTGTATTCATCAACTGAGTATAATAAAGAATGGAATAACAAAAGAAATCACCATGCATGCGGTACTTCAAATAGACAGGTTATTCCATTAGAATAATAAATAACGAAACCAGGTCAGGCGTAATACGCACCGAGCGGGATATTCCAACGAGAATAATAAAGAATGGAATAACAATGTAAATCACCATGCATACGGTATTGCGATGTATGACGAGGTTATTCCAATGAAATTCTAAATAGATGAGAACCGTGTCAAAGCGTAATACGCATGCGAAGCGGATATATTCCAATGAATAATAAAGAATGGAATAACAATGAAATCACCATGCATGAGGTACTTCCAGATAGAGTTATTCCAACAGAATACTAAATGATGAAACCAGTCGTCGTGAAATTCACACCAACAGGATGTTCCAACAGAATAATAAAGATTTTAACCCGTCCCAAGGCGTAAGCCGCATGTGGATATTCCAAATGTAATAATAAAAGATTTAAACTAGGTCCGGCTTAAGCATGACATGGATATTCTAACAGAATAATAAAAAATAGAATACAGAAGAATTTCACCAAGTTTAGGGTAGCCCGCATATACAGGTTATTCCAACAGAATAATAAAGATGGAATAATAGAAGTTCTCTCCATGAATACAAAAGAAATAATACCCCTTACTGTAAAAGAAACTTGATATCTGAGTTGTGAAGTAGGAGAATACTTTTCTTCTTTCTCTCTATAGTTTTTCTCTCTATATTGTCTCTCTCTAGAGTTTCAGTGAATTCGTAAGAAATAATGAAGGAATGAGCTTCTATTTATAGAAGAATGGAATGAATAGTAACCAATCCATGAACAGTCCAGATTGATTTACTTTAATCGGACGGTCCATATTTAAAGCAAAATCTTTTAAATAAAATATAAGGAAGGCGTGGTTTGGCTTCATTTGTGCCAACATGATCCCCACCCGTCATTTGAGTGATGTGACTAAGGATAGGGCGATACTTCTTTTCGCCATTGTCACGGGCTTGCATGTTGATATTGGTGTGCTCATTCATGACTCCATTCGGAAGGCAATAAAAAGTATCGTTGCTGCTGGACTTCCTCATCCATCATTGATCACTACATTGTGCAAGCAGGAAGTTATCTAGTGGGGGCCCGAGGAGATAGCTTCACCACCGATGACAGTTATTGACCACCTGACTATCAAACGCTACTATGAGTGGGACGGGGCAAAGTCTCATGCCAGAGGCGAGGGATACGAGCCACCTAGAGTGCCACCTCCTTCAGCAGACCCAGAGCCTTCTCAAGCACCAGAGGCAAGCCTAGCTAGTCAGGGTCTTTTGGCAAACATCATGGCATCCCTCACCCTGCTGCATCAGAAATAGGACGCCGAGGCACAAAGGCAGCGGAGGCACATAGCAGTTGTGGCTTAGAGGCAGGAGATAGCGATGCAAAGACAATTGGTTGGTGAACACTATCAGAGCATCTACACAGACTATTGTGGCGAGAGCACTGAGTTCACGCCATACCAGTTTCCAGAGCCTCCTGTCTTCCCACCTTACCCTCCACCATCACCTCCCGCCAAAGCTGATCAGGACGCAGTTGATGAGGATGAAGCCGATGCCGCTGCTGAGTGACCGATCTTCAGGGAAGCCCTCTTGTATATAATTGCTTTATGTTTAGCAATGAGGGCATTGCTCCCCTCAAGTTTGGGGGTGTTTTTGGCTTTTATCTGTTTATTTCCGTACTACCATGTTAGGATTGGCAGACTTTAGTACTTTATTATGTTTTTATTTATCAGTATTGTGGTGGAGTCTTTTGAACTGCGGGATTATGTTTGAATTTTTTTCATTATGGATGCCATGAACTGTTTTTGGTTTTATTTATTTATGCTTTGATTATTTTTAGCATGATTGTGGTTCATAGCCATCTTTTTGGGGCTTATACAGATTAGATGATTGTGCCATATGAATGACCTTTTTCACCCTATTTTGAGCTGCTATTTAGCAAGGGTGATATAGTTATCATTATTTTTTGATTATGGCTGATGATAAGCACCAAGTTTTATGGTCTATCTCTTAGAGTTGTGACATGCATGTATGAGTTAGGGGTTTTTTAATTGATAAGTTTAGACTGTTATTGATCCGTCCTTCTAGCAAGCACCGACCAACTGTGTTAACTAGTAAATTTTTTTTTCAAAATTTAGTTCGCGTGTTTATTGCTTTGAACATTTGTTCACTCTTATAAATTTTCATTTTTACAAGGTAATAAAAAGGCTTAGACATTTTACAGTTGTAGATCTTGAATTCGTGCATGATTAGATATAAAAAAAATAAGAATATAATTTGTTATTGAAGACTGAATATCGAAAGTCTTGCGGTGGGTCGAGATGAAGCGTAAAATGCACTCGCCCATAAACGTAGGACCGATATTGAGATGGAGCATAAAATGCACTCGCCTAATAATTTTCGATACTCGTAAAGTCTAATTTGGCTTATGTTGATTACGTGGCCTTTGTTACTCAAGTTACTAGATTCTTAGGGGTGTTCTACACCTAGTGCCCTAAAGCCATCTGGTTTGGGAGTCACTGATTAAAAGCTCATTAATGGGTAGTTCTGATTAGCCTAAGGTAATCAAGGACTGTCCGAGTCAGGTTTTACAGTCTTCATACTAGAGTCTTTTGATCCGTTACTGCACTTGTGTCTTATTCTTAATGCTTGTTGAATGTTTAAGTTGCGAAGTGTGCATATTTGTAATAACAATCGACAGTGCGAACTTATTTGGAAGCTATGATTAGTCAGGATGGTTGGTCTCCACACACACACATAGAATGGATCGAATACAGTCTTCTGCTTAAAATTGATTGAACCCTTATTCATGTTTGTGATTGCCATGTTCTCTTGGAGTAGCGTTATGCTTTGAGGCCATGATGCTATATTACAGTTTTATTTGACTTTCGCGTGTGTTTTACTTTTGTTAATGTGTATTAGATAGTTTGCTCGAGGACAAGCAAAGAATTAAGTTTGGGGGTATTTGATGAGTGTAATTTATACCCGCGAATCGGATACTTTATGACTTAAATACTTGCTTGAATTCGTAGTTTTTATATAGTTTTTATATATTTATAGTGTTACTGCGCTTAACATATATATTGCAAAGCTATTACAGGTGTTTTCTAGCATCTGACAAGGGCAAAATAACAAATCCTATATACCTGTGCCATGTGCGCAAAGAAAAAACTTTGGTCTCGAGTCACAGTGGCTGCTCCTTTGTCCTTTGCGACGTCATCATCGCTACATAACGCCACTTATTCTTTATGGGCTCATGTTGCAACATGTAGTCCCGTGTCCATGGTACTAAAGTGGCGATTGCGGTTGCCATTTATAACAACAGTGGCCCATGGCCACGCCACCTCCGGTTCCCTGGAAGAGGAATCTTGCTTTTGACCTAGCAAATGAGGGAAAATCATATAAAGAAAGGGAGGCTGCAATATATCGGAGGATGGAGAATATGGAGAGAAGGATGGAGAATAGAGAGAAAAAAGCACATATGATATTCCTTAGTATTGAGCTTTGGATCTTGTTTAGTTTTCTTTTGTAATTTCTCTTCCTTTCTTCAGATAAATGGTTGTAAATATAGATTAGCTAGATTAGGGAGAAGTTTGGGTTTCTTTGGAGCATCAAGAGCAGTGAGTTACATGGACTGGAGAGCTTGATTCGAGCAAAATAGTTAGAGATTGAAGGGCCTTGACAAAGTTTCTTCTTATCTATTTATTTTCTCTGATTTTGTAATCCATAAATGTTGTCTTTATTGCTACTTGTATTTTATTCAATAGCTATGAACTGAATATTTGCTCTAAGGTTATAATGGAACCATTTGGTATTTAAATTGACTGTCTTATCTCTTTGGTTGGCACCATATTATTTGATTTGATATATTTATGCTTAATGATTCTCGCTAAGACATTAGCGATGATTTTGGTAATTTAAATGATATCGACAGAAGAATTGTAGATTTACACCTGAATATATTGGCATGTGATTGTGGGTTTCGACTGCATAAGTTGTGCGTAGAATAGACATATATTTGTGCACCACGTGCGACCTAATTGAGAGTTTATGCTTAAATCCTTGTTCTGATCAATTCGCATAGACATATGTAGGATTGTATCCCTATCGGGTGGATCTGAAAAGGATATGTTCGTACATACCTCGACAGAGGTGTATAAGCACTTGTGTGTTTTCGGTCGACAAATTGTCGTGACCATTTAGACCATAAAGAGAAAGGTAGCTAGTTTGATGAAGCATAGCACGCCAGGTGTTCGACAGAATGCCTAAATGGGGTGAAGTTGTAACCTTAGCTTGTTATTCCTTAGATTACCATTCGTTATCCATTTACTTGCTTTGATAATTAGTTATGCTTAGATTAATCACTCTTTCATATATTGTTATTCGAATAAGACTTTAGCGATATAAAGTCGGTATTTGGTAAATATTAGTGATAGTTCCTCATGGGTACGACACTCTACTTATCACTGTATTACTTGTTAGACCGCTTATACTTGCGTATGTTTAGTGATCGGTTATCCGACCAATAGTCACTTAATTGCACGCCAATAGGGAAAAAATTCTTATTGGAAAGTCACCTCTTTCCTTGGAACGACCTGGTCGATTAATAGTGTGAATTATAATAATAATGATGAATTTTGTTTTATTATTATTATAAATGTAATAAAATAGAAAACTTTTTATATAAAACGGAAAACTTTTATAAAGTTATTTGTTTTATTAGATTATAAATAGAATATAATATATTTTATTATGCATAGTGTTTGCATAGTGCCTGCATAGTATTTGCGTAGTAAAATCTTTTTATATAAAATGTAATACTTTTATAAAGTTATTTATTTTATTAGATTATAAATAGAATATATTATATTTTATTATGCATAAGTGTCTGCGTAGTATTTGCATAGTAAAATATTTTTTATATAAAATGTAATACTTTATAAAGTTATTTATTTTATTAGATTTTAAATAAAATATATATATATATATATATTATAAATAAAATATATTATATTTTATTGCATAGTATCCTTTTCATTCTCCTATAAATAGGATGCTTAGTTAGAATTGAAAACACACCAGAAATTTAGAGAATTCTTCTTCTATAATCTTGAGCGTATTTCTTTAGAGTTTTAAGAAGTTTTGAGCGTAGAAAACAGTATAAGTTTTCTTCAAGAATATCCTCGCCCTACCAGTCGGAATACTCTTCTTTCTAAGGTAAGGGGTATTATTCTTTTGTATTCATGAAGAGAGTTATTTTCTTTCAATACTCGTAAAGGTTGTTATTACATTCTTTATTATTATGTTGAATAACTTTTATACATCAATCTACCGCATACATGGTGAAATTTTTACATTATTCCATTCTTTATTATTACATTAGAATAACTCATGCATGCGCGATCTATCGCATGCTTGAGTGAATTCTCGTTGTTATTCCATTCTTTATTATTCTGTTGGAACATCCCCTGCATATGCGGATTACGCATGACTGGTTCCATTATTTATTATTACATTGGAACATCCATGCATGCGGATTACGCATGACACGGTTCCATTCTTTATTATTCTGTTGGAATAACCTGTCTATGTGGTTTACCGCATGCATGATGAATGATCCTTTGTATTCATTCCTTATTAAACTGTGGAAATGACCTGTCTACGTGGATTACCGCATGGCGGGCGAAAATTCATTTTGCAGTTTCATATATTCTATTATACTCAGTTAGTTAAAGTTTTGGCTTCTATACTCCATGAAATTAGTAGAATATCCTGGATATTTGCGCTTCATCTAGTATCTTTTCATGAAAATATTCTTCTGAGCATTCCTGAATTTTACTTCACAAAGTAGTATCATGTTGACAATTTGGACATTATTGAGTTCAGGATAAATCAACTTATAAATCTTTAAAATTTATTCTTGAACTTGTTTTATTGAATTATTATGTCATTGTCATCATCCTCATGTTTATATTATGTTGAAAGTCCTCTGTGGCCTGTAGTGCATAAATGGACTTGGTATGATTATGACCAGTGATTATTCGGTATAATCATGACCGTAAAGTTACAAATGATGTGGTAAAAATCTTCATTGGCCCATAGTGTATTGATGGATAGTTGTTGGCATGATCATGACCATTGATGAAAACACTAATATCCTTGGCTCGTAGTGCATGGATAATTTGTGGTCGTGATACTAATGAATATCCTTGGCCGTAGTGCAGGGATGATGTAGATTATTTATTAAGTTGAGTCTCAGCGATAAAAGTGATGAAAAACCTTTTAAATCATAGAAGATCGTAGATTTTATTCTCTACTTGACTCTTCTAATGGATTGTTTGTTCCGCTGTAGTTAAACTTGATGTTTGTTATATTTTATCAGTTTAACACTGTTGAAGACTAAAGATAAATTATTCTGCATTATCTTAGTCATAATATTTCTTACTGGTCTAGTTGAGCTCACCCTTTTTGCTTTCATTGTTCTCTTCAGGAAATGAGAACGTAGCAGGGATTAGTCGGGGAACGGAGTGATAGTCCAGATGATAGTATTAGTAGTCCTCACTATTCTATGAAATAGTGTGATAATAAATGTATTGAGGACTTATTTTGAGTTTGAATCTTGCTCTGAAGACAATATTTGTATTAAAACTCACAGCTCATGTTATATATTTAAGGTTGTATTTGTATTCTGTACCATGTATTTGGCGACTCAAAATAGGTGATGTATACCTATTTTGGGGGCGTCACAATAACAATTTGTAAACCCAATTATTTTGGAGCCGAATTATTAATTTTATAATATTTTTTGTAACAAAAGGTTATATTTATTCCTAAGAAAATGTATTCCCTTTTTTTTATTTTTTTAAATTTGTATGAAAAAATGTACTTATGCTAGGGAGTAATTTTGGAAGTATAAGGGGGTATTTGATAAAACTGAATGAAATAGTTCTGAATGTTTAAGTAATCTGAATGAGTTAAATGAAGCAGAATTCTGAATACTGAATAAAAAAAATTGTTTGATAATTGACATGTCTGAAACATCTGAATAACATATTTTTATTATTTTACCCCTATGAAAAAATTTAAAATTGTTGTAAATTTATTTAATATTACTTAATATAATAGTTAATATTATAAATAAATAAATAAATATAAAATACTTCATTCAGCAGTCAAATTACATTTGGTCATTCAACCAAAAAATATGACCGATTCAGCCATTCAGACAATTTTTATTCAAAACAAACGCACTGAATGGCTGACCTATTCAGCTATTCAACTCCATTCAGCTCTAAACAAATACCCCTTAAATTGAAGACTGAACAAAAATCTCGGGTAGATTTCCCTTAATTTGCGTGAGGGGGCCCTTTGTGTGGGCAATGTGCTCTATTGTTTGAGTTAGGGGGTGTTTGATAAAACTGAATGAATCTGAATTTAAATGAAAAAAGTTGTTTGATAATTGACATGTCTGAAACATCTGAATAACAATTTTTTATTATTTTACTCTTCTAAAAAAATTTAAAATTGTTATAAATGTATTTAATATTACTTAATATATATAATAGTTAATATAGTAAAAAAAAAACTTCATTTAGCCAAAAAATGACATTAAATCATTCGGCCCAAATCGTCTGAATGACTGACCGATTCAGTCATTCAGACTAATTTTTTCAAAAATAAATATACTTAATAATTGACCGATTCAACCATTTAATTTTAAACCAGCAACCCCTTAGTCCGTGGGTTTTCAAGCTCCCGTAGTTATATGTATTATCCAAGACTACTACTACATTAGACGAGTAAAATACAAGATAAATGGTTAAAAGTTATGTAGTTTAGTTAGATAAATTTCAATAAAATTATGTTGTACAATTTTATATAATTTTGTCTAAATAAAGTAGATTACTTCTATTTATGTACTTACTATTATCCAAGATTAAATTACAAAATAATAGTCTGATTTATTATTTTATGGAGCTATGATACTTAATTTAATAATATAATAAATTGCTATTCGTGGTACATGTTGGAGAATAACAATGCAGTAAAAATAATAGCAAAAAAAAATGAAAGAAAAACAATCACATGACACAAAATTTAAAACATTAATTTAATTTGAACTAGTCCACGGTCGACGGCTAACATTTTTATTATACCTTAGCAAATTCGTACATTGATTGTAGACTCCCTTCTTTATATAACGTAATATAAATAACCTTAATTCACTAAAAAATACAAAATTACTCCTCCAATACCGGCTCTCTGCCCAATTACCTTTTAGATAACTTTACAATTATCACTAAATTAAAAGTTTAGATATAAGAGTTTACTAATAACTATACAATTAATAGTATAAAATTATATCTTTTAGGTCAATTTTACATTGTTTATTATACCTTAGCTTAAAAATATAATTTATACTAATAATTATACTTCGAGAGAAAAATAATCTAGTTAGTCAAACTCAAATATAAAAACATCTCAAGGTCAAAAATCTATTACTATTTATAAGAGTATTTGTAACAGTTTCTTTATCTCTATCCCTACTCTGTAGTGCTATTGGGTCATTCTGTAGGATAAGAATTCAATTTTTTCACTATGTACCCAACAGGTTCCTTATATTGATTCCTTAAATATTAAATTTTGAAATTTAAAATTTAAAAGTTAAAATTTGAAAGTTCCAACAGTCAAATCATGTTTTGAACGTTGTAACTATTTTTTTATTTAAAAGTAATTGTTGTTTGAATTTAAAAATTGCAATTATTTTAATTTTAAAAAAAATATTGCTAGAAATTAAAATGTGCAACGATCATTATGTATTTATGAGAACTAAAACAACATTATTTTAATTATAATATAATAAAATTTATAATTTGTAGTAATATTTTTTTACAAAAATGATCAAAATCAAAATTTGACTGATTTTTAATTTTTTTATAGTTCTCTTTCTTCTCTAAATCCTCTGTTTAACAAATAAAAATTAGTGACTTTGATAGGCATGCATATCCAAATCAGCAATTAAGTGAGATAAAGATCCTTTAACCAACATAAAATCGCAATAAATAGGGTGTAAAATGTCATTTTATATAAATAGGGAACGCTCTTTTGATTCCCTCATCCTGAGAACTCAAATCATATATAGGGATTAAAATAGATAATTATATAAGGATAAAGAAATTGTTGGATATTGATTTATTGATATATTCTTCAAATATAGAGATAAAGAGTCTATTGAAAAATCTGTTGTGAATGCTCTAATGGAGTAATGACGAACCATTGATTGAGTTAAATGGATCGAGTTGCTAAGTTACATCATTGAGTTAATTAGGACGATTTTGGTTGGTCATAAGTTGACTCAACCGACAATTTAATTTTTTTCTATTTTTTACTTTTTAAAATACTTTAACAATTATGCATAATTTTATTAGAATGGTTAGGATTAAATCCAAACACCACAATCCACAATCATTATTCTAACTGTCATCATCAAAGATATATCTATAAACACTTGTTTTGATTAAACCATCCACTATAAGATATATTTAATTACAAATACATTTATAACTATAATCTAATAATATATCACTTGCATATGATTTAATTTTGGGCTTTCAAATAAAATTATAAAAATACATGTCATAATAAATAACTAAATAAACATATATTATATATTTAAAATTTAAAAATTTATTTTAACTCTCCATTTATTAGATATCTATTATTATAAAATGTATTGTGTAATAAAATATATTTCTAATAATAATAATTTAATAATATATAACTTGAAATTAACACTTATTATCAAATTTTAATTAAGCTTTGATTATTGAAGTGAAATAATTAAATTTTTATTTTAAAATATGGATTTTTAATTTTTAATTATTTTTTATTTTAATAAAAAATTAAAATCTCATTTAATGCGTTCACAAGGGCTACCATACCAGTACAGAATATAATATACCCCCTTTGTCTCGAAATAAACGTCTTAGTTGGTTTCGATAAGCAGATTAATAATATATATTATCTAAATTGCCCTTTTGAATTTCTTATAATTAATTGAAGTATTTCTCCACTTTTCTATGAATTATTACTTCTTTTAATGTGAATTAGTTTTCTAGATCATTCTTTTTGTTATTCACACATTCCTAATAAGTACTAAAAGCTAAAAAAAATAGAGAAAAAAAATCTAGAGAGCCATTAAATAAAAAACATGTTATACGGGTAATATGAGAGAGAAAGTGATATAATAGTTATCAGTTCCTAATGTAAATCTTTTCTCATTTCTTTAATTTCTAACAAAAGTTGAGTAAAAAGATTATGAGGGTATAAGTGGAAAAATTAGATAAAAATAATTACAAATATAAAAATAAAATATTTATTGTGAAATATTCTAAAAAAAAATTTAAGAGGGATTAGTATTGTAGTCGCTATCTAAAATGGAAAAGATGAGAGACGATTACTTTTAGTGTAATTTTTTTACGGCTTATTTATCTGATGTAATTTATTAAATGGTTAATTGTAGCTGATACTAAGTAACCACAACATTTTTAAATAAAATTAGATTGGTAAACGGTACGGGCATTTTATAAAATTTATATTTTTTAAATTTATTTATTATAAGAATATACTTATATGTATATATGCCTAAATAATATCTATTAAATATACTAAAATGCAGTACATAACACCATTGTATGACATTTGTTATTCCCAAATTATAACACTTGTCCTATCTAATTAATGTGATCATCTATTACTCCAGATTTTATATTATGGTTACTTAATTATTATCTCCTAAAATCACTATTTTTTAATCTCACATTAATATTTTGATTTTATAATCTCATAAATCACTGCAAATCTAAAATGTTCTGATAATATTAACTGTTTTAATATTATCATTACTAATTTAATTATTATCTCCTAAAATCAGTATTTTTTTAATTCCAAATTAATATTTTGAATTTATAATCCCCTAAATCACTACAAATCTAAAATATTTTGGTAATGTCAACTGTTCTGATATTATCCTTTCTAATTTAATTATTATCTCTTAAAATCACTACTTTATGATATTAGCTATTATCATTACTCCGTTATTTAACCTAATTTTCTCCTTATAAATACAACATAATATTATAACATTTATAATTATATTACGACATAATATTATACAATTTAAAATATTTAAAACAAAATAAAAAAACAAATAATATCAATCATAACTTACTATGTTGATTTTATATTCCCAAAATCTACTACTTTTCTAAACATAATTATTATATCCTAAAATCACTATTTTTCTAATATTAAACCATTCATAATTATACCATATATTATATTATACATGTATGATATAATATTATAATACACGATATAATAAAATAACAAAATCACTACCTATCTAAAGCTGCATGGATATTATCATTACTAATTAAATTTTATTACAACATAATATTATACCATTTATAATTATATTACAACATAATATTATATAGTTTAAAATATTTAAAATAAAATTAAAATAACAAATAATATCATTCATAACTTACTATGTTGATTTTATAATCCCTAAATCATTACTTTTTCAATTTAAACGGTTTTTATATTATCGTTACTTAATTATTATCTCCTAAAATCACTACTTTTTAATCTCACATTAATATTTTGATTTTATAATCTCATAAATCACTGCAAATCTAAAATGTTCTGATAATATTAACTGTTTTAATATTAACATTACTAATTTAATTATTATCTCCTAAAATCTGTATTTTTTTAATTTCAAATTAATATTTTGAATTTATAATCTCCTAAATCACTACAAATCTAAAATATTTTGGTAATGTCAACTGCTTTTGATATTATCCTTTCTAATTTAATTATTATCTCCTAAAATCACTACTTTATGATATTAGCTATTATCATTACTCCGTTATTTAACCTAATTTTCTCCTTATAAATACAACATAATATTATAACATTTATAATTATATTACGACATAATATTATATAATTTAAAATATTTAAAACAAAAATAAAAACAAATAATATCAATCATAACTTATTATGTTGATTTTATAATCCCAAAATCTACTACTTTTTTAAACATAATTATTATATCCTAAAATCACTATTTTTTTAATATTATACCATTCATAATTATACCATACATTATATTATACATGTATAATATAATATTATTGTGGGCAAGGAAATCGTACCTTGCTAGGAGTTAGGGTTTCGTGTTGGCTGAGGAGGAGAGAAATCCACGAAGAGTATAGAATTGATTGGTTGATTGAAGAGGGGAGAACGACAGGTGGGCGATTACTCCAACGACGCGTGGCAGAACCCCTAGAATCCGGGAACCGTGTTAGGGTAACAGGGATTCCAAGAGCCTTCTTGAGTCCTCCGAGTTGAGAGAATGTTCAAACTCCTTTCTAGTGCTTTTAGGTGGAATCTCCGAGCCTTTAAGTCACCAGAAAGGGTCCTTTGATCTTCCAAGAGTCCAAGTCTTGTGTCTGAAGAGAGGTCTCCTTCCCAATGGAATGGAAGGGGGTATTTATAGGGTTTTCAGAAAGTAGTCATGTCAAGCAAGGCACATGCTTTAAAAATTCCGAAATACCCTTTAGTCATTAAAATAATGCCCATGTTGCCCTGTCCTTCTAGCCACCAATCCAATCCCTCAATCAATTCCCAAAATGAGCTGCCTCCACGAGCCTTCTGCCTCGGGACCCGTGGAGGCTTCTCTCGGGTCTCGCCTACTTATTTTTGACTTTTTCGTCTTTCTCCATTAGGTTATGCGAACCCTAATTTGCACATTTAATGAGGTCGTGGAACCTTAATTGTGCATTTAATTCAATTAGGTCAAGTGAACCCTAATTTGCACTTGGGCCCACATTTGCCCCCTGCGCGAGAGTCAAGCCTTTGGAGTGACGATCGTGCAAAAATACTTTAACTGTGTGAATCCTGCTTCAAATTTCTGAAAAATCTGCGGAGCTGTGCAAGTCCTGAAAACAAAAAATCATAGGAGAGAGAACCTATGGGAGCTCTCCCAAAATACCTTGAAAATCTTCCCCAAATCCTGCTCGATCAAATAAAATAAAATATTTCCTCATTTTATTTTAAAAACAAGATCAAATCTTTCAATAATATATATATATATATATATATATATATATTATAGCTTTGGTATTGTATATTAAATATTAATTAATTAATAGCTTGATCCCCAAGAATTCTTAATATCACATGAAAAGTATGTGGGGATATAATGATAATAGGGTATAGTGGACAAAATTCTTGGACACGATATAGAGAAATTGGTGCATGATATGTCACTACCACATATCCCTCATTTGAATTCCTAATAAATCAAATCAAATCCCCCATATTAGGATATGAATCATGTATGGTAATACACATATCCCTCCTTTAACGCCACTATCAATTTATATCATAAAATAATCATCCAATTAGCCTCTCATAAATTCTTGCAAATCCAGTACGTCATTACTAAGTAAATAAAATCTTGTTTTATTTTGGAAAATAAAATCACTTTTTTTTTATATGAAATCAAATCCTTCAAAAAAAGAATCAAATCATCAAATTAAGAAGGAATTTGAAAAATATTTTTTGAAAGTTGAGAAATATTTTTTTTAAATAGGAATAATAATATCATTATTATATATATATATATATATTATATATTTTTATTTTTATTTTTTAACATCTACAAAGATTACCTCCGTCCATGATCTGGTTCACTCAACCCCAACTTATTTCATCCTTGTGGCATAACTAATATGTCAATAAGAAAAGTTCTGACAAATATATCAACCATCTGATATAAACTTAACCATCTAAAAGGATGGTATTAAATATATTAAGCCAAGCTAAAAGGATTACCTCTGTATACTTGATTTCTAAAGAGATAGGATTACCTCTGTATACTTGCACAATCTTGTTTCCTTAATAATTTTTTATGTATATATACATATATTAAAACTAAATCAAAATAAATCACATATTTGTCAACTAAAATCAAATCTTTCTTAATTTGAAAAGAGATTTTTTTTTATTATTTTATTTTTTTTTTGAAAATGAAATAAAATAAAATCTCTTTTTTATGGCAAATCAAATTAAATCTTTTTTAATTTGAAAAGAGAGAGATTTTTTTTTTTAAATCAAATCAAAAACATTAAATCATATGAAATAAAATAAAATCATATATTTCTGCATGAATCATGCTAGCCACAGTCCCTTTCAATTTACGCCAAAGTCTGCCACATTTAATTGCCCAATATTTCTGGGGCTAGCAAAGAGAAACTATGTGGCCTAGATTGATAGCTAGTAAGTTCCTCCAAAAAAAATAAAAAATAAAATAAAATAATGGGTAGCAATAACTTTGTAGCAATAGTGGATGTAGCAGATTTTGAGGTAACCAATTTTATCTTCTTTTTTTTTCTTTTTTTTTTTTTAATTTGGGTTGGTAGAACCCTATAGGGGGTGTCTTTGACCCTATTTTTTATTTTTTTTATTTTTTTTTTTTTTTTGAAAATAAAATAAAACTTATACTTATCTCATTTTTGATAGTAAGGAATCACGATTCATCATCCACTATCACTGTCTTGCTTCGAATCAGTAGTAGAGAGTTTTGTTGGCGCATTACTTGGTGCACTTTTTTATTTGCGTAATAAGGAACCCTCATTTGAAACGTTGATTATTAACTGCCAAGCAAGAATACATCATCCCCACTTCAAGAAGCATGTTTTTAATATTTTCTTGCATCGATGAAGGTCAGAATAACCATGCTTTATTTCCTTGCAATACAATTGACACCCTCCTTGCTAATTCACCGCTTTCTTTAAGTCCATTACAAAATAAAGGCAAAGCATGTCATGGCTCTACCTTTTGTGATGTTCATTTGCAAGGCTATGTAGGGAGGTGTCGAACCTTATGAATGTAATAATATTTTTTATGTTATTTTATTTTATTTTATTTTATTTTATTTTTGAATAAAATAAAATTTTATTTTGAAATTCTCCTTGCATCCAAAGTGCGAGAGAATTTTATATATATATATTGTCTTAATCCATGTCCGCTTTATTGCATAATATATTCTTATTAATCACTAATTAATCAATATGACACACATGCACACATACATATAGCGACCAAGATTATTGAAAGGTGCTTTACAGCAAGAAAAAGGGTGGAAAAATTAAAGGTGAGTTTGAGTACTATAATTTATCTTTTTCTAATATATTGCTTCACCCGAAGGCACCACTGTCAACAATTTTTTTTTTTTTTTTTTTATCTTTCTTTTGTCTTCCGAGCCCCATTACCTTGATTATATCTCGGTTTTTTCCCTCGGATAATAAAGAAAGATTGGCATGTATACGCAGATTATGAAGTGATGGGTTGCTTCCATTGGTTTTTCTCTTCCCTTTTTTTTTTTTATTATTATTATTTTGAAAGTTGTTTTAGTTTGATTTATGGGGTATGATAATTACTTAGGTGTGTCCCTTTCATAACATTTTTACTCAAATTTTAAAATATTGTATATATAAAATTTTTTAACGAACAATTATTAAACTAAAATTTATCATTAATTCTATTATATATGTGTTTTTGATATTTTATAATATTTATTTTCACATAAAAATGAGATCCGTTGTATACTTATATGAAAAAAAATGTAAAAATATTAAAAATACATCTGAAAATAAGAATAAGAATAAGAATAAGAATGTAAGATAAACGATAATACTGTTTTCAGTCACAATCATACGTCATAGGTATTTATTCTTTAGCCATCAAAGCAAGAAATATTATTACTTTTTTTTTTTTGTTGTTGTGAGGGGGCGGGGAAAAAGAGAATCCTCAAAGTATTATTGGCTTTGTATCATGTACTAGATTGCGTATACATGCAAGGAACATATTTATCATCTTGGGGAAATTAAAAAGATAAAATCAAATCTAAATTTTATAAAATCAAATCTAAATTTTATAAAATTTGGTTTTATTCTGAAAATCAAATCTAATCTTTCTTAATTTGAAAAGAGATTTCAATGTGCAGCATGTAAAGAAAATATACGTGATGCTAGGATGTTTTTATTAGACTAACGTATCATGTATAACAATATCGCAATAACACATGTCTGTGTTTAACTAATTTGATAATTTCGCTAGTTTTAAACAAACAATAGCATATGATTTTATTTTTATTTTTATTATTAATTTTTTTTTTAAATAAAATAAAATAAAATCTTATCTTATTTTTCCAAATAAATAAATAAAACATTTACTTATCTTATTTTTGGGAGGTCCTGTTGATGAGCACGTCTCGCATCCAAACTGAAGCCTTGATAATTCTTTGGGCAAAGATGACTGTAGCTTTGATAATTCTGACACCTCTTGTATGAGAAAGTCTTCACATGCTTCCAGCTTTGCCTGTTGAGGCACTCGCTTTATTTGATGCTCTCCATCCAGATGTTTCCCACTCGCCATATAGTGACCTTGGTTATCCTCCAGGTGACCAAGGTTTCGAAGAATCCTCAGCCATACAGCATCTTTCTGCTCCTCCACCCCTTGACTTGATAAATTCAATGGTGGCTTCTAAAGTAGCTGCTACCCGAGCTTCCTTCAATCCACATGGGGATCTTATTTCTTGGAGGGGTTTCCAGATATCATCTTCTAGTCGGAAAAGTCTAGAGCGTCTCCTAGCTCGGTTCCATGAGATCTTGACCCTAAGCATTATTAAGGAGACTTCCACCCAAACCTTCTTCCTAGATCAGCTCGTAGGCCTTATTTGTAGATTGCACACTCTTTCTTTATATTCTTTGCGAGTCGAGGACTTGAAGAAGTTTAATGATAAAGTAGACGACCTTACAGCTATAGGTGTTGACATGTCTCCGTTTCGTGATAGATTGACTCTTCTCAAATCAAATTTTGATCTTGTTTCATTACGTTCAGAGGTTGCTGTACGTAAGTGTGAAGATGAATCCTTTTCAAGATGACTTTTCTCGAGCTTGATGAAGCAGCCCTACAAATTGAAGATTCAGTCCTCAAGATTTAGAGGGCCGACTTCGGAGGTAGGGCGTCGTGACGGACTTTAGAGTCAACTATCCAACAAGTTAGGGGAACCGAAAGTCGCAAATCTTAAGATTCGAGATGTCGCCGCTTCTTTTTTAGAAGCTTTAGTTGTGCTCTCCACTTCATTTTGATATGTCTTGGCCTTTAGATCATAACTTGTTGTAGTAGTTTTTTTTCTTTTTTCAATTTCCTGTTTCAGAAACTCATTTACACATGTTTCATTTATCAAAATGTAGTTTCTTCAACCTTGTTGATTGCTTTCAATTTGAATGATTCCTTAAAATTCAATATTTACCATTGAATCTCAAGTTATTCAAATTAATATTACAAGACAACCACAAGTAAATATGAATTTTATCAAAAATATGTATATATAGTTTTCACAAACCAAAACTTGACTTTATACTCCTTTTTTTTTAAAGAAATTTAAAAATAACATTCAAGTATAAGTGAAAGTTTGTAAATTTATTGATAATAAAATTGCTTTTAACGAAAAGCATAACGTTTCATTAGTAAATCTTGCTTTTGTCGAAGAAAGCATAACGATTGCCACTTTTAGAGGTAAAGTGTAACTTTCTTGCTTTTGTCAAATAAAGCATAACGTTTGCCACTTTTAAAGATAAAGTATAACTTTCGGGGTTGAGGGCTTATACTCAGGTGCCTCAGTCACTTTTGAAGTTGAAAGTGTAACTGTCGAGGGCTGTTAATCAGGTTCCTCGATCACTTTTGAAGTTTGAAAGTGTAACTTCCAAGGGCTGTACTTAGTCAGGTGCCTTGATTACTTTTGAAGTTGAAAGTATAACTTTTTGTGATGCTCTTCTCATGTGTAATATTTCTTTACCCACTTCAAGTTCAATGGGCCTGAGACAGCATCTGATCCCACACGAGATATCTTGCAATACCCACTTTCGGAGATCTCTCGTACCCTATACGGGCCTTCCCATTTGGGGTAAAATTTAGTGGTTGGGGTCCCTCTCATGACTTGAGTTGCCGTTTTGAGTACCAGGTCCCCCACCAGAATTCGTCGTGGTACTACTGCGGTATTGTATTGTCGTCGCAGTCTTTCATGGTACCGTTCAAGCTTTTCTTTAGCCTTATCTCGAAATTCAACTAAGGCCTCCAGGGCTGCTGGTCGGTTTTCTTCCTCGACCAAGCTTCGAAGTCTCATTCGAGCCGAAGGTATTTCTATTTCAGCGGGCAAAACGCATTTTCTTCACCATAAACCAAAGCATATGGGGTCTCACCTGTAGGCTTCCTTTTTGAAGTTCGATATGCCCATAACGCTATTGGTAATTGTTCTGCCCATGTCTTCGGATGATCGTCTAGGGTTTTTGATAAAATTTTTATCAAGGTTTTGTTTGTAGCCTCTGCTTGTCCGTTGCCTTTCGGGTAGTAGGGCGATGATTTGTAATGTTTCACCCTATATCTTTCCATCAGATTTTTGACGTCCCTATTGATGAAGGGAGTTCCATTATCCGACAAAATTATCTTCGGGATCCCGAAACGGCAAATGATGTGCTCCTTGATAAAATTGGCCACTGCTGGTCCCGTGGCCTTCTTCAAGGGTATTGCCCACCACCCACTTGTGTGTACATCTCTATGTGGCGCTTAAAATCCATATATTACCCTTGAATTAGGGTGAACAGACCTATAAGATCCATTCCCCATGTATGAAAGTGGCCATGGTGTTGCCAAGGTTCGCAAATCCATGGTGGGAGCATTGATCAAGTTTTCATGTATTTGACAAATGTGGCACTTCTTAACAAATTCTGCACAATCTCCTCCATCTTTGGCCAAGAAGAACCATGATCGATAAGTTGTTTGTACAACTCGGCTCCCCTCGGTGTTCATCCTTGTGCATTTGGTAAACCAAATCTTTGGCTTCTCCTAGTTCCAGACAATCCGTAGGGCTTGCCATTGAATCCCCTTCTAAACAATTCTTCGCTCGCAAAAAGAAACGCAGTGACTTCCTCTTGATTATAATTGCGTCCTTCTTTCTTGATTGGAAGAGTCCCGCTTTGTAAGAACTCCACATAAGGGATTCGCCAATCCACTATGTCTTCAATGAAGGCGATTCATCCTCCCTGTGGTATTCTTGGCATGAAACACATTGGCGCTAGGGCATCCGCTTCTTTTTCATTTCAAAATTAATAATACCTCGACGCCGCAGCCTCACGATATGCCTATGTCCGCTTAATCCGCAGCTTCTCGCCATGCACTGTTATAATACTCTATCTGCTTCCTCCCTCCCTAAGCATCGTGTCAAGACACCGCCTCGCTTTTTTGTGATACAAGACACCTTTGATGATGTTGTATTTCAGAATTTCACAAGAGGTATTGTTCCTCCTTTGTTTGCAATTGATGGGAGATGTCGTTTCGCCAATCATCTATCATATCTTTGGGGAATAAATTTAGCACCGTGGTTGGGAGGGTTCTCTTCATTACCTTTACATCCAAATCCTCACCTTGGACATAGACTCGAGACGCCATCATTGCTTTGTGCATCAGTTGTTTATTCTCATTCCTCTTGGCACATATTCAATCACCACCTTCTTTAAAAGCCTCCATCACCTTTTTGTGCTACAATTCGATATAAGCGCCAAGATAGGTTCCTTCATCCAATTGGCCTCTTATTTGTTGCACTATGAGGTTTGAATCTCCTTTTTTTAAGATGTTTGGCTCCTAATTCTTGAGCCGCCAACAACCCTAGTATGAAACGCCTCAGATTCTCGCTTCATTGTTTGTGCAAGGAAATCCAATTTGTATGACAAGGCCACTTCATTTCCTTCTTTAGTGGTCAATACCACTCCTGCTTCCACCTTTACCTTCCGCAGATGATCCATCAAAAGCCAAACTCCACCATTCTCGGTTCTCATTCATCAACTCGATTGATTCTACTTCTTCACCCTAAGATCTTCGTAAGGGGTTCATATTCTCCATTTGGAAATTGAGCCAACAGTGTCCGCCAATGCTTGACATCGGATCGCTTTCTTGTTACACACTTGATGTCGTGACTCAAAGAATCATCATCCATCCGCGTGTCTTCCTACTAATGTCGGCTTTAGTTAATAGGTATTTGATTGATCGCTTTTGTTGCAAGTTTTACTTCGTGTGCTAAAAAATAATGCCGCATTTTTTCCGGCAATGAATACCAATGCTAGGCAATGCCTCTCCACCGTGAATACCGGTTTCCCGGTCCTCGGATTATCCGGCTAATGTAATATACGGGTTTCTCTTCTCCATCCACCTCCTGTGTGATCAATCCACCTATGGACTTCTTGGTAGATGTGATGTACAATCGCAACTAAGATTACTCTTTGTGGCACTACCATTGTTTGTGCTGAAGCCAAAATTCTTTTCACCTTCTCAAACGCCTGTTGTTGGTCTTGCCCCCAGTCCCATTGTGCCTTTCCTTTTAGCAATTTGCCAAAAGGTTCTGTGACTTCGGCTAATGCTGGCATGAATCTTCTCATGTATGAAACTTTCCCTAGAAAGCTCTTTAACTGTTTCTGCGTTTTTGGTGGGGGCATCTCTGTGATTGCTTTGGCCTTGCTTGGGTCCACCTCTAAGCCTCTATTGTGCACCAAGAAGCCCAAGAACTTTCCAGCCGTCATCCCAAAGGCGCACTTCTTCGGATTCATCCTCAACTTATACCTTCGACACCGCTCAACACTTTCCTCGTGTCCTCCATACGAAGTTATCGCTTCTTGGATTTCACTACTATGTCGCTACATAGTCCTCCACTATATCATGAATCATGTCATGAAATATGGCGGCATTGCCTTTGATAATTTGCCCTCAAGATTCTTCAACCCGAATGGCATTACTACATAGTAGAAATTTCCAAACGGGTAATGAAAAGGTCATTAACTCTGCATCTTCTACGGACATCTTTATCCGATTGTAACCCACAAACCCGGCCCATGAATGACATCATCTCATGATTAGTCGTTGCATCTACCAAAGTGTCTATGTTGGGTAATGGGTACATGTCCTTTGGGCATGCCTTGTTCAAATCTCCGAAATCCACACATATTCGTAGTCGCCCATTTGACTTCTTTACTGCAGATAATGTCGGATAGCCATATTGATGTTGAATTGGCTTGATGAACCCTACTTCCAAAGAACTTCTTGATCTCTTCCTTTATTTGAGTTTCTACTTGGGTGCATAGTTGCGAGGTGCTTGCTTTATCGGGCTTCATTCCCTGACTTATGTTTAGATTGTGCTCCACAAGATCCTTGTCAATTCCGCATCTCGTCAGTAATTCCAAGCAAATACATCCCTATATTCTTGCAATAATTGTGCAAGCTCCTCCTTCTGCTTAACATCCACTCCTTTGTTGACATAAAGCTCTGGTCTTGGCATTCCTTCCTTTGTTGCCGATTAACTTCCTCTAATTCATTTTGTTGAGGTTTCGCCTATCCTCAAAACATTCTCGAGTTGGTTCTACCTTCCGTTGTACAACTTCTTCTTCTCCATTATTGCCGGAGTGGGGGACACCTCCCGAGCCGTTGGGTTCACACGCCCAAGGGCTCTTCCCCCGCATCGTCACAATCGAAACACCATTTTCCATCGGGTTTAACAACCCTCTCCCATTTTGTCTTACTCCTTCACGATTGTTGCCATCCGCTTGGCATTTATTATATTTCGCATCTTCTGGTCTCTGCCGGCCTTTTCTTTTCTTCTCTTCCTTCTTTCTCTAAGTCTACTACCATGGATTCTTATTTTTGAACATTCTCCGTGTTCCGAGGTCTTCTTCTTCTCTTTTTCTCGCAGCACTAACTTATCTTCCTCGCATTTCCTCCCAAATTTTTTAGTCTTAGAGAATTAGGCCTTGTAACTGTTCTCTCCTCTTCAACGACATCATCAAAGAAAGTCGCTTCAAGATGTGTGCCTCCTCCGTCCAAAAGGATTCCGAGTTCTTTGGTACCTTTACTTCTCTCCCTTCCAAATAGCTTTAAGGCACTAATGAAAGACCATGGTACTACCCCATAGTCATTTTGCCAAGCCCTTCCTAGCAAGACATGATATGATGCATCCACCTAAGCAACATGGAACATTACAGCCCTCGAATCTTCCCAACTTGCATGTCCACCTTAATGTGTCCTGTGGTTCTTGTGTTTTGGTTGGCGAATCCCGTAATGTTTGTTTGTTCCTTCACAATCTTCTTCTCCAAGAAGCCTAACTGCTTGAACACGGTGTAGGGCATGATATTTATAGATGCTCCATTATCAATGAATGCCCTCCGCACCTCAATGCCATTGATTATCACACACATACATGACACATTGTCTTGGGTATCTTATCTCTCTATCGCCTTTTGAGAAAGATATCTTATTTTTTTCTTCCTCCATCGCCTTCACAAATCCTTTACTCATGGCCATACAAGTCTCCTGCTCTCAAAGAAGCCTTTGATAATTGCCTCGCTTCCATCCTTGCTCCCTGGTCAATCCTATCCGATCGAAAAATTTCTCGAACTTGGCTCTGCTCATTAATGCCATCACTTGCAGCCCGGATCACACTCCTCCTTTTCTTCCATTATCATCTCCACTTCGGCTTCAGGTCTTTGTGAATAACAAAGATGTTGCACGCTTCTTCCCTTTGTGGTTTGGCAATGGCTTGTCATGAACACTACATTCCTTTCCAAGTTCAATCTCCCCATTTGCCGCCTTCTCGTGGAATATCCTCCGCAGCTATAACAATCCATCGTTGAGTGTCCCGCGATTGGTGGAATACATGTAAGTCCGGTCTTCTTTATTTCTTCCGCACCGCAAATCTAGGCCTTGGGGTTTTCACTTACTCCATGTTCAACCCATTGTTCATACAAAACCCTCAATGCTTTCTCACTATATGTGATAGCTTCCGGATTGGTTTTCTTGCATATTTGTCTCCGTGCTTTCTCTCGCTTCTTTGGCCAAAATTTTTCTCATGTTTCTCCTTCGCTTCTTGTGGTTTTGATCGAGAGTCACCAAAAGCCACGCTTGTCGCCCTCTTGCCCTTCCATGTAACCGTCGCATGGTTAGTGGGCAATGTCACGATTCCTCCCAAGTCCTGTGCAAAAGATGAGAGGGTCGCTAAGGAATCACAAGCCTTAGTGATGAGGTGGGGTTTGAAGAATCCAATGCACCATTGTTGCAAATGCCGACTAGGTTCTTTTCTTCAATCGGTTCTCGCACACTTCGCGTTCGGCCCCGAACTGCCAACATAATCTCGACAACTCCTCATTCGGTTTCGCTGAACCGCATGAGCTCCACAATGGTTACCTGCTTCGCACATAGAAAAATTTCTTGAAAAATTGTAATTTTAAGTCATCCCAATCTTGGATCGACCCTTCTCCAAATTGTAGTACCAACTAAAGGCACTATCCGTCAAAGTCTTGTTGAATTCCCCAGCATCAACAAGTTGTGGTTGTTCACTTCATCATATCCGAGCCACGGAGACATCGACTCTACAAACTCGCAATATGTTCCCTAGCATTTCCTTTCTCCCCGCCAGTATTTTGGAAATTGTGGGGATGCTCAATATACCCCTGTTGGGTAAGGTTGCCTCTCCAATGTGTGTAGGGTAAGGAGGAGTAAAGTCCAACTCCGAGGGTCGAGATGTCTGTTCGCAAAGTTGATTGATCACGCCAATCATATCATCCTTCGTCACATATGGGCTTGCAGAAAGATGAACTCTCCGGGGTGTTGTGATATATTCACGTGACGCATCGGGTGTGTATGGTAGAGAAATTGGTTGATGAACACTTGTATCATGAACAGCTGGCACTGGTGGAAGTTGCTAGCTCATTCGCTGGACATTGCTTGGAATGATTGGCATTTGCACCTGTGAAAATGATGGAATAAGAGGTTTAGATGATGTTTGCACTGAGGTTGGTTTGCTTCCATCCTAGGTTGTGGTACGTCACCACTGTTCTGGGCTTCCAAGTTGATTATTGGAACCGATTGACTTTCCGTTAAGGGAGGTACAATCTGGTTCTCTTTGTTGTTGCTACCATTATTGTTGTCTTCCACACCGCTTGTTCCCCATGCGAACTTCCCCGAACATGGCCTTGAAAGTGGAATCAGATCAATCACGCCGAAAATTCCCCATCTCCTCTTGCTTCCTCTCCATTTTCCAAAGATCATGGCCATCATCATTCCTTGCCTTTCTCGTGGCTTCCTTCAATGCCTTGAGCATTTCCAGCAGACAAAGATTCGCGTTGGGTCTCCACCAGATCCTCGCCTTGCCTTCCTCTGGGCCAGGTGTTGTTGATTGGCCATATGTGGTGATGTTGAACTTCCTTCCAAGCGCCTTCAATAAGTGGTTGGTCAAAATCCAGGTTTGCACCTTGGAAAGCTTGAGTGGCTTGCCTTGGAACTGGATCCGATGAGGTAATGCTGTTTGTTGGTGAAGTAGCTCTTCCTGTAGTTCTCCCACTTCGAGTTGTGGGCATACCCTTCACGAATTCTACACCTCCCCAGCAGACTCGCCAAATAAATGTGGGCAAGGAAATCGTACCTTGCTAGGAGTTAGGGTTTCGTGTTGGCTGAGGAGGAGAGAAATCCACGAAGAGTATAGAATTGATTGGTTGATTGAAGAGGGGAGAACGACAGGTGGGCAATTACTCCAACGATGCGTGGCAGAACCCCTAGAATCCGGGAACCGTGTTAGGGTAACAGGGATTCCAAGAGCCTTCTTGAGTCCTCCGAGTTGAGAGAATGTTCAAACTCCTTTCTAGTGCTTTTAGGTGGAATCTCCGAGCCTTTAAGTCACCAGAAAGGGTCCTTTGATCTTCCAAGAGTCCAAGTCTTGTGTCTAAAGAGAGGTCTCCTTCCCAATGGAATGGAAGGGGTATTTATAGGGTTTTCTAGAAAGTAGTCATGTGCAAGGCACATGCTTTCAGAAAAATTCCAGAAATACCCTTTAGTCATTAAAATAATGCCCATGTTGCCCTGTCCTTCTAGCCACCAATCCAATCCCTCAATCAATTCCCAAAAATGAGCTGCCTCCACGAGCCTTTTCCGCCGGGACTGTGGAAGCTTCTCTCGGGTCTCGCCTACTTATTTTTGACTTTTTCGTCTTTCTCCATTAGGTTATGCGAACCCTAATTTGCACATTTAATGAGGTCGTGGAACCTTAATTGTGCATTTAATTCAATTAGGTCAAATGAACCCTAATTTGCACTTGGGCCCACAATTATAATACACGTATATAACAAAATAACAAAATCACTACCTATCTAAACTGTACGGATATTATCATTACTAATTAAATTTTATTACAACATAATATTATACCATTTATAATTATATTACAACATAATATTATGCAATTTAAAATATTTAAAATAAAATTAAAATAACAAATAATATCATTCATAACATACTATGTTGATTTTATAATCCCCTAAATCATTACTTTTTCAATTTAAACGATTTTTATATTATCGTTACTTAATTATTATCTCATAAATCACTACTTTTTAATCTCACATTAATATTTTGATTTTATAATTCCATAAATCACTACAAATCTGAACTGTTCTGACAATGTTAAATGTTCTAATATTATCATTACTAATTTAATTATTATCTCTTAAAATTACTACTTTTTTAATCCCAAATTAATATTTTGAATTTATAATCCCCTAAATCACTACAAATCTAAACTGTTTTGACAATATCAATTGTTATATTTTTATCAAGAAATTAATATATATATATACACACACACACAACCAGTGGCGGAGCTAGAGGATTTCAACAGGGGGGTCCGGATTATGCATGTAATTTTTTTTTCGACGGCCTCTTAGTTTGTTGATTTTTTTTTTCCATATTCCTAAATCACAAATAATTCAACATTCAACAAAATCATAATCCTAAATCACAAGTAATTCAACATTTGAATTAGTTACTCAAATTCAATTGAAACAAAAAAAATCAATTACAAATTGAAATACATTGTTGATCGTTGAACCCAGAATTCAGACATGAACGATTTTGAGTCTCTCTTCTGAGTTCGGACCGTAGAAGGCGTAAATTCAACTCATGAAGTTCTCATATTCTCAAAATGTTGATAATCACTTCATTATCAATGCGCCTAAAATATCTCTCTCGACATAAAGACACCAAACAATTCCAGTGAGAAAGTCATCTCCCATCTTGTCATGCAAATTTGTCTTAACAATATTCATCGCAGAAAATACTGCTCCACACTTAAGCAATGCAATGTGCAAAAAAACTAAAGCCAACTTGATGAAGATATACTAAATGAAAAGTAGTGTGATATCTCACCTCAACCATATTAGTTGCAAGTTCTCCGACATTTTCTAGTTTAGAAAATCTTGCATTTCTCCTCATTTCGTAAATCCACATCTTTAGTTGTTCTTAAGCTCCATTCGATCATCCATTGAAAAGTCTTGTGGATATAGTTCGCAAGTCGAACTAACTTTGAAAAACTAAAATTGGAGAACGAATTCTTAGGATCAAGACATGCTACGACAAGAGCAATTCCATGTTCGCCTCAAAGAAACGATTATCCATCTCTTGACTAATACGATCAACAACCTAAAAATATAAAATAAAATTACTTCTATATTCAAAAACATAATTAGAAGTATAAATAGAGAAAAACAATTGAATACCTGACAAAATATCTCAACTCGAAAGTGGTGAAAGTATGTGTGTTTGCAACGGCGGCGACTGAACAACATTATCTTCCATATTAGGGATGCTAATATTATGTTCGTAACAAAAACCTGCTTCACATCTCCTAATAGATCATCACATCCATTCTCCCCGAGATCTCGCAATTGTCTCTTGGTAGTAAATAACCAAATTCATGGCCTCTACAATATTCTCGATCTTTTTGTTGCAAAAAATCGCGACAAAATATTTGTCAACCCTAACACTACCTTCATCAAGTGAAGCAATGAATACAAACTCATATGTTTCCATCTTATCGATCAAGCCCACAACAATGCCTTTACTTTTGGATTCTTGTCCATCTTCATATATATTCTGAAGAACTTCAACCACCGATGACCACATGAGATAAGACGAACAATTATTTTGTAGTGTGAACCCCAACGCAGTAGACCCTACCGAGCTAAACTAGTTTCTTGATTCAAACCTCTTCCGTGGAAATATCACCCTTTTCTAAACGCCCACCATATTTTCATGTTGTCTTTGTGGTGGCGCTTTTGTTATTTGTAACATCACATATGTAATATGTTGACTTTAGTGGCTTAATGGGCCATCATGACTTTTAGAAAAAATACATACGAAACATGACTACATGAGAAATATTTTTCTTTGTGTGGGCTAGTTCAAAACAAGTCAAACAACCCAATCCTAAGTTATAAAAAAAAAATTACTTTTTTTTCTTCCTTCCTTCTTCTTCTCAACAAGCACCTGGACCCTCCTGACTTCCCAATTTCAAGTCGACCTCCCTAGTACATAAAAAATTTCTCAAGCATAGTGAGAGGCCGTGGACCCCTGGGACCCCCCCCTCCGCCCCACACACAATCATTATATAATGTCATGAGGTTTAGTGATTAGATTAATTTTATATTTGAATATGTATTTGCGCACAAAATTTTTACGCAACTCTCAATTCTATGTAATATATGCTACCAAAATTTAATTATCGCACAACAATCTACCATCTTTTTTGTTATATTTTAATTTATTTATATCTAGTTAAAATTACTAATTTGTTGTTATTTCTAAGTATATAATTTGTTTATATTAAAAGTGAAATAGTCTTAAATTTTCGAAAGCAGTGGTTAGAAAATGTAGAAAGTGGAATAATGAGTTTAGTAAATTTACTAAATTATAGGAAGATGGGTGTAGCGGGTTACTGTCATATATATTCAGTTAATAATATGTACGAAATGAAGGAGACAAGAATTATTATTAAAGAAGTTTTAAATTAACTTTTTTAATATATAGAGGTTCCGATTTTCCTCGAATTAAACTACCAAATTAAACATGAGTTCAGGTCCATTCAATTATTATATATATTTTACGGGATACAAAAAAATTATACAACATTATATCACAAAAATAGAAAACAAAAATAAATTTTAATAAAACCCGTATCCTGATCCAGATTCCAGGCTCCAATTATATATATATATATATATATATATATATATATATATATATATATATATATATATATGAATGAGAATACTTACCAGCAATTTGAGAAGAAAAGAACAAGATTTGGAATATATCTTGAGTGATATATAGTACCAATATATATATATATATATATATATATATATATATATATATATATATATTATTCCCATTGCATGCAAAATCTCTGCGTACAAAAAATATATATAGAGCATTAATGTAAACATACAGATGTCAAAGATTTAGGTTTTGTGTCCACGTGTCACTTAGTAGGTGATGTGGGAGGACAGAAACGAAGTACGTGTCTTTGTTCTCGTTGTGTCTGAGGGTTTTTTGGGAGCCACCATGCATGTCGTCCTAGTAAAAGCTTGTTTTGGTTCTACTTAAGAGGATAGGCTTAGCTTGCTATATTTGTTGTTGGATTTTCCTTTTCCATACATTTGGGTATCTTTCTGTTTAAAGTAATCATATATATATATATATATATATATAGATGAAGGGTTCTTCTTCTTTTTGCTGTTTGTGAATTTGCCAAGGAATTAGTTTTCTTTTCTGAGAAATGAGTTTGGAAGCTTTTATATTTCCTGTTGTATTTTCCTTGATATATATCCTTGAGATATGAAAAGGATGAGCTATATATATATATATATAGGCTTGTGGGAGCTATAATACTCAAGAAGTTTACCTTTTTTAGATTGTTAGCTCCTTTTTTTTTCTCATGTTTGTTTGTTTTGTTTTGTTTTGTTTTTTAGCAAAAGACAAAAACAATATATATATTTAATTATATATATATATATATATATATATATATATATATATATATATATACACAGATATTGTTGAAATAACCTCAATCCAAAAGATTTGGAGATCAAGGAATTTGTATAAATTATAATATGTAATAAGCAAGAAATATAACCACTTGATCACATGTATCACATTGTACACAAACCGAAAAATGTGCAAGTATATTGGGTTAGAAGTTCTTTGCAGCCTGCCCTTGCTCAAATCTGTACGAGTTAAAAGGGCTTGGGTTAATTTAGTACCGGCCTTGCGATAAAATTCAAGGTATCCGGGCTTTAGGCTCAAAAATTTTTAGGACCCCCTTAAATATTCTCTTTCTTTTATTACTTAAATAGAATACTTAAATATTAAAGTAAATAATCAATTTATAATATTCTACATATACTGATTTCTGATTATTGTAATATTCTACATATTTAAAGTATATAATTTGTATAAAATAATTTAATTATTATGTACATGGGGGTTCATCATCAGATTCAGTTTTTTGGGTTTTTTTAATTGTTTGGGAGTAGTGTTACTCTTAATAAAGGAGGTTCTATTTGGTAATTATTTTTTTGACTTAGTGATAATGTGATATCTAAATGATGCTTTAGAAATATTGAAATAGTCGGTTATTATATTTAATATTCTTTCGTATTGATGCTTTTTGTTCAGAAAAAGTTCTTTCTTTTTTTATGCCCGTCTTAATAGCAATTCGCAAAAGGCTCATTTTTTTATTGTCCGCTTTAGGCCCTTCAAAACTTAAACCAAATTAAGTATAGGTATTTTGATACTGAGTCTTGTCATTTATTGTAAATTAAAGTTGCCATGTACGTGTATAATAAATTTTAATTCAACCTTTTAGTTTGTCTGACGTATAAATCATCCCCTTTTCATATTACAATTCACTTTGTATGAATTATTCCCTCAAGTGTAAAACAGCTTCAACAAAACCACACTCAAATCAAAATATAATAAATAAAAAATATATTTTAAAAATAAATAAAGTTTCTTTTAAGAAAAAACACAACAAAAATTAATGGACATTAAATTAACATTTCATCGTTTTTGGTAATTAGTCTTCAAAGTACCTTTTTACATTAGAAGCTTACTTGTTTAATTATATTGGTACCTAATTATATTTGCATGTGAAGGTTCATGCATGAAACCAGATCTCAGTACTCACCCATCTGCATCTGGTGAAGAAGAGAAAATGGTAACAGGAAAGCAGAAGGCAGAAAACAAGACGCCTGACACGAGCATGCATCCAAGAAGGCCAAGTCCGAAAATGGGATCAAGGGCTATGCAAATGAGAAATCAAGAGCTGACTTTGCCGCAGATTTTGAGAAGTTTTGTAAAGCTACATGGGAGAACCTCTCAATTGAACAAATGCGCCAAATATATGCCAATGACCAAGATACAGAAGGCTCTGATGATGCTGTTGTCCCTAGATGGTTAGTTACAAAATCATACTCCCTCCATTCCATTCTATTCCTTAATATAAGTCAAACATTAATGGCTTAATTTTCAATATTATTTTAAGTATTAAATATAATTTTGGTTCTCTAACTATTTTATGCCCAATAAATAGGGTAACATAGACAATTAATATTATATTTAATGTTTTAGAATTATTTTTTTAATACTTATGCACAATTCAAATAACTTATATTAAATAACGGAGTATTCACTAAGGCTATATTTGTTTTATAATAATGATGCATTGATTATTTATAGTATTTTGATATTATTAACCATCCCCTTTTTTTATCCTTGCACTAGTACTTAATGAATCCCAAGACCATTTGATTATTTACATTATTTTAATATTATTGCAGTTTTTTATCCTTGGATTAATTAGTCTGTGTTTGAAACCTCAAAAAGAGAAAATCCCACTCAACACAATTGAAGAGTTTGTAAGAAAACTCGGGAGAAAATAAATGAACATGAAAAGTAAGAAAAATTTTAATATCTATGAATTGAAACTACATTTTAACATTTCTTTTAGTTTTAGACTCGTGTTAATTAAGATAATTTATTTGTTTTTTATATTATTTTTGTATTTTAAGTTTCAAAGTTTTTTTACTTATTTTGGGATGGAGGGATCGGAGTAGACCGGACAATATAAGTAATTAACTATTGGGTCAAATCATATTAACTGGAACTAAATGGGTCGGTTAACCATTTTTATTTATTCAGGCTGGTTAAAGTTTGAACCCATATTTTTAAAATAAATATAGTTAATTAACTGGTTTTTTCAACCCATATTCTATTCAATTACACTCCTCTCTCTCTCAGTAAGCGCACCAAACACAAACGCAGTTTTTTTTTTTTGGTTGGGTGGGAGTAGTTAGCGTCAGTGACTACAGAATTGTAAATGTCCAAGCTAGCTGGATGCATGCATGGCCCTTTTCCCTCTTTTTCTATCTCCAGAATGAGTAATATAATATGCTGTAATTTGTATGTGAAAACAGCCAAGACATGCTGTTTTACGGGGCTTTAGATAAATGTCTGGTTTGTGGCAGTCACTTGAAGTTTGATCGGACTAAATATATTTGTCGGGAAGCATATAGCAACGGGTCTACTTGTACCTTCAGTTCTAGGGACTCCCAAAGAAAAGAGGGAGCAATCACATTCCCCAGTTTTGTTGAAGAAATCGTAATGTCTCCTTCTAGCTGATGTTGCATATACGAATCTATAACATACAGCCGTACATGTTTATGAACATCAAATGTCCGTATTAATTACAGTTACTAAAGAAATATCAAGATCCCAAGAATCGATCCGAAAGGGCATTGGACTCCCCGGACAAACAAGATCCTAATGAGGAGGCCCTTGAATCCATTTCTGCAGACGTATGAATTTTTCAAATATAGAATCATTTGGATATTTGGATTACCACAGAAATTTTATTGTATCATAATTGGTAATTGATGAATATATGGATTTGCAACTCAAGATGTATGGAAAGAGAGGAGTGCACAAGGATAGTAAATTGCAAGAGTAGGGTGGAAAGATATTTGAAAAAGATGGCAAATTGTTTAACTGTGTGCGCCTAGGGGTGTTCATCGGTAAAAAAAACGGACCGGACCGAACCGAACCGTACCGAAAGTAACTAATTTCATGTACCGATACCGGTACCGATTAAACCGGTATCCCGAACCGATTATTCGGTTCGGTACCGGTTTATACATGGTTTGTACCGGTTATGTGTAAGAAATAAATTAACCCATTCATGTACTTGTTTTGTTATGTTGTTCATGTATAAACACCCTCAAACTCAATTGACCCATTCATGATTCATGTACACAAAACACCCTCAATTCATGTATGTACCCTCAATAAGACATAACATCAATATTATACAAAATAATACTTCTCCAAAATAGGACATAACATCAAAACAAAACAATAAAACATCAAATTTTTTATTCTGCACCATAAATAAAACCACTTGTTGCACAAGTTCTGATTGAACTTCTGTTCTGCAAGACAGAACAATACTATTGATAACAATACTATTGATAATTGACTTAAAAAGAGAAGTATAGTTTTGTCACCTTAACAAACGGATGAACTTCTAAAGAATGAAATTGGAATGAAGAGGGGCTGTTTTGGAACCCTAATCTAATAAGAAACCCTAGCCCTTTAACGAACACGATAACAAAGCGTGTATCAGAGCCTTCGAGGGCGGATTGGAGCTCCAGTAAACCGCGGAGACATCCAATTTAGAGTCTTTCACAAGGCGGCAGAGCTCCCGAACGGACCGGTCGACGAAAGCAGGAGAGGTGGAGCGGAGACATTGGGTTATGACGTCTCTTCCCAGGTCAGAGTCGGAGTCGAGGTGGGGTGGGGTGGGGTGGGGTGGGGTGGGGTGGGGTGATCGAGACTTCTCGAAATTGAGATTACTGGCGATCAAGATGCGGCATGTTCGACTAGTCGAAGGTTGGCCGGTGGGAGAAGAATGGATGGATCGTCGAGGTGGAGAGACAGATGTTCGAGACGGATGGACTGGGTAGTTGTAAGAACCCAACTTATTATTAATGAAATTAAATTTCCTCTATTTATTATTTTGAAATAGTAAGGGTTAATTTGATTAATATGGTTAGTTATGGTTAAAATGCGCAAATATTTCAAATAAGCAAGTGGTTATAAAATATATATTGTTGTCGGGGAATATTCGTTTGGTCGTGGAATATTCTTTGCAATGGAGAATATTCGTATTTACAAAATAGCGACCTTATGTGGACCCCATAACGAAAAGCGATTGGATGAAGAAAACGACAAATATAAGTTGTTTATAAATAATTCACGTAGTTATTCTGGTTTATCTTGTTGAAATACTTTGGTTAAAACACACGAAGATATCACCGGTATTGCATCAATTATTAATTCTTACGTAAGAAGGCACTACTCAATAATTGTTACGATAATTCTTTGTTCAATATTTTATTTTATTGATTCAATAATTCTTACGTTGATATTTTATATTTCATTGTTTCAATAATTGTCACTACACGGTATTTTCCATTATCAGACAATAATTCATATTATCTCGAATAATATTATTAGATAACATTATTGGCAATGTCTAGAAAGTTACGTCTAAGGAGAGGTTTGGTCATCTAATTGCGGCTACCAAGAAGTGAGAAATCCTTATTGAAAGCCCTCTTTCTCAGAACCGTCTCGTTTATCGATGATTGTTCTTATATATTATTTGTGAATAATTAATTATTGATTTATATGATGAGAAAAATATTGATTTTATATGGATATAGATGGAGAAAATTTTTAATGTGACAATTGTTGAAAATTAATATTTTATTTTTTTCGATAAAATAATTCATTTAAATATATTATTATATTTTAATAATATAATAATGGTGATATTTTAACAATGAATGTGGGATATATGAGTATATGAGGAGGAAGAGTATTTTTGTTGCATTAAATGATTAACACATGTTTTGTGTGTGGTGGACCCCATTTCTTGAATCGAAATTTGATTATAAACAGTAAAATCGTCCATTTGTGGATTTGATCCAATTTCTGCTTGGAATTTGGAAAAACTTTCTTCCGCAAAGTTGTAGATAATGGAATTTCCTATGGAAAAGACATGAGGTTCAAATTTTTCGACAAAAGAGCTATTTATTATGAATTATTGAAGTTCAAGTTCAAATAATTAATTTTTTTGAAGTTTAAAATATTTTAATTAAGAAAAATATTTTTTTATTTTTAGGGACATGTGTTAGTGGTTGAATTCAATTTGGTGGTGTGCGTGAGGGAGATTTGGAAAAAAATATATTATTAATTTATTAAATTTTACGCTTTGGTGTTCTAAGCATTTTCCTATAAATAGGGTCTTAGGTTAGAATTGAAAATCACACGAAACCCAAGTTTTCTATCTCTTCTCTCTCTATATTATCGAAGCGTATTCTTGTGAGTATTTTGATACTTTGAGTGTTGCTTTATCTGATGCAAGTTCCTTTTGAAAGACTATATCCGATTTTTAGTTAGAACAAGGTCTTTTTCGAGGTAAAGGATATTATTTTTAAAAAAAAAATAATATTACTTCTTTCAATATCATTATCTTAGGAATATTGATAGTATTTTTCTTGTGAAATTCCTTTCTTTTAGTGTCGAGTTACTATTCACGTGTCGACTATATTCATTCATGAAAAATTAAATTTTGTATTTTGTCCAAAATATCTATTATGGATACTAGCTTTGATTGTATCCATGTTTTGATCATTCTTGAATTTTACTTCACTATGGTTATTTATGAAGTATTTTTGAACTAGGATTGTTTAAAGTACTAATCCTTAATATTTGTTCTTTTGTTTCACCGGATTCATTTTCTTTAAAATATTTTTTCATCATCCTCACCCTAAAAGATGATATTCTTTGAATATCTTTGGCTCAGTAGTGCAAAGATGGTTGATTTTCTTATGAATATCTTTGGCCCGTAGTGCAAAGATGTACAGTGTTGAGATGAACATGACTAATCGATGAATATCTTTGGCTGTAGTAGTGCAAGATGAATATTTGATTCAAGATGAATATTGATTGATGTTACAGGGATAAAATATTGATGATGGACTTTTAAATTCATAGATTAATTTCATTCTCTACGTAACTCATCTATGAATTATTTTTTCCGCTGCAAATATTGATCTGAAACATGTTGTTTATTATATTCTATCAGATTTTTTTCCCTGTTGAAGACTAACGATAATTTGTTCTATATTATCTTAGTCATAATATTCTTTACTGGCTAGTTGAGCTCACCCTTTTCCTTTTTATTCCATTTTTCTTCTCAGGAGGCGAGAATGTAATGTAGTATTAGTATTAATTAATGTGGAATTATGGTTCTAGAAGTTGTTTTAGTAGTCCTCACCATTTTTTTAAAATAATATACCAATAATTGTAATGAGGATTTAGTTGGGTATGGATATTGTCTAGATGACAATATTTGTATTTAAACTTACAGTTTATATGTTGTATTAATAAAGTTATAGTTGTTTCTGTACCATGTTATTGACAACTCAAAATGGGTGATATATACCTATTTTGGGGGCGTCACAGTTGATATCAGAGCTTAGGGATATGATCTGTAAGACCCCGAATTTTATGAAATAAAAGTATTCAATTTTTCTATTCAGTAAATGGTTAAATTGATAAAAGTTAAAGTTAAGGGTGATATATGAATTTTTTTTTTTCAAAATACATGAAGTGGTTATAAAGTATTCATTATTGTCGGGGAATATTAGTTTGGTGGTGGAATATTCTTTTTGTGGGGAATATTAAATGCATTGTAGCAACTATTTGTGGGCCCCATAACGAGATAAGCGTCGGAAGAAGAAAAGCGACAAAATTGAATAACGGCGTAGTTATTCTGAATTAACAACTTTGTTGGAATACCCGGTGGTTAGAATACGATGTCTGGCGTGGTTGTTGCGATGGCACACGATATTGCACAATATTGTTGAATTATTGATCCTTACGTGAAGGCCTTACTCGATAATTGCTACGATAATTCTTGTTGAATATTTTATTTTATTGATTCAATAATTGCTTGCGTTGATATTTTATATTATTGTTGTTTGATAATTGTCAACTTTGCGATATATTTTCCATTATCAGATCAATAATTCATATTATTTGGAATAATATTATTAGATAGTATTATTGGCAATGTCTAGAAAGTTCTATCAAAGAGAGGTTTGGTCACCTAATTGCGCGCCAGTAAAGATAAATCCTTATCGGAAAGCCCCCTCTTTCTTGGGAACGGCCTGGTTGTCATAATTGTGATTCTATAATATTATTTATGAATAATTAATTATTAATTTATATGATAAGGAAATATTTATTAGATGTAGATATAAATGATGGGTTTATTTATGTGGTTATAAATGAAGGAGTTAATGTTGAGGTGTTTTATCAGTATTTTGTCGGATTGGAGGTATTAAAAGATCAAATCGGTGTTATTACAGCTTTATTGTGTGAGTTATAATATTTAATCCGATCGTTGGATCGTTGTAATTTTTGGATATGTTATACATAGATAAGTCGAGTATATGTCCACAAATTTTGAACCGTTAAAAATGAGCATATAATTTGTTATGAATTTTAAGAGGTGGTGATTAGGAAATTAGGTTATAAATGATTTTGGTGGAAAATTCTAGAATTGGTGGGCCCCACTTTTGGTTGGTGAGAAATGTGCTCAATTGAATTTTCAAATGTGGTGGGTGGGAATAGTAGCGAGTAAAAGCCATCGGGTTGCGGAGTTAAAAATGCCTGCCTTGTCGTCTTAACATTTTCTATAAATAGAGGGAAATAAGTTAGAATTGAAAATCACACGAAACAAGTTTTCTCTCTTTCTCTCTAGATTATCGAGTGTATTTTGTGAGTATTTAGATACTTGGTGAGTTGTTATTCTTGATGTAAGTTTCTTTGACGTCATATCAGATATCCGATCGAAAGTCTTTGCTCTTTTTGAGGTAAAGGGATAGTAAGGGATGTTATATTTATATTCATAATGATGTTATTCTTTCAATATCATTATCTTGACATATTGGTATGAATCTTATTGTGGAATTTCTACCTTTTTGAGTTGGGGTTTACTATTCACGTATCGACCTTATTCACGTATATGACCTTTATTTACGTATATGACATTATTTACGTATCTGATCTTATGTACGAATCTGAATTACTATTCACGAGTTCTATTAATGAGTTACTATTCATGAGTTACTATTCACTAGTTACTATTCATGAGTTACTATTCACAAGTTATTATTCACGGGTACTATTCACGACAAAAAAATTGGTTTCTTTTTCTAACCAAATTATCATTGATTTATGAATCTTACTCTTGAAATTAAATCCATGTTTTGATGATATTATTTTTATTATCATATATAACATTTTTATAATCATGGTGAAGAAATTTCTCTTTGACTTGAGTGTAAAGATGTGTAGATTATTGGTATGATCATGACTATGGGTTCTCTTTTTGGCGGTGGTGCAAAGATGAATTGTGACTAGTATGATCATGACCATTGAATTCTGATTGAATATTTTTAGCTTAAGTGAAAGGGTGAATTGATCAACATGGTTATAATTATGGTTTATATAGATTTTGAAATGATTATATATTTCTTTGAGATGTGAATATCTTTGGCCCGTAGTGCAAAAATGAATTATTGTTGAATATCTTTGGCTCGTAATGTAAAGATGACCTGTTGTTGAATATCGTTGGCCTGTAGTGCAAAGATGACTTGTTGATGAATATCTTTGGCCCGTATTGCAAAGATAAATTTATTAGTATGATTATGAACATGAACTGTGATTTGGTATAACCATGATCTTTGATGTTTCAGGTGATGAAAATTATCTTTGTCCTGGATGAGAAAAGGAATTTAGAACTAAAATTACGATTATGAGTTATACATGTGATTGTGGACAGGAATTGTTGATTGATGTTATAGGGATAAAACATTGTTGGTGGACTTTTAACATGGAGAAGATAATAGATTTAATGGTCTATTTGACTCTTCAATGGATTGCTTTCGTTCATTGCAACTATGGTTGAAAAGTTTTATCATCTACCGTATGTTAAAATCTACGATTTATTCTTGATGAAAGCTATTGATAATTTAATTATCTTTAGTCATGATATTCTTTCTTTGGGCTAGTTGTGCTCACCCTTTTTGCTTCACAATTCCATTTCGGGGTAATAAGAGTGTAGGCGGGGTCTAAGCGGGTAATAGTGAGGAAAAAAGAGAGCGGTGGTCATCATTTAGTAGTTATATTTGGTGAATCAACTAGGATGAAAGCGAACCCAGCGTTGGAAGGGTGTTTTGCCACTATCATCATACAAGATGTCTAATGACATACTGACCTCGTGTCATCATAAAACGAGGGTTGTCTTCTTCCACTGCTTGAGTATATCTCGAGCACTACCTATATAATCTTGGTGTTTGGTTGAAGTATAACTCTCGATTAGAGACAGGTGGAGATAATGATATGTCGAGAAAACTCATCATTGGAAAGAATATGATAGTAATCTTCTCGTTTTTTCTTTGGGGTCTATTAGGTCAACCAAGGATAATTACGTGGCCATATGATATCTATCATAACTTTGAAGCATGGCCTCCCATATATGAAAGGTTTCCTTGAGCACTTCCCAAAGATTCTAATTTCTAAAACATTTTTTGACTATACCTTTATGTAGGTGTCATTGTGACGTCTTATCGAGGTTGGGATGAGAGTCACAGGTTGGTATATATTTGTATCCAAACTCACAGCATATGTGTTGTTGTATTTTGCACGACAATTGTTGTAATAAAGTTGTAGTTGTTTTTTGTACCATGTATTTGGCGACTCAGAATGGGTGATGTATACCTATTTTGGGGGCGTCACATAATCTCTGGCGGAGATCGAGGAATAGAACAAGGAGGGGAGAGATGAGTAAACCCTTCGCTAGTGTGTCTTACCTAAGCTTATTTGTTGGTTGGTCAGTATATAGGGATATTATGTGATATGTTAATTTCTTTAATTAACCTTTGTTTTATGGCAGTATTTGAGAATGTCGACTGAGAATGTTAACAGTGGAGCAATTGAGACCGTGGAGACACCTTTACCCACCAACGAGGAGAACGTACAACAGGCCAGCAATGTTCCTCTTGTAAACAACACCACTGATCAGACGATGAACGACAGAATGTTTAGAAGCTTTTTGCAGTTCATGCAAAATCAGACGAGGGAGACCGGTAGAAATGATAACAACGCACGGTTTATCACGGCCAAGCGGTTTAAAGAGTTGGGACCACCGTGAGTGCAGAAAGCGGGATCCGATTAAAGGCGAAACGTGGGTCAAACAAATTACAAAGATATTCGATGTCTTGGGATGCGGAGGAGGAAGAAGGTTCCATTCGCCACCTTTATGTTCCGTAATGAGGCAGACATCTTGGTGGGAGTCGTTGAAGCGTACCCATTCACCAATTCGCCAAAGATGTCTTGGGAGACGTTTGAAACTTTTCAATGACAAGTACTTTCTGAAAGTATTCGTCATATGAAGGGAGTGGAGTTTATTAGACTAGAACAAAACAATATGATGGTGTCCCAATCGAGGCGAAGTTTACAGAGTTATCCAGGTTTGCACCTCATTTGGTGGATAATGAGGAACGTATAACGCGGATGTTTACGAGGTTTGAAACCCTACGATACGTCGATATCTCATTTCTCATAAATTTTCTCTCTATTCGATGTTGTCAACAGGGGCTCAATTATTAGAACAAGATAACGAGTACGTTCAACCGAGGGACCACAACCGTGATCATCACCGGAGATAAGAAGCCAATGAATAACGATAACCAAAGAGAGAAAAAAAGAGGCGGACAAAATGGTAACCACTCGGTGGTAGTCATGGCCATGAGAATAGAAGAAGCGAGTCGGGAGGAGATTTTAAAAAGAGGAGATTCAACAATGACCATGTGAAGACGTCGACACCAAAGAAAAGCCGGTTCTAAGGGAGGAGAAACGACCACCGGTCAGATCTTTATAAATCGGAAAGAGGGACATATCACCCAACTGTCCACAATGCTTCAAGGTATGTTATAATTGTGGAAAGGAAGGACATATCGTTCGAGATTATGCGATAAGCGAAACCAAGTCCGGGGGGACGGTGACTCAAAAGGTCGTGCTCAAAAAGTCAAAGTCAATTCCTGGAAGAAGGTTTGTTGTGACTGGTCAAAATGCAGAACCCAAACGAGGTGATCACGGGTAAGCTAATCATTAATTCTTCGCGAAGTTTATACCTTACTTATAACCTAAGTCTTTACCCATTCATTTATCTCTCCTACTTGTGCTCAACGTTTAAACTTGACTCCGGAGAAATTAGACTTTGATTTATCTGTGGAGACTCCATTAGGAGAAACTTTCATTACATCCATTGTTTATAAATCTTGTTTGATCCAAGTTGGTACTATCACATTACCTGTTGACCTTATCTCTTTAAAGATACTTGCTTTTGATGTGATTTTAGGGATTGATTGGTTAACCACTCATCATGCCAAAATTGATTGTTTTCGTAAGGTTGTTAGTTTTCATATTCCTAACCAACCTGTTGTACTAACTCAAGCAATTAAACCATTAAAATCAATCACAGTCATATCAAATCAAAAAGCTATTCGTTTATTGAAAAACGGATGTCAAGCTTTCTTAGCCCATGTTATGGATTTGAATAAAGACACGTCAGATTTGAATAATATTCCTGTTGTTAGTAAGTTTTCTGACGTATTTCCTGAAGAACTTCTCGGTCTACCCCCAGAACGTGAAGTTGAATTCTTTATTGATCTTGAGCCTGGTACAAAGCCCATTTCTAAAATCCCATATCGAATGGCTCTATTGAACTTCAGAGTTAAAAGTCCAACTACATGAGTTGTTGACATCGGTTTCATTAATCCTAGTACATCTCTTTTGGGTGCTCTGCTTTTATTTGTAAAGAAAAAGACGGAGTATGCGACTTTGTATTGACTCACGGAAATTAAATCATGTCACTATCAAGAATAGTATCCGCTACCTCGTATTGATGACCTGTTTGACCAAAAGAAAGGAGCACAATTCTTTTCAAAATCGATCTTCGCTTACGGATATCATCAATGAAGATTAGAATCGAGGATATTCCAAAAGGTCGCCTTGAACTCCTTCGGTATAGGCATTATGAATTCTTAGTCATGTCTTTCGGATTGACTAATGCTCCTGCGGCTTTCATGGATATGATGAACCGAGTATTCAAGGAATATTTGGATCAGTTCGTTGTTGTCTTTATTGATGACATCCTCATATATTTCAAAAGTCATGAAGATCATGAGCACCATTTGAAGCTGGTACTCCAAAGACTTCGTGAAAATAAGTTGTATGCCAAGTTGAAGAAATGCAACTTCTGGCTTGAGGAAGTAGCATTCCTAGGACATGTGGTGTCAAAACATGGAGTATCCGTTGACCCAGCGAAGATTGAAGCAATACAAAGTTGGGAGCAACCGAAGACGGTGACCGAAGTACGTAACTTTCTGGGCTTAGCTGGTTATTATCGGAGATTCGTGGAAGGATTTTCTCGAATCGCTACTCCATTAACCCAGCTGACTCGGAAAAATATAAAATTCGTATGGAACGAAGAATGCGAGAAGAGTTTCCAAGAGTTTAAGAGGAGACTCATTTCGGCACCTGTTCTGACAATACCATCTGGTTCGAATGGATTTGTTATCTACAGCGATGCTTCGGGAAAAGGGTTAGGATGTGTTCTCATGCAACATGGGAAAGTCATAGCCTTATGCCTCACGACAACTTATAGAATATGAGAGGAATTATCCTACTTCGTGATCTAGAGTTGGCGTGATGTCGTTTTTGCTTAAAGATCCGGAGGCACTATCTATATGGGGAGAAAGTGGAGATATATTCGGACCATAAAAGCCTCAAATATTTCTTCACCCAAAAGGAACTCAACATGCGGCAAGCGATGTTGGCTCGAAATCATTAAAAGATTATGACCACACTATTCAATACCATCCAGAAAAGCGAGCGTGGTAGTGGACGGCGAAGTAGAAGATCATATGCGAGGAGCGAGTGCGATGATGTCAAGTATACACATAGAGCCAACTTTAATAGAAAAAGTTAAAGTTGCTCAAGCCACCGACCCGGAGCTAATGCGTATGAAGAAGAAAATACAAGAAGGTGCTATTCCGGAAGAGAGAATTGATGAAGAAGGAATACTTCGAGTCCACTCCAGACTTTGTGTTCCTAACGACTCTGATTTGAAGTACAAGATCATGACGGAGGCACATAATACACCGTTTGCAATCCATCTTGGAAGTACCAAAATGTATCGTGATCTTCGACATACATTTTGGTTGAACAACATGAAGAGAGAGATTGCGAAGTTTATCTCGAGGTGTTTAACTTGTCAACGTGTAAAGGCGGAGCATCAAGTGCCTAAAGGTCCATTGCAACCACTTAAGATTCCAAAATGGAAGTGGGAACACATTACCATGGATTTCGTTACGGGTCTTCCCACGGTTTTTTCAAGGGATAAAGGCTATTTGGGTTATTGTTGATAGATTAACCAAGTCTACTCATTTCTTGCCGATACGGGAGACTTATTCCCTTGAACATCTTGTTCATATGTATGTAAATAAAATTGTGAGATTGCATGGCATGCTAGTATCCATAGTTTCGGATCGTGACCCAAGATTCACTTCACGATTTTGGGTTAGTTTGCAAAAAGCTATGGGCACGGATTTACGATTGGTTTCGGATACCATCCTCAAACGGACGGACAATCGAGAGGGACTATTCAAACTCTTGAAGATCTATTAAGACTTTGTGTCCTAGACTTCAAAGGGAGTTGGGATAAATATTTACCTTTGGTGGAATTCTCCTACAACAACAAGATTATCGTGCAAGTATAGGTGTGGCTCCATTCAAGCATTATATGGACGTAAGTGTCGCTTCTCGGATGTTGGGATAAGGTTGGTGAAGCAACATTGTTGGGACCAGAGTTGGTACGTATGACTACATAAAAGATCCAAATGATTCGACAACATATACAAACGGCACAAGATCGACAAAAGAGTTATGCGGATCTTCATCGAAAGGACGTGAAATTTAGTATTGGGGATCATGTATTGTTGCGTGTTGCTCCATGGAAGGGAGTTACAAGATTTGGGAAAAAAGGAAAGCTCAATCCACGATTTATTGGTCCATTTCAGATTCTTGACCGAGTAGGAAATATGGCCTATAGACTCGCGTTACCTCCAAGTATGTCTCGTGTTCATAATGTTTTTCACATATCAGTGCTTCGTAAATATATGAAAGACCCAAACCACGTTATTGAGTTAGAACCAGACAAGATAGCTGAAGACTTAACGTATGAAGAGGTACCTGTCAAGATCTTGGATAGGAAGGAGCATGTCCTACGCACGAAGGTCATACCACAAGTTAAAGTTTTGTGGAGGAACCATGCTATAGAAGAAATGACCTGGGAGTTGGAAACGGAAATGAAAGCGAGGTATCCTCATCTTTTCGAAACACCAGGTACGTCCGTCAATTTCGAGGACAAAATTTCATAAGGAGGGGAGGTTGTAAGACCCCAACTTATTATTAATAAAATTAAATTTACTCTATTTTTTATTTTGAAATAGTAAGGGTTAATTTGATTAATATGGTTAGTTATGGGTAAAATGCGCAAATATTTCAAATAAGCAAGTGGTTATAAAATATATATTATTGTCGGGGAATATTCGTTTGGTCGTGGAATATTCTTGTTGTCGGGGAATATTCGTACGACGGCGCAGCCTTGTGTGGGCCCCATAACGGAAAGCGATTGGATGAAGAAAACGACAAATTTAAGTTGTTTATAAATAACGGCGTGGTTATTCTGCAGTTTATACTTTGTTGAAATACTCGTGGTTAAAACACAAGAAAGCACTGCGGTATTGCATTAATTATTGATTCTTACGTAAAGAAGGCACTACTCAATAATTGTTACACGATAATTACTATTCAATATTTTATTTTATTGATTCAATAATTGCTACGTTGATATTTTATATTTCATTGTTTCAATAATTGTCACTACACAATATTTTCCATTATCTGAGACGATAATTCATATTATCCTAATAATATTATTAGATAACATTATTGGCAATGTCTAGAAAGTTCTGGTCTAAGGAGAGGTTTGGTCATCTAATTGCGCGCCAAGAAGGAGAAATCCTTATTGAAAGCCCTCTTTCCTGGAGGCTACCGCCCGTCGACGATTATTGATTCAATTATATTATTTGTGAATAATTAATTATTGATTTATATGATGAGAAAAAATATTGATTTTATATGGATATAGATGGAGAAAATTTTTAATGTGACAATTGTTGAAAATTAATATTTTATTTTTTTTCGATAAAATAATTCATTTAAATATATTATTATATTTTAATAATATAATAATGGTGATATTTTAACAATGAATGTGGGATATATGAGTATATGAGGAGGAAGAGTATTTTTGTTGCATTAAATGATTAACACATGTTTTGTATGTCGGTGGACCCCATTTCTTGACTGAAATTTGATTATAGCCTGTAAAATCGCCCGTTTGTGGATTTCGGTCAATTTCTGTTTGAAATTTGGAAAAACTTTCTTCTGCAAAGTTGTAGATAATGGAATTTCCTATGAAAAAGACATGAGGTTCGAATTTTTCTTATAAAAGGGCTATTTATTATGAATTATTGAAGTTCCGAAGTTCCGAAATAATTAATTTTTGAAGTTTAAAATATTTTAATTAAGAAAAACGTTTTTTTTATTTTTGGGACATGTGTTAGTGGTTGAATTCAGCTGGTGGTGTGCGTAGGGAGATTTGGAAAAAAATATATTATTAATTTATTAAATTTTCTGCTTTGGTGTTCTAAGCATTTTCCTATAAATATGGTGCTTAGGTTAGAATTGAAAATTACACCAAAAACTAAAGTTTTCTCTCTTTCTCTCTCTATATTATCGAGCGTATTCTTGTGAGTATTTTGATACTATGAGTGTTGCTATACGGTGCAAGTTCCCTTCAGCACTATATCCAGTATTCCAATCAGAAGTACAGTCTTTTCGAGGTAAGGGATATTATTTTTTTAAAAAAAATGATATTACTTCTTTCAATATCATTATGCGGGAATATTGATAGTATTTTTCTTGTGAAATTTTTGTCTTTTAGTGTCGGGGTTACTATTCACGTGTCTACAAAGACTATTCACGATATCGACACTTTATTCACGAATACTAAGACTTATTCACAAAAAAATTAAATTTTCGTATTTTGTCCAAAATATCTATTATGGATACTAGCTTTGATTGTATCCATGTTTTGATCATTCTTGAATTTTACTTCACTATGGTTATTTATAAAGTATTTTTGACCTAGGATTGTTTAAAGTACGAATCCTTAATATTTGTTCTTTTGTTTCACTGGATTCGTTTTCTTTAAAATATCTTTCATCATCCTCAGTCCTAAAAGATGATATTACTGAATATCTTTGGCCTGTAGTGCAAAGATGGTTGATTTTCTTATGAATATCTTTGGCCCGTAGTGCAAAGATGTACAGTGTTGAGATGAACACGACCAATCGATGAATATCTTTGGCACAGTAGTGCAAAGATGAATATTTGATTCAAGATGAATATTGATTGATGTTACGAGGATAAAATATTGATGATGGACTTTTAAATTCATAGATTAATTTCATTCTCTACGTAACTCATCTATGAATTATTATTTCCGCTGCAAATATTGATCTGAAACCTGTTGTTTATTATATTTTATCAGATTTTTTTTCCCTGTTGAAGACTAACGATAATTTGTTCTATATTATCTTAGTCATAATATTCTTTACTGGGCTAGTTGAGCTCACCCTTTTTCTTTTTGTTCCATTTTTCTTCTCACGAGGCGAGAATGTAGCGAGTACTAGTCGGTGTGGAATGATGGTTCTAGAAGTTGTTTTAGTAGTTCTCACCATTTTTGTAAAATAATGTACCAATAATTGTAATGAGGATTTAGTTGGGTATGGATATTGTCTAGATGACAATATTTGTATTTAAACTTACAGTTTATATGTTGTATTAATAAAGTTGTAGTTGTTTCAGTACCATGTTATTGACAACTCAAAATGGGTGATGTATACCTATTTTGGGGGTGTCTCAGTAGTGGGTTCGACTATTCGAGACTCTGAGGAGAGGAGAGAGGACTGGGTTCAACTGAAGACTGAAGACTTCGAGATGGATGGTAGCGTGTTTGGGAATAAAGAAGTCTGAAGACTAAAGTCTAATTTGAAACACTGAGATATTTTATTTTTTTAATATTATTTAATAAACCGGTAAACCGGTTCGATTCAGTATATACCGAACAAATCAAACAACCTACCGAAGCCGATACCGAAAACCCGGTATGTACCGGTTACCGAACCGTTTACATTTTATACCGAAGCAACAGGTTCAAACCGGTTCGGTTTCCCTAAAAACCGAATATACCATTTTTTTTAACACCCCTAACTGCGCCTTCTCTGTCTCAGATATCGGAAGAAGAGTAAATGAGTAATGCAATAACTTTTTGTTAATTTTTGTTTAACCTAATAAACTACATGTTGTACTCCGTATCTGATTTTGGCGAATGCAGGTTTTGTATTATGCAACTGATTATGGTTCCAGAGAATCATCTACACATGTACAACAAGAAAGGGAGAGTTGGCAATGATCCTAAAGCAGAGGAAAAACTAGAGGAATGGGAGAATGTGGATGATGCTGTTAAGGAGTTTGCTAGGCTTTTTGAGGAACTGACTGGTGATGAATTTGAGTCACAGGAAAGAGATAAAAAGTTTCAAAAGAAACCCCAGAAGTTCTACCCCATTGATATGGTATGGACTTGTGCTTCTCCTTAAAAAATGCTACGGACAGAAACCAAGAGATCTATACTTATACCATGGCTGATGAATTGTGAGCCATTGTATAATTAAAAGGGTGTGTTACATGTGCAGGATGATGGGTATGATGTTAGATATGGGGACCTTGGCCTTCGACAATTTGGGACTGCAGTTACGCAGTGCAAGCTCGATCCAAAGGTTGCAAATTTAATGAAAGCCCTGTGCAGTCGGGAGATTTACAGGTGAGTGTCATTCCTATTGGGTATCGTTTCCACCAAGGTGTATTTTAATGTGTAAATATTTGTGCTTTCTGCTCAGGTATGCTTTGATGGAGATAGGATTGGACGCCCCTAATCTTCCAATTGGAATGCTTTCAGAATTTCATACGAGAAAATGTTAGCCTCCCCTTCCCTTCTCTTTCTTTCCGTTTCTATAGATTGTAGAAAACTGATGGCATAACTGTCTTAGGTAAAGAGCTTCTCCTAGAATTCATAGAGAAATTGGAATCCATGGCAATGGCAGTGTGGTCAGACTTCAGCCAGAGATGGTTCACTCTCATGCACTCCACTATCTTTATCTTTAAGGAATACAAAGATATTGCAGATCACGTGAGAAATTGACTAAACACAATAGATTCTAGTAGAAATTCACTACTTACAAGATAGATCTAGCCTTGGTAGTGGTGATGATTATATATACATATTAAGGATAGGATATTGGTATTTATATCAGTCTTCTTGCTGGAATATGTAGGTTGCCACTGCATTGGAGACTATTAGAGACATTACTGTAGCCTCGCACCTTATAGGAGACATGAGTGGTGATACAATTGATGATCCTCTCTTTGATTACTACAAAAAATTGGGTTGCTTTATTTCTCCTGTGGAGAAGGATTCAGACGACTTCAAGATGATCGTGAACTATCTAGAGAAAACCTATGAACCTGTCAAAGTTGGAGAGATTGTAGGAACCATTTGTTGTGCTCTAATATTATTAGTCTTTAAATAGATTATTTTCTATTTTGTTGACATTCAATACCTCTGTTTCAGAGTTACTCTGTATCGATTGATAACATATTTTCTCTTGAAGTGAGTGCTTTCCCTTCATATGATGAGATCAAGAAACTCCCCAACAAAGTTCTACTTTGGTGTGGTGAGCTGAATGTTATCTGTCAATTTTGTCTGATGCTACTGATTAGCTTGTTTTGTTTGTCAATTTCTTCTAGTTTTGATTAACTTGGTTTTCTGTAAGGTACTCGGAGCTCAAATCTGCTGAGGCACTTGCACAAAGGATTTTTGCCAGCCGTTTGTTCTCTTCCTGTTCCAGGATACATGGTGGGACATTAGTTATCAATGTGTCACTATATTAGCCATTGCGGATCTGCTTATTGTTTCATTTGTCTTTTCACAGTTTGGGGAGGCTATTGTATGCTCAGATGCTGCAGCTGAAGCTGCTAGATACGGATTTACAGCAGTTGACAGACCAGAATGATTCTTGCTATTGGCTGTTGCTTCTTTGGGAGACAAGACTACAGAGATCACGAGTCCTCCCGAAGTATCTGGTTTTCTTTGTTGGAAGAGAGATTGTAGTAACACACATTATCTGCTATGAGCTTAGAATGTCTTTCATTTTTGGACAAATGCAGGATACCAAGTCTCTGGAGGAGAAGAAGCTTGTAGTGAAGGGGCTGGGGAGGAGGAAGACAGATGAATCAGAGCACTTTGTGTGCAAGGATGATATCAAGGTGCCTTGTGGAAGGTTGGTCCCCTCAGAGCAGAAGCATAGCTCTCTCGAATACAATGAATAAGCTGTTTACGATCCAAATCAGGTGTTTACCCTTTTCCCCAAATAAGATAGATCATATTCAAAATCTGCATTTGACTTTTCTATATAAATAAGTTTTTAGGCATGGTGTGTTTTTATAAGATCAGCACTTTCTTTTGTTCAGTGGACTCTTATGTTGATTTGTTTATCAGGTGAGCATAAGGTTCTTGGTGGGAGTGAAGTTTGAAGAACAGAATGTGGTTTATGAGACAGCTGAGTAGTGGATCCAAGAAGAACGGAAGAACGGATAGGGGTGTCTGCAAATAGGTCTTTTGTCAATTTCTTTGAGTAGTCCTGTAGGCAGTTTGGGTGAATGTGGGCACGTCAATCACTTTTTGGACCTTTTTTGGACTGTAAAGGGGTTCAGCCATTTCTGGACTGTAAAGGGGTCTCGGTGATCTATTTGCACTACAGTTATGTAATAATCACAAAAATTCCAAGGCTGTAGGCACATGTATGTTAAGTACTCAAGTTGACTATAGGCACACATGTTAAGTACTCGGTTCCTCTTTAATCAGATTGTTGTGTTATTGTCATGGTGCTTTATAACTTGTTTTCCTTGTGATACTGTGCTTGTTATGTCTGGCCAATGTTGGTTTGTGTATATTATATACATTTTTATTACCCTGAACCTTTGTCACCTATCTAGGAGTATTAATTGATGTAAAGGGGAGAATTGACATCTTTGATTTAGGCAAGAGATTTTCCTTTTATAGACAAACTAGGAATGGAGTTTTGATTAATTAGTAATATTTTGGTCCCTCTTTTGCTTGCAGTTCAATTAGATTCTACTACTATGGAGATATGAATCCTAATTCAAAAGGTAGAGGAAACTTGCCTGGTACCATTTGAAAACATGGAATATGATGAGCTCTAGCACGAAAATTTTGCAAGTCAATTTCACCAAACCGCAGCTTTTGAATCATATCCACAAGTTCCTGATTGTTCTTCATCTTTCCCAGTGGAGAACAATCTTTCCCAATGTCTTGATTGTTGCATCTTTCCTCTGAATTTTGACTACTTATAACTCGGCTCCTAGTTTCTATTGTCACGACCCGAAATGGAAATCAAGAAGTATATCCATTTTACACCATCATAACCTATTATACCTAGACACAAGATGGTAACTTGGATTTTCTCTATATTGGATTATCCACTTTAGAAATGTTTCACCAAAAGCTTAAGATGTTGATAACGCATTCATTTCTAACTGTGTCGATCCAAATGTGTTTTCTGACCAACTACCTGCAGTGCTGAGCTAAAGCTAAAGAAGCCTCCTGCTAGCCTTCCTATATATATGTATACACGCATATATATAATTATATGTATATACATACATATATATAATATCATAGGTACAGAAACATAAATCCACATACATCTATAAATTTTGTTGAGTTTTCCGGGACGATTTTGTACTTTGGTTTTGCACATTTGCATTGTTAGTTTCCTGATGTTGATGTTTGCGTTGGGGAATGTTTTGTTAGTTGTGGGACAAGGAAGTATATGGTGTCCAACATATTCAAGGTCCCACCATGGTAATTCCAAAACCAACTGAACTTCAGCATGGGTATGTAACCAAAAGAATCCACTTCCACTGAACCTGGTACTTACCAAAAATAAAATAAGTCTAAATATTGACTACACTTCCATAACTAGCATGCCAAGGAAAGGCTAAGAGTTCTCTTTTCTTTTCTTTCTTCTTTTGTTTGTTTGTTTTTGAATTTTTTTTTTTTACAAGAATGCAATTAAGTTGTATAGATACATTATTCCCAATAGTGTTGCCTACTTTATAATAGATGATTAGATAAACTTGTGATAATGATGGAAAACAAATCAACCTACGAAAAGAGATTAGGTTCATAAACATCAACAAAACTTTTAATTAACTGCTTTTGAGCACAAGATTCTTTATTTTGCATGTCAGTTGCAACAAAGAGGCAGCTTAAACATAATTTGACTAAGATGGAGCTGATCATTTACTAGACAACACCTACGATATATGCATTCCATGAATCTTGCTGTTGAAAACTTGTTACCTCTTCATATTTCACATCTCTTCCATCACCAAATCCTTCAATTCGTCTCATGTTTTCACTGTCTGGCATCTGGCGAACCCAGAAGTGGACAGATTGAAACCCAGCTTCTTCTAAACAGTCTCTTATCTCAGGTAATGACCACCTGGACACATGAGTAATCAACTTTTAATGATTTTTAAAGCTAATCATATATTTAACAATTATACTTGCAAAAAAAGAGGAAGGAAATCACTTTATCTGAAACATGCTTTACTGCAAATAATAGAGCCTATGGAATAATATACTCCGACAGATATCAGTCATACAAGTCACAAGACAATACTCACAATCTCCAGCTGTATGAAAATGCATTGCGAATTTTTCTCTGCGGCTTTTGGAGATTATAATGGAGGCTAATTCTTGTTTTCCGATGAATGATGTCAAATCCTGCTTGCTCCCAAATATACTGGAAAGAATCGATGGTAAAACTAAGTTAGTATTCTACCCAGCAGAACCTAGACTATCAATGGAGTATTTTTTGTGCAGCAAAAACTGGTTATAATTAGAATATATTGCCTGTATGGACGGCATATTCACAATACTACTAATAAATTAAGCTGAAAAAATAACAAAGGACTTCAGTAGCATATTAATTCTACCCTGAAAAGATATCATCCTTTAGCCAGCTGATAGAAACGTAATTCATACATTTAATTATCCCTAATTTTGCCCTTTTAATTATATTAGTTTATTAAATTAATATGTTTTATTTTATTTTGTAGGATTTAATATTTATTGCAATAAAGTCAAAATCTTGGTGATCAAGCAATATTTAATGCTCTTATTCATATAAGGAATGTCCAAGAAGAATCCTACAAGGAGAAGGAAAGAGGTGGAACAATCTTAGTGTGCAATTCAAATCCAACAAGAGAAAGAAAAGTTTATCTAGAAGATCTTTTTGAGAAGTTGATTGCTACTAGGAATTTGAATCCTACATGGAAAGGGAATCAAAGTGTCCAAGTTCAATGAATCTAAATTAGGGTTCAAAGTTATCTTCCCTATAAATAGGCCTCTTGTTTTAGAGAAAGGCATCACTTGTTATTTTCTTTTTCTCAGTTTTTCACTAGTGTAGGAAGGAGTAAGATATTTAGAGTTTGTACTTTCTCTTATTCCAATCAGTTGTGGTACTACTGTCAGGGAGTATTTGTCACTTTCTTTTATTTATATAATAGAAATTCTCTTTTTTATTGTTCTTATTTCATGCGAATAGTAGTACTAATATTATTTGTTTTTGTTTTTAATTTCATGGCTAGCTAAATTTCTAATACCTAGGATTATGATGAAACTAAGTATTTCATAATAATATTTTCTTTTCGTTCCAAAATTAATGCCTAATTATTCTCACCTTCATATTTTCCTCCGCATAAATTGCATATGATTTTTATATTGATTATGAGGTTTTGATAAATTATAGTTAATCTGTGAATTTTCATAACTTATGCTTGCCCATATTAATTATATGAATCATTATTTTTAAAGGAAGGGAAATAACTTGGGAATTGATTTAGAAAATAAGAAATTATTTATTATGTTAATATTTGGTGGATTCTAATTCCTAGATATCTTTTCTCATTAATAGTTTCCGTCATTAATTAATAATTTGCATAATTTAGTTAAAAAATCTTCTCCACCATTTTATTTCTAATTTGCCTAAAATATTAATTAAGGATATATTAAAGAATTAATCTAGTCTCTGTGGGTTCGACTGTATTGTCGGGCTTCTTGATTCGACCTTTGTGCACTTGCGATTTACATATTTTATCACATCAAGTTTTCTAGTCGTAGTTTTTGCCCTAGAAAAGTTTCGATCTTATCTTATTGGGTCTAAAATAATTGTTTACACCGACCATACGTCGCTCTCAAACATCTTCTTTCCAAAAAGATTCAAAGCTCGTTTAATTCGATTGGGTCTTATTGCTCCAAGAATTTGACCTAGAGATACTGAGACAAAAAGGGACTGAAAACGTGGTAGCTGATCATTTGTCACGTTTAGTAGTGGAGTCCAACTTTGACCTGCCCTTAAATGAATCTTTCCCAGATGAGCAGCTTTTCTCTATATCTGCTACACCTTGGTTTGCTGATATTGTGAATTACCTAGTGACTAGTGAGATCCCTTCCCATTGGTCCAAACAAGACCGATCCAAGTTTCTTTCACAAGTCAAACACTTTTATTGGGATGACCCCTATTTGTTCAAATATTGTCCTGATCAAATCATTAGGAGGTGTGTACCCGACCACGAGTTTAGAAGTGTTCTGTCATTTTGTCATGACCAAGCTTGTGGAGGACATTTTGGAGGCAAAAAGACGGCCGCCAAAGTCCTCCAATGTGGTTTCTATTGGCCTAGTCTATTCAAGGATGCCACATCATTTTGTGCCAATTGCAATAGGTGTCAACAATTAGGGAGGATCACTAGGTGGAATATGATGCCAATGCAACCTATTCTGGTCATCGAATTGTTTGATGTGTGGGGAATCGATTTCATGGGCCCATTTCCAAATTCTTTTGGAAATCTGTACATTTTACTTGCGGTGGATTACATGTCTAAGTGGGTAGAAGCTATACCAACCAAGACCAATGACAACAAGGTTGTTGTCAAATTTTTGAAAGAGAATATTTTCTTTCACTTTGGTACCCCTAGGGCCATAATCAGTGATCAAGGCAAATATTTTCGCAATCAGCCTTTTTCATCCTTGCTAAAAAAGTATTCCATCACCCACAAGCTTGCAACATCATATCACCCTCAAACAAGTGGTCAAGTAGAAGTCTCAAATAGGCAAATAAAACAAATCTTGGAAAAACGGTGAGTTCTAATAGAAAAGATTGGTCTCTAAAATTGTCAGATGCATTGTGGGCTTACCGTACTGCCTTTAAGACTAATTTAGGAATGTCACCGTATAGGCTTGTGTTTGGAAAAGCTTGTCACTTACCCGCTGAACTTGAACATCGTGCTTTATGGGCCATAAAATAAATGAATTTTGATATGTCCACCGGTGGGAGTCATGTATAAATTGCAATTAATGAAAGTTAGATGAGATTAGAAACGATGCTTATGAAAATGCTAAAATTTACAAGGAAAGAACAAAAGTGTTTCATGATAAATCAATTTTGAGAAAATCATTTTCCCCGGTCAAAAAGTTCTCTCAGATAATTCTAGGCTACATTTATTTCCTAGAAAATTGCGTTCTAGATGGGATGGATCTTTTGTAGTGAAGGTAGTTTACTCTCATGGGGCAGTAGATATTGAAAATCCAAAGAGTGGAGAAATTTTCAAAGTGAATGGTCAACGACTCAAACTTTTTTAGAAATGCCGATCGAACCCAGAGGAGGTGGTATACCTTGTTGACCCACACCGATTCAAAGATGACCGTAATGCACTTGTTTTAAGTTTGTACGTATATATCTTCTTTTCAGTACAATATTGTCATCCAGTTTCTGCCTAATCATCCAAGATATAATTCTTTCATATCTTTGTTCTCTTTTCTTCATTTGCATACATCGAGGACAATGCATGATTTAGGTATGGGGAGTTTGTTTGTAGATATTAGATTTTTTCTTTTTACTAAAAAAAAAACACAAAAAAATTAAAAATTAAAAAAAATTTGTTTGACTTTTTATGAATCAATTAATTCTAATAAGTATTGTGAAAGCAAAACGCATGAGTGAGATCGAAAGATTTAGAACTCTTGAATTTTTGATAAGATACGAAATCTTAGTTCAAAACACCATTTGATTTAAAATTGATTTCACAAGCATTTTTGCATTTCACGTTTGCACTAATTCTTAGTCAGGGGGTATAAATCATGATTCGAGTAATTTCAAAAAAAAAAAAAAAAAAAAAAGAAGAAAGAATGAAAAAAAAAAAAAAGTTGAGAAAAGTTGAAGAAAAAAAAGAATAAATAACCGCTTCAATGTCCATTAAACGAAATAACTGGGTATCCAAGCCTCTGGAAGCATCGATATTCACGCCGAAAAGTATGATGGATAAAAGCGAACTGACTAGTCTAATTTTGTGGCCTTTGTTACTCGAAAGTTAGTAAATCTTTAGGGTGTCTCTACACCTAGTGCCCTAAAGCCATCCGGTTTGGGAGTCATTGGTCCAACGCCATTCTACATAGGTAACTCAAAAAAAGCCTAAGAAAATGAGACATCACACAAGTCAAGAAAAAAAAAAATGGAGAAAAGGAAGGAAAAAAGAAAGACAAAGAAAAAAGAGTTTGCTTGATTTTCATGGTAAAAATCCCTTACTAAGAGTTACATCACATACACATGCATGCATCACATGAAATTGATTTAATGAAGGATGGTGTCTAAAATGAAGATCGAGTATTTTTGATAAGAAAAGTGTGATTTTTTATTTAATCTTGCTTATGTATAATGCCCATAAATATTTAGAAGTTTTCTTTCAATTTCATAATTTGTTGAACCCAAAAATATTTTTAAATTTTGTGGGTATATTCACCTGCAAACCCTCACGAGACACAACTCGTCCACTGGGGTAACCTTGGGGTTTAAAGGCTTGTTGCACATGCTAAGTGCAATCGTGTTTCCTACGAAAATGGGGTATTGTAATTTTTGTTTTATTTTTATTTTTATTTATTTTACTCGAGGACGAGCAAAAGCTAGGTATGGGGGTATTTGATAGAAACGTAATTCATACATTTAATTATCCCTAATTTTGTCCTTTTAATTATATTAGTTTATTAAATTAATATGTTTTATTTTATTTTGAAGGATTTAATAGTTATTGCAATAAAGTCAAAATCTTGGTGATCAAGCAATATTTAATGCTCTTATTCATATAAGGAATGTCCAAGAAGAATCCTACAAGGAGAAGGAAAGAGGTGGAACAATCTTAGTGTGCAATTCAAATCCAACAAGAGAAAGAAAAGTCTATCTAGAAGATCTTTTTGAGAAGTTGATTGCTACTAGGAATTTGAATCCTACATGGAAAGGGAATCAAAGTGTCCAAGTTCAATGAATCTAAATTAGGGTTCAAAGTTATTTTCCCTATAAATAGGCCTCTTGTTTTAGAGAAAGGCACCACTTGTTATTTTCTTTTTCTCAGTTTTTCACTAGTGTAGGAAGGAGTAAGATATTTAGAGTTTGTCCTTTCTCTTATTCCAATCAACAGTGGTACTACCGTCGTGAGTATTTGTCACTTTCTTTTATTTATATAATAGAAATTCTCTTTTTAATTATTGTTCTTATTTCATGCGAATAGTAGTACTAATATTATTTGTTTTTGTTTTTAATTCCATGGCTAGCTAAATTTCTAATACCTAGGATTATGATGAAACTAAGTATTTCATAATAATATTTTCTTTTCGTTCCAAAATTAATGCCTAATTATTCTCACCTTCATATTTTCCTCCGCATAAATTGCAGATATGATTTTTATATTGATTATGTAGGTTTTGATAAGTTATAGTTAATCTGTGAATTTTTCATAACTTATGCTTGCCCATATTAATTATATGAATCATTATTTTTAAAGGGAAGGGGAAATAACTTGGGAATTGATTTAGAAAATAAGAAATTATTTATTATGTTAATATTTGGTGGATTCTAATTCCTAGATATCTTTTCTCATTAATAGTTTCCGTCATTAATTAATAATTTGCATAATTTAGTTAAAAAATCTTCTCCACCATTTTTATTTCTAATTTGCCTAAAATATTAATTAAGGATATATTAAAGAATTAATCTAGTCTCTCGTGGGTTCGACTTGCATTTGCCCAGCTTCTTCAATTCGACATCGCGGCACTTGCGCTTACATATTTTATCACATCACCAGCCTGCTGTCTAAGTTCTGCTATGAGGAGAGTTCGAGTTCTAGAGCTTGTTGAACATTTGCCAAGGAAAGTTTCTGGTAATTATGTATTTATTCAATTTCAATCCACTTACAGATGCGTTGGGACTTTCCAATGAGTTGGATCAAATGCACCAGATAAGAGTCTGGAAAAAGGAGTATAGAAATAGAAGAAAGCATGCTTTATTAACTACATTTACATGAAAATCTTTAAAAACTCACTAATCAATGCTGGGGTGTTAAAATATTTGTTAATGGATAGTTGAACATAATACCAAGCTAACATAGCATTAGTGATTACAAACATGCAGTTACCAAGGAGACTGACTAGTGTGCAAATAGTATAAAGTACACAAAAAGCTGACACCACAATTGTAGCTGGTCATCAGGAAAAACAGGCATACCGTAAAATTGGGAAATCTCCTCTGCAGCCTAAGCTTGCATTCTGATGATGTGCCTCCATATAAATCCATCACAAATATACCATCTTTTTTAGACAATGAACTAAGGGCATATTTGAAATATGCAACCAGCTCTTGACGACTATGGAGACAGCAACAACTGTAATTAAAACCACACACTATATCTCTTGCGGGCAATGGATAGTCCTTCATCAACTTATCACTAATACAGGTACCAGAGCTCTCTTGCACTGTAGAATTCAGTACATCAATTTCTGAACCATCTTCATTATCTTGTAGTGTAATATTGCTTATACGGTTATGGGGTTCAAATTTTACAAGTTTGGCCTCAAGAGGTTGCAAGACATTGCCATGAAAGAGAGATATTCTGGAGCTCCCATCAGCACCAAATTTGTTGAGATTGTTTTCCATGCACCAATTAAGAGCCTCAACATCCAAATCCAGGCCAACAGCAGTTCCCCTTGTGTCACTACGCAGCCACTCTGTACTGCCAAATAAGAATATTTGTAATGTTAAGCACTTAAGATGGGATTAGCCTTAAAGTGAGAGGCAGATCACAAACTTTTGACTGAAAGAATATACGAGGTTACTCAACAATACTCTTGAGATAAATTATTAACAATAAGTCAAGCTTAAGTTAACATGCTAACAATCATCTACACTTAGATTTAGGTGATCCAAGACCCAAATAGTATGTTTAGAAACTGCAAGACTCTTTAGACTTTAAAGATGTTTAATTCAGTAAAGAACTCGGACACTTAATTTTTCTTTTACCGACCAACCCTCATAATGCCTAGCTTCAATAGTCTTCAGACTTTAAAGATGTTTACTTTATTAAAGAGCTCGTACTTGACTTAACTTTATTTAACTATCGTAGTAACAGATAACTATACGTCAGCTTTCAACCAGTAATTAGCTTACTTAGATTATTACTTGAGTATTGCATTATAATTATCATCTTTAAAACTCGAGCAACAAAGATTCATCAACCTTGTTGTTCTTGTGACACACAGGACAAAAGGGTGTCCAGCCCATATGAGTTATGACAGGTTGGACACTGCATCGAGCAATTTATACATGACATTTGGTTTACTATCACAGCAAATTAATACAAAAAAGTGGGACTGTTTAGACAGCAATTTCAACTCTTTTCATTTTCTAAATATACTAAAAAACGTGTTTGGCCAGCATTTAATTTTTTGTTAATTTGGAAACACCTCCTAATGTAGTTAAATTGAACCCAAAAAATACTGAAATTTACTGTTGTGAAAATAATTATACACTTCAGATATGAACAATTAATTCTTTCCTCATTTTTTATAATTTCACCAAGAATAAATTTTGATATTTTTTCGAAAGAGAACCAGATACATTCTTTTTCAGGAAATTTAGTGAACAAAAAACCAATACAGAGATGGTAGCTAAAAAGGATAATCTTTAAGTACCAAATCAAATGAAAAGGCAAGAATCATAACAAGTCAGATACTTCTGTGCTCCATATATTATAGTAAGTAGGTGTTTCAAATATCATTAATTTTGGCAAAACGTATGCTCGCGAAATAGGGAATGAAAAAATGCAATACATATTTGAGCTATACAGATGCTAATGGGTGTTTGAATTAGTACCTAAGTAGAGCAGTGCCACAGAAATCTTCCTGAAGATGAAGGGGCAACCGCCCGCCCACATACATTAAAAAGAACTTAAGCAGGTAACTTATATCTCCTTTTGGTGACTGCATTCAAATTTTGACCACACCATTAATGTAAACAGAAATCTACAAATCTATGTACTTAAACAAAAATGTATAATGATAAACTGAGAAAGAAATTGTTTGGAGTATTTGGGTAATAACAGCTGATGGGTCACCTGAACAGATTGTTGATAGAGGGAAAACTTTGATGGCACGTTATCATTTGATGGGTTTTGATTATTTTCATCTTCTTCTTCTTGCTCTTCTGTTGATTGATTTTCATCATCAGAAGCAAGAGGGCTTAATGGGTAATTTTGCTGTTCTTCGACTTCTTCTGAATTGTAGGTGACTCTTTTTCCTCTGCGTTGCTGGTTTTTCTGCTTCTTCCCGTTCTTTCCCATTACGCAGTTTTCTCTCTCGGCCGCCGGGTAATTTTGCTGTTCTTCAACGTTCTTTGGTGATTTTAAGGGTACGTTTGGCAAACTTAATCAGGTTAGATGGTGATGAAACGAGACCGTTTGGGAGACTTAACCCTCTAATTTTTTTTGGAGACAAAGGGACAGAATGAGTTGGAGTTTAAAAAGGAGAGAAAATAAAATTCGTTTTTATCAAAACTTCCACCTAATTTAAACCCTAAATATTATTCATATTAAAAATCAAAACCTTCACAATCTCCGGGAGTAGTAGCAAAACAAATTTGATGTTTGTTCACCTACACAACAATTTAAAGATTATTATTTGTTATTTTTATATTTTGTCTCATCAATCTCTTCAATTTAATGAGTTATACATCAAATTCATCAAGCATAATAAATGTTTTTTTAACCTTTATAGTAGATTTGAAGAGTGAAAAAAAGGTTTATTGACCTACATGGCAGCTTGAAGAGACTGTTAAAAATGATTTTTTTGATGTAGATCAGTGCTCATCTATTTGAGTATCTCAAAGCAGTTGAAGAGAGCGTTAAAGATGCTCTTATTTTGATGGGTTATTTAACCACCCAAGCAGTTTTACATTAACTAGTGATCAACTCTCCCAAATATATAGGATCAATTCCAAATTTAAACCCTAAAAATTAAAATAAAATCTAATTACATTTTTTTAATTTTTCAAAAAAAAAAACCATATCACTCCCTTAAACGACCAGAGGACTTTCTACGGGAACAATCTTAATCGGTTGAAATCTAATGACTTGCATAATTTTTCACTTCTCTCTCATTATCACATGTACATTATTTCAAAAAACTGATACCAAAAAAGAAAATAAATAAAAAGAAAAAATAAAAATAAGTTACTAAAAAAGAAGACGTAATAAAGAGTACGTGTTTCTCACGCGTACTTCTTGAAATATCATTCCTCGAAGGAGATGAATTCAACATTCAAATCAATCCCAGTCCTATATTTCTCCTCTTCTTCATCATTCATGAAACCCAAATTGCTTCATCCCATCATCATCCCTTCTTTTTCCTCTCAATCTATCCCCAAACCGTAGTAGGATTCCCAATTTTCTAGGTTCTTCCCCAATTTCAAATCCACCCATATACTGATTATATGCAACTTTCAAAATATGTATAGCAATTTCAAAGAACAAGCGATCGAGTACGTGAAACAAGCTGTGCACGAAGATAATGCTGGGAATTACGCAAAGGCGTTTCCTTTGTACATGAACGCTTTGGAGTACTTTAAGACTCACTTGAAATACGAGAAAAACCCTAAGATCAAGGAAGCTATTACCCAGAAATTCACCGAGTATTTACGCCGTGCTGAGGAGATTCGGGCTGTGCTAGATGATGGAGGTACAGGTCCCGCCGCCAACGGTGACGCCGCCGTTGCTACCAGGCCGAAGACGAAGCCCAAAGATGGTGGTGGTGGTGGTGGTGGTGGGGAAGGTGGAGAAGGGGAGGATCCGGAGCAGGCGAAACTGAGGGCGGGTTTGAATTCGGCGATCATACGGGAAAAGCCAAATGTCAAGTGGAATGATGTGGCTGGGCTGGAGAGTGCGAAGCAGGCGTTGCAGGAGGCTGTTATATTGCCTGTTAAATTCCCTCAGTTCTTCACTGGTTAGAGTTTTATTACAAGAAGTTGCACATAATTATTTATTTTATGGGAATTCATTGTATTTCGTAGCTATTCACTGATTAATAAGTTGATGCCCTAGTGCTTGATTTTACTCTGATTTAATTAGTGTATTGTTAATTGATATGATAGAAATTTGATAAATTTCACAACTGGTGTGACTGATGAGTATATTTAATGTCTTTTTATGGAAAAGAGTTCAACTTGAGGTGTATAACTAAAGAGTATGGCTTATTTATAGTCTCATGTCGGAAACTTGAATGATTTCTAGCTTATCATCAGTTTTATTACGTGGTGCTAGTGAGTTTTATTTGCCTGTTAAATTACTTCTGCTAGGGGTTGTTAGATTCAGCTGAATATGATAGGTCATTTGGTTGTAATTAGTTTTTTGTTGATTGTATTAGTAGCTCTTTACTTATAATTCTATGTTTTTATATTTATTTATTTTGTATTATAAATTCAACTTTTAGCTCTTTTTCTGATTTATTTGACGTGTTTGTTATATTTTGATTTGTTTAACTAAATCAAAAATGAAAACGTGAGAAAATTAATTTGTTTATGGATGATGTATCTGATTTGTTAGCATTAGAGAATTTGTTTGCTTATATTTGATTTAGTATGAACTTACTTGAATTAGTTGAAGTGATGGAAGCATAAAGGAATGATTGATTGGAAAGCTTCAAACTTGGAGGTGATGCTTAAAGGATATGTCTTAAGAAGCTGATTTAGTGTGGGTTCTAGCATTATTATGTTTTTAACTCGAGACTTTTAGTTTTTTTTTTTCAAGTGACGAAACAATGACTCGATGAGTTACTGTTGTGTTTTACATCTAATGCTGGTAGCCACTAGCCAGCATGTAGTTTTCTGATGGCATACTGTATACGTTTGCTGGTGTCATGGTATCGTTATTTATGTATGTAACATGCTCACCTAGTGGTCATGGTTTGTTAAATGAAATTGTAGTTTGGTTTTAAGCTTAGTAATTTGTATCCTAATAATAAAGAAAAAGAACATATTAATAAAAAGAACAGTTGAAATTTGATTTCAATGAACAATCATAGCTGAAACTTGCGTCAATTCTTTAATAGTTAGAAATTAAATTCAGTTGTTTAGCAAGCTTGCAGACACATGCAATTAGACATCTCAATCCACTTCACATTAGCTACCTCATCTATCTGCCAAGTTCCTTCTTTGATCATTTTGTCCCTTAGGCTACATTTGTTTGCAAAAATTATGGGTGTAATAGGACTATTTGTACACAAATTGTATCATTCTGGATTATTTTACCCCCTATTAGTCCGTTATTTAACCCCAGGACTATATTTTGTCATTTTTTATATTACACATCATTTTTGCAAACAAATGCAGCTTTAAAGTATTTAGGTTTTCTCTTATTTTGATTACAACCACCTTGTCCTCGGCACTTCCATAGAATCCATCTTCCTCTTCCCGTTTTCCCTTTAGACGTATGCCCAAGACTGCCAATTCATGTTGCATAGCCGCTCACTTTTCAGAAATGGTTTTGTAGTCTATGCATGAGATTAGAAGGAAGAAGTTTCAACTTCACTTGAAAAAGTGGAGATAGTTGACCAAGGCGTTATTCAAGTTCAGAGTTTTTATTGACCTAGCGAACCACATATTGGTACTTGTGTACCCAAAGATACTCTTACGTACCAATACTCTAAATTTAGTGTACTGAAAAAATTCTTTGATGTTTAACCTCTAATTGTGCAAATATTAATATTATAACTTAGTATTGGATGCTCAACCATTAAATTCATGCTAAACTATTTATAAAACAATCAACTTGTTGATTCAATTAAAAATCATCTATAAAATTTAGGTTTATTACATTTTGATTTGAAAAGAACTACTAACTATACGAACTTATATAAAAATACCCTAGCGTACTGTGTTTTAGCAATATAGCGTACCGCGTACTCATTCGTATCGTATACCGATACGAACCATGTTCCAAACGACACTATTCAAGTCTTCTTTTATTGTATGAACTTGGTGTGTTTCCTAGTAGTTGTACGTATCCCTTCTTTGCATTTATAGATTTCCCGTTTATCATGGATGACAAATTGATAGCGGGACATGAATTCCAAGAAGCATGAAACCTTGATGTCCGATGGAGGATGTGGTTGAACACAAGTGCATGACTGTGGCCTTTTTAGAAAATTATCATTCCTAAAATAAAGTGATGAAAACTGTACATGTTTTGAAACAGGGTTCTTCCCTTGCCTCTTCATACTTCACGTATTTGATATGCCTTTGTATTCTTTAATTTGAATAATAGAAGACCCTTGCTTCGAGGTGATGCGACATGATTTTTTTCATTGGTTCCAGATATGTGCCCTGCTCTAAATGGTTAATTACTAAGATAGTATCGGCGATGGCTAGCAATTTAGGGTTTGAAAACCTATATTTCTCTAGGTAGGTTTATCTATATTTTAATGGAAACGATGTATCTAGAATAGGATAGAACTCAAAGAGCAACTTGGTTTCTGCAAGAGATTTTATTCTTGTAAATTATTATTTTTTTCTATTTTTTAGGATCTGAGTCTTTGTCTCTTTTGTTTATTTTTTGGTCAAGGAGCCAATAAAGAAATAGTACCTTTGTCCTCAAAAGGATGTCCAAATCGAACTTTTCACTCATATTAAGAAAATTTGAGCTGAAGAGTGTTAATTAAGTTCCAAATTTATCCTTAGTGGACATTGGACTCCATACAAGTACAATGAGTGTTTTCTCTTTTCTAAAACTAGTGGGCCCTACTATTAAGGGTAAAGTAATCTTTATAACACATTTGGTACAAACTTATGTGCTTTTAGACGTCCTTTTGTGGACACAAAAATTGTACTTACATCCTTTTGAGGACGAAGGGAGTATTACCAAACTGTTATCTAATAATAAATATGGACTTCTGGAGTTAAATATTGATATAATGTTGATATCATGATTTCTTCTACATGGTGTATTTTTTTTTTATTTTGTAACTTGACATATATTTTGAATGTTTCTCTTTTTTAGGAAAGAGGAGGCCGTGGAGAGCTTTTCTTTTATATGGCCCACCTGGAACAGGGAAGTCATACTTAGCCAAGGCTGTAGCTACTGAAGCAGATTCTACATTTTTTAGGTATGTTATCCCATCTTCGCATATTATAACTGAAGGATCTCCATCTTTTATGTAAGAATTTTTTCTCCACAGCGAGGTTTTGTAAGTGTTTGTCCTTCAAAACTAGGAATGATAAGAGGTACATGACAATTTTATTTTTTTGCGCCACATATGATATGTGGCTCTCTTTTTGATGTTGAACAACGTCAGGAAACTTGGGATAACTCTGCCTATAGGTTGTTGTGTGGTTGGATAGTTCTGAGGAGAGCTTCCAGGCTAGGGGCATGGTTACCACTAAAGCTGATCGAATGAGTACGCGGAACCAAATCGGGTACAAGGAATACTACCTATGGTAGAATGCACAATACATTTAGTCCTTGTACGATCGTACCACCATACGAACGGTATACCCTATAGGCGGATGCCAGGCATTAAGAGTTCCCTAGTAACCCTTTACCCTGGCTTGGAGTTTAATCTTCTAGTGTTAGGATTTAATAATATAGGAGAAGGGTTACAGGATTTGGAGATGATTTACTTTACCCGACCTTGTTCCTTGGTGGTTAGCTCTATGCTTTCTACTCCCAAAGGTCAAGGGTTCTAGGGTTGATGGAGGGGGTGAAGAAGGATTTGGGGATGGATTAGGGTTCAGTTGTCTGGCTTTGCATGTCTCCCTTTTAAAAAAAATGGTTTGTGAGTTGTAAAAGAAGAAGTGAGTAGTAAAATAATATGATTCTAATGAGTGGTCAATTGAATAGCAACTTTAGAGTGATACGGGGAGAACACATTAATAAATAAAAATGTAAAAAGAAAAATATTGTAGTGACAGTAGAGAGAGAGTGTGTGTGTGTGTGTGTTTGTATATAAAACTAAAAACAAGTTCACTTGTCAATTTTTTTCCTTAATAATATGTTATTTATTATCATATTGTTGTAAGGTAAACTTCAGATGTGTTGAATGTTAGAAAAATATAAAATATGCTCAAGGCCTTAGTTTTATTTTTGTTGCATGTTTCCCTCAGCAAGTCCTTTTTTTAAGGGTATACTTTTTATGTTCGCTTAAAATCTGGCTCTTTTGGTTTTCTATGGATCTTGTTTTTTTGACGAATGTGCTTGTCATACTACCATTGCACACATTTGTTTCATTAACAGTCCTATTTTTTAATTATTTCTTATGTACATCAACTTAGTCCAATAAGTTGGCAAGTGCCAACTGCTTCTTTTGTGCAGCGTTTCTTCTTCGGATCTGGTTTCAAAGTGGATGGGCGAAAGTGAAAAACTAGTTTCGAATCTTTTTCAAATGGCACGCGATAGTTCTCCTTCTATCATCTTCGTTGATGAAATAGATTCTTTATGTGGCCAGCGTGGAGAAGGCAATGAGAGTGAAGCTTCCAGACGCATCAAAACTGAACTTCTTGTCCAAATGCAGGTAAACGTTAAGTAATGAAGAAATGGGTAAATACTTTTAAGGCAGAAGTAGGGTACACATAAGATGTATCCGCTTATTCTTATTTGCTTCTATGTACATGTGCTTCTGGTTCCATATGTAAGATAATCAATTTTGACAAGAGGAAGGCTTCAAACTGTTGTAGAAGAATAGTTTATCAACATAGATGCAAAGTAAATTATGCCTCCGGTCAATTCTCGTTCACATTGATGTCTGAAAAGCTTGTGCGTTCTTAGGTAGCCATTTTCCTGACCAAGATTATGTTGGAAAGGCCAGTTCACTGAGAGTTTCAAGCTGCATATTCTTCGGATTGTTCAGCCTACCCTTTCTTTCTTCTTCTTATTAGTGTAGTGAGGGCGCACTCGTGGTAGAAGGCAGATGGATTTAGCTTCTTTCTAAGAGCCGGAGACCCAACTCTGGCCGGCTAGTCTGTTTCTGGGCTGACCCTCCTGTAGCCTTTGAGTTGCTGAGCCATTTATCTAGAACTTTTGTTTTGCATTCCTATTTAATTTGAAAACTCTTTAAATCAGCATAGATTGATGCATCTGTTAAAACAGAGATGAATCTGATGTCTCAGTTCAAATTGCCAGCCACCAATCTATTTGCATGAATCAAGTAATAAACATAAGTACATTAAAGAAGAGTATTAGGCTGTATATCATGCTGGTTGCAGCCTCCCACCTTGCAACTTCAATAGTGTACACTCTAGCTTCTTACAAGCCTAGTTTAAATAGTGTGACCTCCTCCTTTGGTATGTCCTAGATCAGTGTTACATGTAAATGGGTTGTTGCAACTTGCATGTGTGTGAATTAAACTGGACTGCTGGTGAGAGTGAATGTATGTTCACAATTACAGTTAATTTGGAGCAGGGTTACCAGGAACGTGGATTGATTCGGTATGTGGAACAAAATCGGGTACGGGGAACGTACCGGTGAAATACAAAAGGTAACTACGTTCCTGTACCACGATTCGGAACGCATAACGACAGTTCCCAGTCCACAAGTCGCAGTGCAGATAGGGTTCCCTACTGACCCTGATTTGCAGTAATAATGAGAGGGAATGTGTGAATCATGAATGGGTTAGAGGAGAGAGATTTAAATAATTAAAGCTTTGGAAATCAACATATATTAATGGAAAAAATAGAGAATGTGTGGGAGCTATATTAAGTTAATAGGGGTACATACAGAAGAATTTTTTATCTTATTTTGTGTGTAATTGGAAAAAGTGGGTGTGTTTAATATGGGACAGAGGGAGTAATATATTTGCCTCTCTGCTTTGAATTTTGATATTGCACTAGAATTTATTTTTCCTGTTCACATTTTTCAGGGTGTAGGGCACAATGATGACAAAGTTCTTGTTCTTGCAGCTACAAATACTCCCTATGCTTTAGATCAGGTCAGGCATATATGTCGGTGTTTTGCTATTTAATTAGGACAGCGAGGATTATCATGACACTGGCTAACTGACCATTTTACAGGCTATCAGGCGACGATTTGACAAGCGTATATACATTCCACTTCCAGATGCAAAGGCACGGCAGCACATGTTCAAGGTGATGGAACTTACCTGTTATACATTTTTGTATTATTAAACAATTAGACAATGTTGTTCATTTAGCTAGGATTTTAATAATTTTGGTTTTTACATATTCAGGTGCATCTCGGAGATACCCCCCATAACTTGACTGAAAGTGACTTGGAAACCTTGGGGCGTAAGACAGAAGGGTTTTCTGGTTCTGATATTTCTGTTTGTGTAAGTGTGGAACCTTTTGAAATGCTTTATTATTTTGAACTGCAGTAGCATCTTATCTTGATAGGAAATATTTGTTTACCCTTCTTTGTCCTTGCTATGACTCTTACTCCTTTTTCAGGTTAAGGATGTTCTATTTGAACCTGTTCGTAAAACCCAAGATGCCATGTTTTTTCTCAAGACAAATGATGATACTTGGGTGCCGTGTGGACCAAAGCAGCCGGGTGCTGTCCAGATCACGATGCAGGAGCTTGCTGCCCAAGGACTTGCTTCAAAGGTTAGTAATATATGTTGGAATGTTATTCAACCCTTTTTAATTTTATTTTGGGCCTTTTGGATGCTACAAGGAATCAAATCTTCAGTTATTTGAGAACACAAACCTCATGGATTTAAGTTCAATGAAATGGTGATTTTAGATGTACCACAAGCCTGACCTAATAGACTATGGAATACTATCAGCATCTAGAATTGACTTCCTAAAAAGCACATATGATATTGTCAAGGAAATGGTAGCGGAAATTAGAAAAATAAAATTATTCCAAGCAATTGTATATTATTCGACCTCCCCCGAAGAAAATATATCTTAATATTTGCCTTATTACTGCTGATTAATGTTTATTTACAGATTATTCCACCTCCCATCTCGAGAACAGATTTTGATAAGGTCCTTGCAAGGCAGAAGCCTACAGTGAGCAAATCTGACCTTGATGTACACGAGAGATTCACAAAAGAGTTTGGAGAGGAAGGTTGAGGAAATGAATGTACATCAATCCAGTGTAACCAAAAGAGGAAAAAGAAGGATCAACACATTGGTTACTTATGGCAATTACTGTAAGTTGTAATTGAATCCATGTTGCTGGATTCTGGGATAGACACAAACCCTACTTATGCTTTTCTCAAGGAGGGGAAAGTGAAATGATTTCATTTCTTGCTTATGTATGGAGAGGGACTCTGAGTTGTATTCAGTTTTATTCTCATATGCTTGTGATGATTAATGTAAAGAAGAACGTTGCAGATAATGGCGTTGAATGTGATGTGTTTTTTATACTGGTTCCAAAAATTGACTAGTCCTGCTAGTTTTAATGTGTTATCACAAGTAAGCCTTACTGGGCAGTTTCCTTGCGTTTCTCCGAATTCTGAGTATCTTCCTTGATTTTGATTTTTAATACCTCGATTTTTGTAAGAGTTTCTTGTATGTGTAGCATTACTCTATCTTTCCTTTCCTTTGCTATGCAGATGTTATAGGGTTAAAAGTTTGGTGTTAGACTTTAGAGTATGTTGTAGAAGTTTGGGGTTAGACTTTAGAGTATGTTGGTGCCGCTCACTATTGACAAGTATTTTGGCAGACGGCATGGTGGAATAGCAGCCATGGAATTCATAGAGTAGAGATTGCCAGAATCCGTTGTGGTTGGAGAGTGGAGATGAAGCACAAGGATGATGTTGTTGGAGAGTGGAGATGAAGCACAAGGATGATGTGGTTGGAGAGTGTTGTGATAACAGATCACAAACTAAGATAAAAATGGATTTTAGAATAAAAAGAAAAGAATGGTAGACTCAGGAATTGATAAGAACAAGAATTGAGTATATTGATAGCTAAAAGAGTACAGAATGGTTCATATTACAAAGATGATTTCCCTCTCACTTCCCTTCTTCTATTTATACAATGTAATTCACTTGCTAACAAGTACAGCTGTCAATCTAACAACCTAACTAATTTTTCCCTCTTCTATTTGAATTCTATTTTTCCCTCTTAAACTATGTTTAACTTCAGCTCAGATAATTGCTTCAGTTATTTTCCCTCGTTGCAGTACTTCTTGAAGCCTCTGGACACTTGTGTTCAATTGTTGACCACTTTGCCCCTACTATTCACAACAGAGAGTGGAGATGAAGCGCAAGGATGATGGTGGTGGTGGTGGTGGTGGTATCATAGTGGTAGCAGTCATGGCATTCATAAAGTAGATATTCTCAGAATCCATCGTGGTTGGAGAGCGCAAGGATGATATCACGGTGACGGTGGCGGTGGTGATATCACGGTGATGATGGTGGTGATATCAACCTTCAGTCGGGTCAATCTGACCCGTGTAGATATTAAATGGGTCAAAAATTACAACTCTTTTGTTTTAATTTCAAATGATATAAATAATATATCAAAAAAAATTGTATTGATGAGATATATTACATGTTATTCATTTCATAAACGAAAGTCAAAGATCAAGCAAATTTGAATCTATATAACGATCCGGTTATAGCAAACACACATAAAACATCACTTGCGTGTCAATACTCTATTGGTCATTTGACCAATTTACTCAAAAATAAATTTCATACTAAACACTTTTGTATATAACATATCCATCTTCTTCCCTTTTTATCGTTCCAACCATGACAACGCTTTGCCATGTTTCAAAATCTTCACACTATTTCTTCCAGGCGAAATCCAAGCTGGAACCAAGTTAGACATTATTTGAAAAGTCACCTATGAAAATTGGATAAGTTATTTGACGTACGAAATGAGCCAATTAAATTTTTTTTAAAAGTTTAGTGAATCAATTGCATTTTTTAAAATTTAGTTGGGTAATCCTGAAAAGTGGACAAATAGAGTGGGGTATTACCCTTTTTGCCCTTAACAAGCCTACTTCAGAAAAATAAATATGAATGTGAGAAATTAAAAAAAAAAAATTAAGAAATAGATAATGTTTGGAAGTTTTTTTTTACCATAAACTTTACACAGTTTTTTCAAAAAGTAATTATTCTCCCTCCTCTCACTTCATAATATAGATAGATAAGAAGCTTCTGTATGAACATCAAGTAGAGGGATTGTCCAAAATAATGAAAATGTTGAAAGCCTTCGGGGGGTTTTATAATATATAAAACATCAGCTCCATGTCTATATATGACATTTACTTATTTTCGTTAATTAATTCCGGTCTTGTTTGGTTGTATGTAAAGAATAATTACTGGGAGAAGACTTTCTAGAAGGGATATCATTTGCTAGAGAGATTGGTATTGTTTTCATTATTGAAGGAAACTGATTACTCTCTGTTTTGTTTAAAAAATTGGAGATACATTTTATTTTCTGTTTTTTTTTTAAATTAGGAAGACATTTTAATTTTTAAAATTTGAGATACAATTTATTACTCTTTCTGTTTCAAAATTGAAAATACAATTTGACTTTTAAGGTCAAACGACATTAAATTAAACTTCAAATTGATGTGAATTTATTTAATATTAGTTGATACAATATTTATATTTGTATAGTATATATTAAAAATTATTAATTAAAAAATTTATTTCATTCTAAAACTTTATGACTGATATTAATTTTGAAGTTTACTATATCGTCATTTGACCTCATAAATCATTTTGTATTTTTAATTTTGGAACGGACAGAGGAGTATGTTTTAAAGCTAGAGAACTCAAATTGTGAAATGTTGGGAGTATATATTTTATTAGGAGCAAACTAAGAACGAACCGGCTATAACGACAGTTTTTTCCGTCGTTATAATATAGAAAGCCAGTTTTTTATGCTATAGCGACGGAAAATCCGTCGCTATAACCAGTTGGTTCTTAGTCCTTCCGATTCGCGGAAAAGCTGACTGTGTATATATTTATATACAAACTGCTTAGTAAAACTGCTGGCTCTTTCCAACAATTTTTTTTTCCCAAGTTTGATAATGTTATCTAGTCAATGTCCCAATTATGTTTAGAAGGAGTATTCATTCGAATTTCAAAGGATTATGAACTTTTTAATATTTTAAATGGATATAAATGAATTTATTAAAGTGGTAGCTTCAGCTTGAGTGAGGTCGAATAATAATCGTTAAATATGAATTGGGTTGTGGTTCCATTTGACAATCATGGCTTTCCTCTTTATCACCACCAAACTTTCCTCTTTAATTCTGCTTGCCGAAAAATTTGATAGTTCCACAAGTTGTTATTCACATGAATTGTTACTAGAAAGAAGAATTCCAGTTTGTTTATTCTTGTTCTGCTTCTTAATATCATGTCCTTCCAAACCCATTTCTCGGAAGGATCCGATGTCATCCCCGTCGGCCAGTCTCTCTCAGGCAACCGGACAATATCCTCTGACAACTGAACATTTGAGTTGGGGTTCTTCACACCAGGTAAATCCCAGAACTATTACATTGGAATATGGTACAAAAGATTTGCTAATAAACTTGTAGTCTAAGTGGCAAATAGAAACCAGCCCATTTCTGACCCTTATAGTTCGGAATTACGACTCCTTAATGGAAATCTAGTCTTCCTAAACGAGTCCAAAAATGAAATTTGGTCCGCAAATTATACGTCAATAACTAGTTCAGTTATAGCCATGCTTCTTGACGATGGAAATTTTGTCATAACAAGGGAATCAAATTCCTACCCAACTGACACGTGGCTACCCCGGGGTGGAAAGATTGGATACAATAAAATTAGAAATGAAAAAATGTCCTTAACTTCTTGGAGAAATTCAGAAAATCCAGCACCTAGTCTGTTCTCTGTTGAGGTAGAACAAAATGGCCCAAGTATCAAGTTAGTATACTATGGCACTAATTTGTACTGGTCATCTGGTAAATGGACAGGGACAACTTTTTTGGGCGTTCCTGAAATAGATCGCAGCTACTATATCACAAATTATAAGTATGTTTCCAATGAGAATGAGAGCAAATTCACGTATATTACTTATGTGCCTAATTCTCTCACTCGATTTATGGTTGATGTGACTGGACAGTTTAGGCAGTTAGTATGGCAGCAGAATATCGAATGGATTCAGTTTTGGGCGAAATTGGAGAAATTGGCGAAATCAGCGGAAGAGAAAAAGACTGATTGGAATATATGGATACCTGTAGGAGCCTTTGGAGGGCTCTTTATTTTCATAGTTGTGGTTGTCTTGGTAATTATCCGGCGGAGGAAACAGAAAGTTCGCACATCTAGTGGGACAGTTGAGGATGCTTTGATGGTGTTCAAGTATAAAGAAATTCGAAATGCAACAAGGGATTTCTCCCAAAAACTTGGCGAAGGCAGCTTTGGCTATGTTTTCAAAGGGACTCTACCCAACTCTAGAGTTATAGCAGTGAAGAGCCTTAATAATTTGACGCAAGGGGAGAAGCAGTTCTGCACAGAAGTGAACACAATAGGGCTGATCCAGCAAATTAACCTTGTTTGCCTCCAAGGATTTTGCATAAAAGGTACAAAAAGATTCCTAGTCTATGATTACATGAAAAATGGCTCTCTAGGATCCTACTTGTTTCAAAAGGATTCCAACGTCTTTCTAGACTGGAAAGCAAGGTATAACATTATGATTGGGATTGCTAGAGGATTGGTCTATCTCCACGAGGAGTGCAGGAATTGTATCATACATTGTGATATTAAGCCTGATAACATACTGTTGGACGACGAGTTTAGCCCAAAAGTGGCTGATTTTGGTCTAGCTAAGCTCCTTGGACGAGACTTTAGCCGAGTTTTGACTACATTAAGAGGAACAATAGGATATCTTGCACCAGAATGGATTTCAGGTGAGCCTCTCACAGTGAAGACAGATGCTTTTAGTTACGGAATGCTGTTGTTTGAGATTATATCAGGAAAGCGAAATAGGGATGGTATAGAAGACTACATTCCAGCTAAGGTTGCACAAACAATAAATGAAGGGGGAAAAGAACTAATGCTTTTATTGGATCAGAGATTGCAGGGGAACTCGGATTTAGTAGAGGTTGCTAGAGCTTGCAAAGTAGCTTGCTGGTGCATTCAAGATGACGAGAAGGATAGGCCAAGTATGGGACTTGTGGTTAAGATTCTAGAGGGAATATCAGAAGTGGGGAATCCACCGATTCCTAGATTTCTTTCTCTCGAAGGCTTTGGAAAATATAAATCTCAAACTTTCAACTCCCAAATTTATACTTCCGACACAACTTTAACATCCATTAGTTTGGAATGATATATGTTGTCCAGGTCCAAGACTGACCCACAGCCAGTCACAGAACAGGCAAACAAAAGGCAAATAGTATACACAATATCCACGCAGTGATTAGATTTTCTATATTCCACTGGATCAGCATGCAAGCAAGCAGTGACATGATTTTGTATGGAAAAACCAACATCCCAATTTGTCTATATTCCAAGGGCATGGGGCTAGAAACGAACCGATATTGTATCTGGTGGAATGTCTATGGCTGATTCGGTTTTATTGGCCATTGTTCAGATGAAACTTCTTCGAGCAGAAGCAAATAATTGTGAGCTTGACAGGGTAGTTGTTATGTGCCAAATTTATTAGAATTAATTTCTAAATTGTAGTTCAAAATATTTTTATCAGTACAACTATGTAATTCAGTCATGCATGTAAAAGTAATACTATAGACACAAACTGTATACAAAAAGTTATATACTAAAGATCATGCTTGTTTGCAAAAAGCATGCTTAGGATCTGACTATTTGTCTTAATCTAACACTATTTCGGAGTTATTTAATCCTTTAAAGAGAGATTATTAGTCTCTCAATGTGAGACTATTAGTCTCATAAAGTCATTTGATAGCTTAAAATGGGGGGACTATTCATCCACATTTATCATGGGATTAATAGCCTTAGAAATAACAAAAAAAAAATAAATAGTCCAAACGACTATTTAAAGGACTATTAATTCCCAATAATGGGATAAAATAGTTCGAAATAGTATTAAATTACGACAAATAATCCAATTCCAAGCATATTTTTTGCAAACAAACATAGACAGTATAAAAAATGATTTTACTGAAAGATCTAGGTAAAATCATTATATAAAACGAGGGTATAATATTAGAGCTAGTCTATAATATGCCTATTATGGCCTTATGGGGATGTCATTAAGTAAATTTTGAAATCAACATAAGCCGGCTACCAAAACAGTTGAACCGTTTGAAATATCCCTCTACACCAAAAATCATAGTTTAAGCAGAATGGGGCTAAGCCGGCAATTTGTTTTTGAAAGCTAATATGGGTCTAATTTGATCCTTTTAAACCATCTATAATAGTAGCCATTTGTTCAATATAATTAGAGCTATTCTTTGCTTTCTGTCATTTTGGTTATTTGGTAGCATAATCTCAACACCATGAAAGTGGTTTTAATTTTGATTGTTTTGTTGTTCTTTAGATTGGTATTGATACATGGAAGCACTAGCAATACTAAGGTAAAAATGAGCTAGTAATATCAGAGTAACTTTTTTGTTTTCTTAGAATCTAAGAGCATATAGAAAAATAAATATGCATCGTGTTCATGTTTATGGTGGCTAATTTGGGATTCATTTTCTTGATTTTGCAGCATTACATAGTTTACATGGGGCATCAATACCATCCTAACTCGGAATCCGTGATCGCAGCTAATCATGGATTGCTAGCTTCAATTACTGGAAGGTATGTAATCATCTACTGAGAGTCATATTTGACATGTTAACTTTTTTTTTGTATGTTTATAGTTTTCGTAAAATGGATCGAAATAAAATATTGAAGAATCTATGTATAAGTTAGTACTAGGAGAACCTTAATATGCATGAAAAAGAAAATATCATTATAGTTGTTATGTAGTACAAAATTCTCTTGACATTTTATTGTTGTTTCTTTTTCCAGTGTTGGTGGAGCACAGGAAGCTTTGGTTCACCACTATACCAAGAGCTTCAGGGGATTCTCTGCAATGCTTACACCAGATCAAGCTCAAAAACTTGCAGGTAACAAGTAATAGCTATAATTACTTAACATTGACAACACTATGTAAAAAACATACTCCTAAAGGCAATAGATATGAGAAATGAAGCATCAAGAACTAAGTATTCTTGGCCAATTAGGATTGGTATTAAATAATCACCCCTAGCTATTTGCTTAATAAACAGAATATCTTAATAAAATCAACCAAGTACAAAGTAAATAATTCTGAACCTGGGTCATATTCTTGTGGCTGCAGAAAGCAATTCAGTTCTTTCGGTGTTTGAGAGCAAGATGAACAAGCTGCTTACGACGAATTCATGGAATTTTCTGGGAATAGATTCTCTTCAACAATACAATCAACTGCCAATGGACTCAAAGTCGGACCTAATCGTTGGTGTTATTGACACCGGTATTTATTTTATTCATTTTCAGTACAGAATCATCTCTAAAATGCAATATCAATTTATCACTACTAATTATCGCCAACTTATATATACAGGCGTATGGCCAGAGTCCGAGAGCTTCAATGATCATGGATTAGGTCCCGTGCCATTAAAGTTCAAGGGAGAATGTGTAACCGGGGAAAATTTTACACTGTCCAACTGTTACAGGTAGAAATAACTATACTTAACAAGGGAGCAAAAAAAGTTACATAAAGTATAAAACAAAAAATCTTCCAAACAGGCTTAAACATTTAATAAAATACACACATTAATGTAAATGCAATCATTTTCTCACCTTGGTGTGGCACTCTTTACCATTTTGCTGTTGTAGGAAAATCATAGGAGCTCGATTCTACTCGAAAGGATATGAAGCAGAACATGGACCTTTTGAATCAATGAATCGTACTTTCTTCCGATCAGCAAGAGATAGTGATGGCCATGGATCCCATACTGCCTCCACAGTGGCTGGATCGATGGTCGTGAATGCAAGCTTATATGGGACAATAGGAAGAGGCACAGCAAGAGGAGGCGCACCAAGTGCTAGACTTGCAATCTACAAGGCTTGCTGGTTTGATGATTGCAGTGATGCTGACCTGCTCTCTGCTTTCGATGATGCTATTGCTGATGGTGTTGATATCGTTTCTATTTCCGTTGGCGCCAACCCACCCCAGCCTAGTTACTTTGAGCTTGCGATTGCGGTTGGAAGTTTTCATGCATTTCATAAGGGAATTTTGGTGTCTGCATCAGCTGGAAACAGTGGTTTGCCAGGTACTGCTGTTAACGGAGCCCCTTGGATCCTTACTGTTGCTGCAAGCTCCATGAACCGGGAATTCCAATCCCAAATTATTCTTGGAAATTCAAAAATGTTAAAGGGTATTGGTTTAAACCCTCCATACTTGGACACGGAGAGCTATTATACATTAACAGCTGGGAGTGATGCAGCTGCCCCCGGAATTCCCACCAGAAACGCAAGGTATCTTCTTTACTAGTGTGAAAAATCTGATTTTTTTTTACTGTCACGATACCTGACTATTCATGCACAAGTATCCTAGATATAACCGGTTCCACTCGCTTAGTTCTTGTTCATCTAAAGAACAGAATCAGCTAAGGCCAAGTACCACTAAATTAGCTATCCTTCTAATGCGTTTACCCTTGTGTAATAGCTTCTGCAAAAACAATACTCTGGATCCTAACTTAATTAAGGGGAAGATTGTGGTGTGCACGATGGAGATCTTCACTGATTCCCGAAGTGAAAAAGGCCTATCTGTAAGGCACGGTGGCGGTGTAGGAATTGTACTCGTTAATTCGGATATAAGAAACTTGGGCCTTCAGTTTGCAGTCTTGGGAGCTGTAATTGCTCAAAAGGAAGCAGAAGACCTGTATGCGTATATGGCTAGTGAAAAGTAAGTTTCATACCTTTCATTCTTCACTCGAATCAAAAGGTCTGATGTTATTGGAAAAATTTTAGGTTTTAAATATTAAAAAAAAAAGAGGATATCTTTATGTTTTATGCGAAACAACAAATATATATTTATATCTTATATCTATATAATAAAACAGAAACCAATTTAAATTCTATCTATATCTATATAATAAAATAGAAATCAATTTGAATTCTATAATTTGAGAAAGCACAACAACAACTCAGATTTATTCTAATTTAATCTAAAGGCTCACATTCTCACATACACACAATTCCGTCCAAATTTCCTCCTCTTTCTCCTTCTCTCTTCTCTCTCCTTTTTTATTTCCTCCGTCTTCTCTCTTTCTCTCTCTTATTCCTCTCCTCATTTTCTTTCTCTCCCCTCTCATCTTTTTTTCTCTCTCTCATGGGTTTCTCTCTTTCACTCTTCCTCCATTTACTTAATTAATTTGTATTTTAATATTTTATTTTAAATTATAATAATTTTTTAGAGTATGAATACATTTAAAATATATATACATAAAACATATCAGTGGTAAAAAAACAAAATTAAAAACAAGATCATAATTTACTTATAAAAAAATTACTTATAAATAGATTCTTTTTCTTCTTTTTTTCTTTTCTTTATCAAATAGAACAAATGTTAACAAATTAGAAAATTTGTTAATTGTTATAAGTATAATATTATCATAATTAATAACAATAACAACAATAATTTTAATAATAATAATTATAGTAATAATAATAACAATAACAATAATTATAATTATAATTATAATAATAATACTTATTATTATTATTATTATTATCATAGTAATATTAATAACAATAATAATAGCAATAATTATAATAATAATTATGATAACAATAATAATAATAATAATAGTAATAATAATAATAATTGTTATTGATGATTTGTATATTTTGTAGACATGTTTAGATTTTTTTGAATATCTATTTTTAAAAGAAAATTAATTATTACGGTAGTGTGGTGAATTATGATAATTGTTATGTGTGATTGTAAATTATTTAAGGTTCTAAAAAGTCTTTAGATAATATAGTATTTTTTTAATTTTAATCTAATTTTTCGTTACATCGTGCCTTCAGGCACGGGTAATTACTAGTATATATATATATATATATGGGGAAAATGGGTATGCATGATGACTTGTAAACTCTTTTTTACACAAGACATTAAAATGACGTCGTTTTTTTGCCCATTTATTTAAAAAAAAAAAAACGGCTATCTCTCTCTCTACTCTCCTCCCAAAACGATCAAGCTCTCGAAACCCAAATCACGGATCGAAGCCTCCCTCCAAAATCGATCACAAGATACCTCTAATTCCCAATTCGTAAATCGCTCAAAATTATCCAGGTGGAAGCCAAAATAAGTCTGCGTGCCTGACTTGTATTTATCTCTTTAACGTCGGTGGAATCTTTTCACACCGAAAAACTCCGCCTCTCTCGATCTCTTCTTCTTCAATTGCGACTGTTTCGAGATTGAATTTTTTATATATAAAAAAAAATGGGTATGGGGAATCAAATTTACGTGAGGGCATGTAGGTTTATTCATCAAGATTGGATCAAATTATTTGAAGATTTCGTGTAAGTTCTAGTAACTTCACTCGTTGAGGTGTTTTCGCTTTAATTTTTCAATTCAAGACATGCGTAGACCATATGTAGTTTAATTTGCAAATCAATTTCAGCTTTCTCTGTAGAAGTTTGAATTGGATCTTTACTCTTTCTGGTGATGGTCAAGATTTTCTGTAGTTTGATTTACTTGTCGCTCTGTTTGATTGTGTGATGTGGAAATCTATAGAGGAAATTGAATTTTGCCGAACCGAGTTGGTTTGTGTTTACGCTCATTAATCAAATTTTGATACAATCTTCTTTAGATGAATCATTTCTATATAGAGAAAATTGAAATTTTATTTTTATGTTTATGAATCATTTATTTTGAGAAGGAAAATTCTTGTGTTACTCAAGTTTTTTTTCTTTTAAAATAATACCCATATAAGACTCCGGTTGTTTTAAGGACAAGGAGGTGGATAAGTGAAAAAGTAGGTCTTAGCATATTGGTGTTCTACCCAATTTAGCTTAGATTGGAGGGACAAAAAATCATGATCTTGTTGGCTTGTTGCAGAGTTTTATTAGAATTGTATATGAGCTGACTTTAATAAAGAAAAATAGTCACTAGGATGGTTATTTAAGGCATGGTGTAAGGAACCCAAGTTTGCTAATAATATTGATTCATGGATTTACTTTGCAGTAAGAAAGAAAGTTAAAGTTCTAGACCTGGGTATCTTGGCACATGGTTCATCTAGTGCTCGATTTGATAAAAATCTCTATGCATCCTTGTACTTGCCAAGAAAACCAAAAACATAATTGGGTATAATATTTGTTTGGTTACTTGAATTTCTGTCGTAGTTGTTGTTTCAACTTGGTTTTCACTTCTCAGCTTTTCTTTGGACACCAAAATTTGCCAAAACTTTCAAGAATTACTTGTCAGTGAGAATCTTTCAGTTGGATGATATTCTGACTATGTTTATTCTGACTATGTTTATTCAATTGCTTGACATTTTTATAATAAAAGAGCATTACTTTAATTTGGATGAGGTTCACAGTTCATAGCCATGTTTATGTTTCTTGACCTGTTTTATGTTAATTCTGGAAGTAATTGTTTTGCTGATAAAAAGTACTTGTAAAGGAAGGTTCTGTTGAAGAAGGCTAGTTAGCAGTAAAATCATACAACTTTTTTTTCAAATGAAGTTGCCAATCAATTTGTTATACCTTATTGAATGTTTTACTTGAGATGATATTGTATTTTGAATTGAAGATGATGGATAAAATCTATGAGCAATTTGGATGATGCTAAAGCGAGATTAGCATGCTCACTAAGAAAAAAACAGAGAGAAAGCTGAACTTTCAGAGAGCTTGAGGAGAGCCCATAATAAGCGGCTCGATAGAATCCAAGAGATTAGTTTAGAACTTGGGAAGCAATGACGAGAATCAAATGAAAAGACACACGTCTTAGTTCAGCGAATAACAAGCTTCGTGTTGATCTTGCTGAGAAGATTTGCAAATATGAAGAGGAAAATGGAGTTGGTTATTGTAATGAATGAAAAAGAGGGAATTAAATGTAATGAAGTTTTGTTATTTTGAATTTGTAAGCATACCCCAATTATGTAATAAAGTTCTGTTTTATTAAATTTGAAATTGAAATGGAGTTGGTTATTGTTAAAATCTTATTCATACTTTTATGAAACAAAACAATTTTATGGAGTTGTTTACTGCAATCATATTTATTTACATTTAGCACAAAAAGTGTTCTCTGTCAGTGTTATTGATATGATGAATTGGTATGTTCTTATAGCATAGATTGTACCTCCAATTTTAATTTTCCAGTAGATTTGTTATAGTTATTATGGTCTCATTTGGATTGTTATTTTTTTCAAATGAAAGCTATGGTAAAGTTTTATTCCTTTAAAAAAGTATACTCCACACAAGGTGAGACCATCACAGTTATACAGGAGTTGCTTTTGATTGGTATGCTTATTTACAGAACTGAAGAGGCTTTGGCTTTCCTGCTGTTGTTTGGTATGCTTTTTTATAGTATTTTTTTGTGCTAAAAGTGAATCCAAACTTTGATAATAAGGGTTCTGGCCTATAATTAAGCATAACTAACCACTCTATAACTTCCCACATGTAGTTCCTTCAATTTAAAAAAAAATTGTCAAGTTACATCTGTTTTTGCATACCAAACCAATCAACACCTGCTCCAAACTTCATCCAAAACAATTAATTCATTACAACTAAATCAAACCAAATCCAAATCAATTACAACTATTATACATTTATAAAAAATTGTCATTAAAAATCATGTGCTTTCCAACCATTCTACATTACCACAATTTTACAACAAAATGAAACATTCAAAGTACCACATAGCTACAGAATTACAAGTCTTAAATATCCAAAGTATGTATCAAAGGGTTACAACCATGTCAGTATTCTAAATCAGGCCCAAAATATATACTAAAGCTGCCCCAAAAAGTGTACTAAAATAGCCCCAGAAGATATACATCTTGCAACTCCAAAAAATATCCATAATATAGTGATCCATTGCGGCTAAATAGTCTCGCCTCATGCAACAGTCAACCACCAACATCAATGCTTGTTTAATATCATCGGGAAAACCTATAAACAAAATAAATCAAGTATAAGATAGCCAATTAAGTATTCCTATTCGCAAAAAAAAATACAATGTAAACAAAATGAATCCAAACACAAGTTCACAAACTTAGAAATAAGTGACCCCATAACCTAGTATTCTTTTAATAGTTTATCACTAATGTAGCTAGACCTTCAATAAAGATAAGTATTTCAAAAAGATCTCATCATGTCAATAAATATCAACAATGGTAAGTAGTAACAAATGTTATATCTTGATTTCCTCTATATTTGCTCTTATTTTGCAATAAACATATACATGTAACTGTTTGCAAAAATGTAAACCAAAAAGTATGATACATGTTCCTTCCACTACAATCGATCATTAATGTCTAGTTCTCCAAACAGTTCTCGAACATTCGGTAAGCCCCAATGAAATCAAGAAGCATCCAGGTTTATAAAGAATCAGTAATAAGGGGTGGGGCATGGAGAGTAGAGGATTCTATATTTCCAACTACCTGTACTGGCCAATAGTCATACTCTGAATGATATAGTTGCTATTTCTGATTTTAGGAATCAAGTCAAGATGATCAATTGCACGTAAATTTATAACACATAATTTTGCAACTAAGTTTTTGACTTTAAACATGAACTGCAATAGGACAGAGTGGAATAAGAAGAAAGTACCTTTTGTGGTTTTGTCTTTTCCTTTGTTCCCTTTTTCATTATCGTGGTCTTTGTTATGTTGATTTGCTATTAATACACAACAATAAAAATAAAAATTAAATATTTATAGAGTCCAAACAAATATATAAAAAACATAACAAAATGAACGAGTTTGTTTATACCTAGTTTTGGACAAGTAGTTCTATAATGGTTGGCTTCTCCACACTCTCCACAATAACGAGTTTGTTTACTCTTTACTTCTTGAGCTACCTCTCTACCCGATTGAAATCTCGAGGCTCCCCTTGGTCTACCTTTAGTACTAACTGGCCCATTGGGATCACACACTGTTATTTCTGGAATGTCAACAAAGGAAACAACTGGATTAGATGTTTGAGTACTTGAATCCATCTGACAAATCACATCTTGCAATTTTTTCTCCTTTATCTTTTTTATCATATCATCCAACAAATATTCAACTTCCTTAAAAATTGTCAGTGATGAAGTAGCATCTTGTAACACTTTGGACATTTTTGATTTAAAGGAAAACACCATCATAGGAGTTACATCAACCTCGCTTGATGAACATCTAACAATATCAGGTCGATACTTAGCATCCATAGTCCATCTTTTCAATATATATATTTCTGGAATGGAAACAAAATTTTTAAATCTCATAACACAAATGATATGCTTGCATATCATTCCTTCCATCTCGAACTTTGCACAAGAACAATTAAGAGTCTGTCCACCATCATACAAGACAGTTCTCCAATTAGCTTTAGGACTCGTGCTCTTTCCAACTTTGTATTCAATTATGTCTCCATCCTTCCTCACCTTCTCCTTCCAATAGGAATAACTAGCCTTAAATTCAGTGTGAAATATGTCAAACATTTTTCTAGTGTAGAGTTGTCCAAATTTGTTTCTCAATCTCCAACTCGGGTCTCAGATATCGGGTGAGAATTTTTTGTCTTGAAATCTTCTTCTTTCTCTCTCGCTTGTTTATTTAGATATAAGAGCATTTTCATATTAAGTCCACAAACTCATTCAATGGAGTTAACGCATGAACAAATTCATCAAAAAATGAATTAATACTCTCACTACGTTGGGTAGATGTCATTCCAGCTGTAAAGATGTCTCTGAAGTATGCAGGAACCCATTGATGTCGCATTTCATACAAGTTCATCAACCAAATATTATTATTCAAATCATACTTCTTCTTCAAAATTTCCCAACGACTCTCTGATTCTAATATGGTTTTAGTATAAAATCATGCTTTATACTCATCACAAAATGCTTGATTCACAGAACGAAGGAGATGAAGTCTCTCCGTGATATGCTTCTCAATGTGCCATGAAATGTAATCGATGGTTTAGTATTAGGAAAGACTTTCTTTATAGCATTGCAAATAGCATGATCTTGATATGTTATAATTACCCCAGGATCTTTTCCACACATGCATTTCTTCCACTCTTGAAACAACCATATAAAAGATTTCTCTTTCTCATTTGCAAGTAAAGCACAACCAAACAAAATAGATTGTCTGTGGTGATTAACCCCCGTGAATGGAGCAAATGGTAATGAAAATTTATTGGTTCGATATGTAACATCAAAAGAAACTACATCACTAAATTGTAAATATGATGATATCGACCTCCCATCGGCCCAAAAAACACTTTTAAGACTGTGATCCTTCTTCAAATCTATGGCAAAAAAAAAATGACGGGTCACTAACTCTTTTTGCTAAAAAATGATGAACTACAGAAATGCATTCACGACCAACCATATTCTTTCTCTGTATGCGCAAATGATCTACACATTGTTGTGTTGTTATCATCTCATCCTCACCATTCCCATGAGCATTAACCACCTTTGCAATTGTTGATGGGCGCAATCCAGTTTCATGCATCTTCTCCATCAAATTTTTGACAGTTTGACTACGATGATATGTCTTATGAGAGCGATGTTTCCATGCTGATGAAGGGCTAGTAAACTCGTGATTATGTTCATCACAAAAACTAGTAACACGCCATGTCTTCGTTTTTTGGTTTAAATGGATCCACATCCTTGCACGACAGTCAGATCTTCCTTGTCTTCGTCGTTTCTTCGGTTTCTCTTCAAGTGTTTGATCTTTATCTTTTGCAATTCCACCTTTACTACAAATAATTAATCGACCTATTGCCTCCCCCGAAGTTTTAGATTTGTCAAGATTCGACAAACGGAGTCCGAATCCTTTATGCCTTGCATATGCATTATACATCGCGTATGCGTCGTCCTGACTAGGAAACGATAATCCAACATATGGAACTTCTATCGAAGTTTTTGTATTGTCATCCTCTACATTAACACTGGAACGAAAAAGAGAACATATAATTCAATTGATAATATAATTCAAAATTTAAAATGTTGGGCAAATTTTTTACTCTGTGTCATGAAGGTTTAACACCGACTCTGAGTGTTGTAATGGTAAGACATTATCTGCACGTCCATGTTCAGGAACATTACAAACTTCCATCCTAGGACTTCAACCACTGTAGAAACAGATGCAACCATTAAAAACTGAAACTTTCAGCCGAAATAAGTTTCTCATATGAGTTATAAAAAAGGACAATATGAATAAAACCCAGATTGATACTACTCCAATATTAAATACTACCTATATGCGACTAAAAAAATTGGAAAAAGACAGAACCAATATTAAATACTACTCCATGAACTCACCTGAACCAAAAAGGTACTCCAGTTTAGAGTTAAATTTAACCTTTGAATAAGAGCGAAAAAAGGGACAAACCAAAATGTGCAAATTAAACTACATATGGTTTATGCATGTCTTGAATTGAAAAAATTAAACCGAAAACACCTCAATGAGTGAAGTTACTAGAACTTACCCAAATCTTCAAATAATTTGATCCAATCTTGATGAATAAACCTACATGCCCTCACAGAAATTTGATTCCCCCATACCCATTTTTTTATATATAAAAAAAAAATTCAATCTCAAGAACAGAGTCATGAATTGAAGAAGAAGAGATTGAAAGAGATAGGAGTTTTTAGTGTGAAAAGATTCCACCGACGTTAGAGAGATAAATACAAGTCAGACACGCAGACTTATTTTGGCTTCCACCGGATAATTTTGAGCGATTTACGAATTGGGAATTAGAGGTATCTTGCTGATCGATTTTGGAGGGAGGGCTTGATCCGTGATTTGGGTTTCGAGAGCTTCGATCGTTTTGGGAGGAGAGTAGAGAGATAGATGTTTTTTTTTTAAATAAATGGGCGTGTTTTTTTTTGTAAAAAAAGATTTTAAATGGGCCCCATTTTCCCCTATATATATATATATAACAATATTAAGTCCATTTTATTTTAATGTTTCACAAATTAGTATTTAAAAAAGATTTTATAAACAAAATATTATCACATGATCCGCTTAATGTATATCATTAATGCATTGGTACTTTAATTAGATTTTCCATGATCAAGCATCTCATCTCTATTAAATTATTACGTTATATATTAAAACAAATACCAGTAGCATCCATTAACAAGAAATATATACTAGTCATTATTCAACAAAATCTCACACCTAATGTGAAAGTTTCAACTGCAGCCTGATATTACAGCACCAGGTGTCAATGTTTTGGCAGCATGGTCTCCGCTAGTAACTGCAAATTCCGCTGGACTATCAGTTAATTATAACATAGTTTCTGGTACGTCCATGTCTTGTCCACACGCTTCTGCAGTGGCAGCAATCATAAAATCATGTCACCCTTCTTGGAGTCCAGCAGCAATAAAATCAGCGATCATGACAACAGGTAACTAGTTTCTAATCCACACAATATTTTATTTTATCAGTAACTAAATAAATAAATAATAGTTATCATTTCCTATAGTTGTTTCTCGGTTAAATATGTTTTCTTGTCTTACAGCTACAATCCTAGATAATACTCGAAACTTCATTGTGAGGGATCCCAATGACACACAGACCACACCTTTCAACTATGGATCAGGGCATATAAATCCACTTGCAGCACTAGATCCTGGACTAGTTTATGACTATGACTCCAACGACATCATTGATTTCCTATGCAGAAATGGTGCAAGTCCAGCGCAGCTAAAGAACCTCACAGGCCAGCTAGTTTATTGCAGAAACTCTAAGTTATCCTACAATTTGAACTACCCATCAATCGGCGTCTTCAAGATGAATGAAAGTTCATCTGTACATAGAACAGTTACCTATGTTGGTAAAGGGCCAACAGTTTATTCTGCAAAACTAGACTATCCAAGCGGCATAGACGTGGTACTTGCACCTAATGAGCTAAAGTTTACAAAGGCAGGGGAAAAAATGTCTTTTAGAGTAGATTTCACTACTTATAATAGCACAAATGAAAGCTTTGTGTTTGGGGCTTTGACATGGACTAATGGTATACACAGGGTTAGGAGTCCAATTGCTATAAATCTGCTTTCTACAGAGGAAAAAGTCTCTTGATCCACAGCTAGAGTTTTTCAAATCTTTTGATCCATCATATGCACTGTAGCTTCATTTTTAGATTCTTTATTACAATTTTTGAAGTAAAGTAGATATATTGTTACAGTCTTCTTGATGAATCATAAGTGGTTTGCATGTTTATGTAATTCTCAAGTTCTAAGGAAATATGATAACTGCATTTTATAGAACAACCAAAAGATGATTCAATGATTAGCATATTAATTTGTCATTACCGTGTCATATAATCTTTCCCCCCTTTTTGTTAAGCTCAACCTGATAAAATTCTAAATTAGTTAATGCGACAAAAAGTATGGTGATATATGCAGCTTCAAATGATGGCCTTCCTGCATTCTTGAAGTGGACACATAAAGACAACGAGATTTATCTCATGCAATGCAAAAAAGAAGTCTATTACAAAGAATAGAAGTTGCAAGCTGGTTTTTTCAGCATGAATAAACAGGACCAGATGCTGTACCCAAACTTTAACAGATAATGGAATTTTTCTATAGCCCTATAAAGTAGCAATTATTTATAATCAACAACAATTACAAGAAGTAATAATGACAAGTACGCTTACAGTCTTAGCTAACACAATTTCCTCCTTTTGTAGCATGGATAATCAAATAAAATGTACTTCTAATTTAGTATATTTATATGTAACTTCTTACAAAACTATAAGACTATGAAATTCCTCGCTAGGACCCCAACTTTTATGACACCCAATTTGGGGAAAAGGGGCCAAAGAATGTTACAAGGGCAATAGATCTTTTTGACCATGAAGATAACTGTTTGCACCTCTAGTTGTGTCAACAGCAGCTTGCATAAAGACAAATCCAAACATTTGAAACCAATTGCCAATGAGTTCCAACTGCCAAGCCTTTTCATTGTTACAATTGTTGCAAAAGCCCATCTTTTATTCAGCAATGGATGAGTATGATCCCCCAAAAGTATCAGCATTTAATTTACTAACACTAAAATGTAGTCACCACCAGGAATGAGATACATCAATGATGCAGTTAACCAATGGCAATACTCAAATAGTAGAATGATGGGTGTAAATCACCATCGAACTTGTAATCCGACAACTCAGGCATATATATTTTCAACAATGCAAAGCTTCTGTAACCATAAAGCCAAGTGAAAAATTGTTGGTCCATTTGACAGTTTTATGGCGACGCCTATTTCTCAGTGCTATCTTCGAAAGTCACCAGTATTCCCCGCAAGAGCATAATCCCCTTTTAAAGTGGTGGAATCTGTTTGAATCTCTGACAAAAATTTCTCTCCCTTCAAGCGAAGATATCAACTTTATTACAGTGTGACGGTCACCACAAACTCTAAGATTCTTCACAATTTGGAGTGGAATGCCAGGAGGTGTGGCAATTAATCCAAAAGCAATAGCCAGCCTCTCACTATGTTGAGAAAGTATAACTTCTTTGTGTTCATCTTCAACATCATGAAGCACATAATTTGTATCAGGTTGATACCCTGCATCCTTCAACCGAATACTTAACTCTCCAAGTTTCAAATAAATACGATCTGATAATGGATGAGACTGATCTCCAGCCAGGAACGAGTAAATCTTGTTTTTAACCTCAATCCAGCTGTAACCAGCTTCTTTTTTCACTTTCCTCTCATCCATTAGCTTTCACACTTTTCCTCTCTCCTGCCATTTTCCAACTGTGGCATATAGATTAGACAGCAAAACATAGGCTGCTGAGTCTTGTGGCTGAAGTGAAATTAGCTTTTCTCCTGCAAATTTACCTAGCTCTAAATTTCGATGAACACGGCAAGCTGCAAGAAGAGTACGCCACACAGTTGAACCAGCAGGAAAGGGCATCCCGTCTATGAGAGCCATAGCTTTTTCAAGTAATCCAGCTCGGCTATATAGATCAACCATGCAGGAGTAGTGCTTCATTTTAGGATCAATGTTAAGGTCTTTCACCATCATATCAAAGTATCTTTGACCTTCTTCCACTAATCCTGCATGAGTACAGGCAGTAAGCACCCCGATAAATGTTATACCATCCACTTCGAAGTTATTTGTTTGCATTTCCTCGAATATCTTAAGCGCCTTCTTTCCATAGCCATGTTGTGCGTATCCTGAGATCATTGAGTTCCATGATACTAGGTCCCTCTCCCGTTGCCTTTTGAAAATTTCATTAGCACTCTCGATATTCCCTCTCTTTGCATACAAGGTAACAAGAGCACTGCTTACACATAAAGCATTATTATATCCTGACTTTATTGAGCCTGCATGTAACTGTTTCCCTTGCTCCACTGTTGCCGTAGGAGAAGCACATGCATTAATGACACTAGAGAAGGTATACTCATTTGGCTCAATCCCCTCCTTTGCCAATTGACAGAAAACTCTTACAGCTCTGCTGCTGTCTTTTATTTGGGCATACCCAGCTAACATTGCAGACCATGCAACAATGTCCTTCTCTTCAACTAGGTCAAACACTCTCTCAGCATCATTAGTATTTCCAGTTTTAACATAAGCATCTAACAGTGCAGTTCCTACTGAAGGTGAGTTCTCATAATTAGCTTTGATGACTTGTGCATGTACTTGGAAGAGTGAAATAGTAGGATGAGCTGTGAGGATAGTAGAGTACGTAAAATGGTTAGGTCTAACACCGTCCCTGCTCATTTGACAAAATAACTTTACAGCTTGCTCTATGCCACTATTCTTCAAGTACCCACTGATGATGGCTGTCCATGTCACCACATTATGAACTCTATGATTTGTACAAAATAATTTGAAGGCATCATTCATCTCACTGCACTTAGTGTAGTTTACCATAAGTGCTGTCCTGATATTTGGATCAGATTCAAACCCACTCTTCATAACCCGGGAGTGGAGTTGTCTTGCAAAACCAACTTCTTTAAGGTTTGCACATAATTTAATAACAGTAACAAAAATAGGTTGAGTCAGGTTTACACCTGCAAGCCTCAACCTATAAAATAGCTCAAGAGCTTCCAAATCAAGACCATTTGTTACAAAACCTGCTATCATGCCGTTCCAAGAAACTACATCCTTAATCTCCATATCGTCAAACATAGCTCTAGCATCAATAACCATCCCTGACTTTGAATACATATTGATCAAAGAATTACCAACATATGTAGTCAACTCAAAACCATTTTTTATAACCATGGTATGTACTTGAATTCCTTTCTCTACCGAGCCACTGTTTGCCAATGCTCCAAGAACAGCAGCAAAAGTAAACGGGTTAGGCTTGATTCCTTCAATTTGCATTAGGAAGAAAAGTTCTATTGCCTCGCCAAACAACCCATTCCGTGTGTAACCCGCAAGCAACGAAGTCCAAGATACCACATTTTTATCCGGCATCTCACTGAACACACCTGTCCCATCAACAACATTCTCTGTCTTCATGTACATATCAATAAGAGAAGTTCCAACACTAACATCCTCCACAAACCCGGATTTAATACAATTACAATGTACTTGTTTACCAATAACCTGATTAAACAAGCATCCACAGACCTTTATAATACAAGAAAGGCTAGACCCGTCAATTGGTAAACCCAAACGGCGAATACCCACAAAGAGATTCAGAGATTCAAGATTCAGATTATTCCTAGAGTACTGGAAAAGCAAGTGATTCGTTTCAGAAATGCCTTTATGAGAAATTTCGTCGAACACCTGTTGTGCTTCCAAGGCAAAAGCATTTGATTGATAGAAACATTTGTTCTGAAGCGGAATTTGTCTCTGATGAAAAGATTTAAGCCGCTGTAAAGAGGGCATCAAATTCATGTTATTACTCTCTTTTAAGCAACTAGTATTTGATCGTGCAGGAGGCGGTTTCGCCCATATATCAATAAATAACTTATAACCGTAAAGTTCAACAATCTTTTGAGAGACGGGAGTCGATACTTCAAACACTCATTTACAAGTCCAAATGAAATATTTATTTAACGGAATTTCAATAATCAATTAACAACTTTATAGTAAAACACAGTATACATCATCAAATTCAAACATCATAAATTTTAACTAACAAATTTTATCCACACGATCCTTGCAAAAAGAAATTACAATATATTTAATGCAATTATTTACTTTTTAAAATTATTAATTTCCAAATACAACTTTAATAACTCTAGTAAATTATATTTAATATAAATTTACATTTTAGAATCCTTACTAAATACAATTAATTATATGACACAACTAGAAAAAGATAGATATGTACTTCTAAAAGAAATAATAATTGTTTACCTTTATACGAGGTGTCACTCATTTTTCTTTTCTTCTCATAATTATCTTCTAACAACTCAATAAACATATATTAAATGTGATTTTTTATATTAATAATTAACTTAAAAAGATCTCCACACATGCACAATTTCTATCTTGTCCGTTCTTAGTGTTAGTATTGGATCACACACGCACACACTATAAAAAAATCAACACAAACATTTACGTGGTTCCTAATTTGGATACACACACGGGAACTAAGAGATGTGTTTTATTTATTATCTAAGTACATAAGGTAGAGAATATATATAACCACTACTTTTATTTCAACCATAATTCTCATATTTTTTTATCCACACGGGTATTTTTCAGAAATTTTCAATACTTCTTATACACACCACCCACAAGTTCCAACACTTAATTTTGCCAAGAAAAAATAATTGTATATAAATAGGAGTGACAAATTCATTATGAAGGTGCTTCACATTCACTCCCAAAAAGCCTAGCTACAAAATTTGATTCCAATTTTTTTTCCTTCTAAATTGGCACAAATAGGGATATTCAAACTTAATAAAACTTTATTTTTTAAAAAAACAGAAAAATATTTTTTTTTCTTTTGAATATTGTAATGGAAGATTTGTACATATTTTTTTTTTCTTTTGAATATTGTAATGGAAGATTTGTACTTTCCCTTTGGCCCTCAACTAAAATAGATCTTTCTATCACTTTCACTTTACGCTATTCTCTCTGGTACCTCGTCTTCTTAACATTTGATTCCTTTCTTTCCCTCTTCTGTATTTTCCCCTTTTATCAGTCTTTCATACTCCCGAATTGACCCGCAATCTTCCATTAGATTTGACCGTTAAAAAAAATTGATTCCTCTCCTCTCCTCTCCTCCTTCAAGTTCAGTCTTTACCTTACCCACCGCTAAAGGTTTTTTTTTTTTCTGTCAAATTATTTTTTTAAAAGTTTATTTTTTTGGTAAGCCTAATTAGGGTTTTTCTGGGTTTTTTCTTTTGAACTTATATTGGATTCTTTTTGGTTCAATTATATGAATTTGTTTGCCCTTTAAGTGAAAGAAGCTCTTTTGGGTATCAGAATTTAGAATTCAAGATGATTGCAGAAAAGCCTAGTTGGATTAGGCATGAAGGTATGCAAATTTTCTCCATTGATATCCAGCCTGGTGGACTTAGGTTTGCTACTGGTGGAGGTGATCACAAGGTTGGTCTTTTCTCTTCCTTAAGCTATTTCAATTGTTTGTTTGGTTTGAATCTATTCTTGTTTATATGCTCTGTTTGTTTGTTGAGAAGAATTGGGGAAAGAAAAGAGACCAAAACTTGTAATGTTGTATTATTTATTTATATTTTTTATAATTGAGTACTCGAATCTAATTGTTTTTATTTCATTTCTAGATTGACAAATTTATTAGTATTTCTCGAAATGCCTGGTATTCCTTTATTTTAATTCTTATAACTTGTCTATTGCTGAAAGATGCTGCCTTTTAAACGTCTAATTCAAGGTACTTGCTGCAGTAGGTTTTTTGGGTATGTTTCAGAAAGTTAATGTCCCATGGTAATTCATGCAGAACTTTTGCAGACCTTAGCCAAATTTTGTAATACTGCTTCATTGTTGTACACGAACCCCTATTATCTTGCACATGTTGCGTACATAATTGGTTTCTTCATATATTATGGGTATTGTAAGTTGATTTGACAATACCCGAATCTAGTTTCTGAGTGGACGACATGAGTGGTTTTAATTGTTAGTGTTTGAGAGTTTGTGTGGTACAACATCTACCTCGGCAATGTCATTTTAAGTCAGAAATTGCGGGTCAATCCCATTACTAATGGACTCTGCACAATGCTTCCTACCCTGATTGTTAGTAGCAGTAGCATCTACAACATTCGTTCTATGTAAGGCTTCTGATGCCTGCAGATCTTATGTTACTCGACATTCACAGTCAATTTTGAAATCTCAATAAGGCAGACCTTGGGGTTATTTTCCACTACAGCACATTGGTTTGCATGGACAATACTATTTTCCCCTTGTGATTGGAAAATAACAACCAAGTTGTTAATGCAATTGCAGATTCTGCGGGCGCCACCTTGCAGAACTATTGGAGCAGCCAATTGATGTATATCGTACTCAAATTTTCTGCTATTGGCCCCTCATCTCTCTTTAGTTGCAAAGCCTACGACACTCCTTAGTTTCTTTTCTTCTATAAGGGTTCGATTCTTCATCACCAGATTCATCAGATAGGTTCCACTGTAGTCTGTAGTGATTGGATTCGAATTCTAATAACAGTGCTTACCATGGTAGGTTTGATGTAGTAATATTCCAATCCATGCTTTCTGAACAAGTGTGGCGAAGCTTACAAGTTTATCTTTTGTAGTTTTGATTGATATTAAATTAAATTTATACTCCCCTTGTCTACAAAAGGATGACTGAAGGTACAATTTTTTTTGTCCCCAAAAGAATGAGATAAAGTATATAAAATGAAAGGTAAATATGTCATTTAGTGGGGTCCATTAATATAAAAAACTATAAGTACACATCATTTTAAATAATTTTGTGAGGCCAATAAAGATAAATATGGATTTTTTTACTCTCTTTCCTCTACTTGTACTTTTCTTAATATGTGTGCAAATTGTACTTTGTTCATCCTTTTGGGAACGTAGGGAGTAATTGACTTCATGCTCTTAAGTCATTTCTCATGTTACTTTGTGATATATTTCAGCATCTGTTTTCTTACTCATCTGCATAGCTTTTGATCTACAGTTTATGTTGCTTGCAGGTTCGGGTTTGGAATATGAAACCAGTTGGAAGAGAGATGACAGCTGAGGAATCAGCATCACCACTTCTTGCCACCCTTCGCGATCATTTTGGTTCAGTCAACTGTGTCAGGTGGGCTAAGCATGGTCGATTTGTTGCATCTGGATCTGATGATCAAGTAATTCTAATTCATGAGAAGAAGCCTGGATCAGGAACAACTGAGTTTGGTAGTGGAGAACCTCCAGATGTTGAGAATTGGAAAGTTGCCATGACTTTGAGGGGACACACAGCAGACGTGGTAATAAGAGTTAGAATAAATATATTTTGTTTATGCATAACATCAAGCTTGAGTATTGAAGAAATAGAACTGTTTAAAAATTACTCTCTGAACTTTTTAGCTTGTATGTAAATATCTAAGCAATGTTTATTAAGCTGATGGCACATAAAACATATTATAACATGAAATGACACAATTCACATTTCATCTTAAGTCTCCTTTACATTACTCTACAGTGGTCCAACCGTGTACTGTCTAACCAGGGAATCTTTCCATGCTTAAAGTAGGTGGATCTTAATTGGTCTCCTGATGATTCGACATTAGCTAGTGGGAGTTTGGATAACACTATTCATATTTGGAATATGAGTAATGGCATCTGCACTGCTGTTCTCAGAGGTCACTCCAGTTTGGTTAAAGGAGTTACTTGGGATCCTATTGGTTCCTTCATAGCAAGTCAATCGGATGATAAAACTGTCATCATTTGGCGAACAAGTGACTGGAGCCTCGCTCATAGGACAGATGGACATTGGACCAAATCCGTATGTTTATCAATGACTGCCGATTTTTTCTTTTATAACATTCCTTTCCCAGTCTAACTAGAATTTCAACTTTTCAGCTTGGGTCTACCTTCTTTAGGCGGCTTGGGTGGTCACCATGTGGCCATTTTATTACCACCACCCATGGTTTCCAGAAGCCAAGGCATTCTGCACCTGTTCTAGAACGAGGGGAGTGGTCTGCCACTTTTGACTTCTTAGGTCACAATGCCCCAATTATTGTGGTCAAGTTTAATCATTCGATGTTCAGAAGGAATAATTCTAATATTCAGGAAACTAATGGTGCATCTGTCGGATGGACGAATGGGTGTTCTAAGCCTGGTGAAAAAGAATCACAGCCATATAATGTTATTGCAATAGGAAGCCAGGATCGCACGATAACAGTGTGGACGACTGCAAGTCCTCGCCCTCTCTTTGTGGCCAAGCATTTCTTTTCACAAAGTGTTGTGGATTTATCCTGGTATTAGCTGTCAAACTTTCAAAATATGTCAATTTAAATAACATTATGATTTATGAATTGTTTTGAAATTTGTTTGTTATATTTCTTTTGGCCTTCCTACCTCCATTGTTTTAATTAATTATTTTTTTCTTTTGATATTAGGAGTCCTGATGGATATTCTCTATTTGCTTGTTCCCTGGATGGGACGGTGGCTACCTTCCATTTCGAGGTAAAGGAACTTGGACACGGGCTAACTGATACTGAATTGGAGGAGTTAAAGAAAAATCGTTATGGTGATGTCAGAGGTCGACAGGCAACTTTAGCGGAAAGTCCCGCACAACTGTTGCTTGAAGCAGCATCAGCTAAGTTAGCCACAAGCAAAAGAATAACCCCAGATGTCCTACAAAACAACATCCCCTTAAAACCTTCTCCTGATGTCGGGATTGCAACAAAGGTCTCAGAATCTCAGACCAAGAATGGGAAGAAAAGTATGGGAGCAGATGGTGATGCCTTAAATAAGGTGGCCCCTTCTGTCCGGGTGGCTAGTCCTGTGAAGCAAAGAGAATATCGGCGCCCTGATGGCAGAAAGAGGATAATCCCTGAAGCTGTTGGAGTGCCCTCCCAGCAGGAAAATATCTCTGGTGGCACTCATTGTCAAGCCCTTGACTTTCCTTTGAATTCAACAGAGCACAGGAAAAATGATAATGCTGTTGTTCATACTGATGGTTCTGTTCAAGGAGTTTCTGTGAGGAGATCACTAGGTGGGAGCACTGATATCAAGGAACGTTCAGGTGTCACTGCTAGGGCAGCTATTAGTGAAAGTCTGGTAATTGAGAAGGTTCCAGTCTCTTCTGGTAAAGAAGGCAGCGTTAGCGTTGAACATATGGGAACTGTGAAGAACTTGGGTTCTTCGGCTACTGGTAGTAATCTTTCAATCAGGGTATTTGATAAGAAAGAAGGTGAAGATATGATACCTGTTTGTTTGGAAGCTCGTCCAAAAGAACATGCTGCAAATGACATTCTTGTAGTTGGGAATACATTTATGATAAAAGAAACAGAACTTGCATGTACCAGACGGACTGAAACTCTTTGGTCTGATAGAATCTCCAGCAAGGTGACTGTTCTCGCTGGAAATGCCAACTTCTGGGCTGTTGGCTGTGAGGATGGATGCCTGCAGGTTTGTATAAGTTTTTTGGACAGTTTATTCTTAATAGTTATAAGAGTATCTAAAATAGCATCTTCTAAAGACACAATTTCTCAGTATAGATTGCAACTCACATTTTTTTTAATTTCTGTGCATCATTTCTAATTACAACAAATATATAATGTTTACAGCTTTGATGTTCATCAAGTCTTGAATGGCAAAGTTTACTCTTTTTTTCTTGTTATATCATATTTAGTCAGGGTGCTGCTGAATACTTTTTCTTAGTTCTAGATAGATGAAGGCTGGTGTATGTTTTTGAGCGCTGTTGCGTTACACTGTATTGAGGCGAAGCCTCATTTTGGTTTAGTTCTTACCTTTGTTTGTCTTATTTTTTTTGATGAAATATCTTTGTTTATATTGAAAACCTCAACAGTAAATTTGAGAATAGAATTAGCAAGCAGGGTATTTTTTTTGATCCTATATTATACGAATACATGTGTGTGTGATCAGTAGTCAGTTTCTGATGCTAATTATCTTTACCTAGCATTTTTGTTATCACTGACTGATATTCAATCATGATCAATCAGCATTGACAGATATTAAACCTAATATCAGAGTTTTCTTTGTATATTTAGTTGCAAGAAATTATTGTGCTGCATATCAAAAAAAGTTATTGTATTTCAATTTTTTCATGTTTGCATGAGATAGGTATACACAAAGTGTGGAAGACGTTCAATGCCTGCCATGATGATGGGATCAGCAGCTGTTTTCGTTGATTGTGATGAGTCTTGGAAGTTGTTGCTTGTCACAAGGAAGGGATCCTTATATGTATGGGACCTTTTCAACAGAAAATGTCTCCTTCATGATTCACTGGCTTCACTGATGACTTCAGATTTGAAGTCAACTGGTAAAGATGCAGGTAATGTAAAAAGCTGAGAAAAAAAATGAATAGGTTCATATTTTTGTGGAGTTGAGCACTATGAGGTGTCTGGAGGAATTTGTTGGAATAATTGCTTCTTTTGTCTTGTTTTAAAACCCATTATGTATACAGGCATGATCAAAGTGATATCTGCAAAGCTATCTAAATCTGGTTTTCCTCTTGTTGTTCTGGCCACACGCCATGCCTTCCTCTTTGATATGAGCCTCATGTGTTGGCTGAGGGTTGCTGATGACTGCTTCCCTGCATCAAATTTTGCAAGCTCTTGGAATTTGGGATCAGTTCACGGTGGTGAACTAGCAGGCTTGCAAGTGGATGTCAGAAAGTTCTTGGCTAGAAAGCCAGGTTGGAGCAGGTATGCAATATCTTAATTTTTGGAGAGATGATAAATTATAACTTGAATTTAAATTGGTGGTGTGCGATAAATTTAAATTTTCATAAGTTTCTTTGCGATGAGAAACACCTGTGCATTAAATTGGTGCACGTGAAGATAAACACCTATGCATTTCATAGCACACATGATGCACGTGAAGATAAATTGTACTCTCTCAAGTCCCATTTTGACTTTTTGAAGTCAATTTGCGAAATCCAAAATTTAAAAATGACATGATTAATGTTAAGTTTTGAAAATAACAAATTTTATAATTAGCAAGTCCTCTAAGAAGCAAGGCTTCTTCTCCGTATCCCAGCAATTCCCCGATTCCAAATTTGTGGACTCTTCCAGAGGATTATTCTGTATTATTTATATATTTTTTATTAATAAATTGAAAATATTACTAATACTGTAATGTTTTGTATACTAATACTATTTACAATATTAGTATATAAGAATTAATTAGTATATATTTCCTATATTCTTAGATACTATTAGCATATAAAATTTGTGTTTCTTGATTTTTTACATTGTCTTATCATGAATTAATATTTATTAGTTTTGAAATCTTAATGTATGTATGTATATGTAATTATGTATATAAAAGACCTCTTTAATATGTAAATATGTGCTGAATCCTCGAATTCCCGATTTCTGAGATTTCTCTAGCAGTTGAACCCGATATTCTTGATTCTTATTAGTCAATGATTTGGACCAAAATAGTTTTCAAATTCCACTTAGATCGATATCTCTATGTCACAATCTGTCACTTTTTGCAATTGTATCTTTATGCTGCAAGTGCTTGACTTGTGGTTGGTGTTCTGGTTCAGAGTGACTGATGATGGAGTACAGACGCGTGCTCATTTGGAAGCACAGTTGGCATCAGCACTGGCTTTGAAGTCCCCAAATGAATATCGCCAGTGCCTTCTGTCCTACATACGCTTTCTAGCAAGGTTCGCTGATTTAGTGCTCTTACTGCAGTTTATTGTGGGCTAAGTTTTCAATTTTGTCAGGTTCATATTTGCATAATTTTATGTCTATTCTATGAGATCATAATCTTGGTGGTACTTCTCAAGTCTCTACTCAATTCAACTCTAACACCTTTTTTCCCAAACTAGTTGGTTGTACTTAAAAAAATAAAGTAGTTTGGAGACTGATGAACCTCAATAAGTTAAGTAGACATAATAATTACTCCCTCTGTCCTCCTTTATGTGGCCAATTCTTTTGAGTTTTTAAGCACAGATTTTTAAGACATCCCAAATATGAATTTAAACATGATATTTTCACATGTTTCTGAATTATTGGTATATTTATATATTATATATGTACTTATGTTAAAAAATATTAAAAAAGATAATCTGTTTTGTGCACATCTTAAAATTGTGCCGAAAATAATCAAGAGAAAGTGGCCACTTAAAGTTCGACAAAAGGAGTAATGCCTAATGAAACTCTAATAATTACATTGTTTCTTAAAGGAAATGAAATAAACCAACTGTTAATTCTCAAGTTTTGATAGATATAATACATATGTACGTATCATAATATTTGATGGAACTTAGACTTGTAATTTCTGCACTTGCTATATGAACCTCAAATGGACGGGCTTTACCCAACACCAATCCATTCTCCCCCTTAGAAAATCCTTTGATCTTTTAAAATATAAATAAAAATGCATACTAGATCTTTTGTAACAATTACTTACATCAAGGTTTCTTTTGGCTGTGGCTGGGAGCTCCCCTACAACCAATTTGTTATTCTCTCACCTTTTGTAACTAATACAGTGATATGTAAAGTTGGTCATTGCGGTTTCAAATAGCATTAGTAATTAGGGGCATACCTGCATAGGGCCAAGTGGGGGAGCCACCCCCTATTGAGAATTAAGAAATAAACTTTTATTACATGGATTTGAATGAACTTTTTAAATTATTATAAGCAATAAGGGCACTTGTCAAAAAAAAAAAAGAATCAGAGCCAAGGGTACTAATATAAAATTTTGGAGGTAATTAGAAATATTTGAATTCCAAATCTGCTCCCAACAATGTAGAAATTACAATATACTCTAATTTAATAAGTACAAATTATTCCTATTCAATGTTCTAAAAGGCGCTAGGCGGGAGGCGGGCGGCCGAGGGGGGCCTAGGCGGGGCCTAGATTTTTTATTTTAAGTCAATTTTAATATTTTATCTTACATTTATCTAAACAAGACAATAATATAAAGCAAAACAATCTATAATAAAGATAATAAAGGTCTTTGCTTAAAGTTCAAACACATATCCATATTGTTAATGTCAAAGTTCAAACATAAACATGCAATTGTTCAAAGTTCAAATATATTTTTAATGTATTAGTTTTATTCATAAACATTGCTATTAAATAATAAAATTTCAAGAATTTAATTCAATATTAAAACTTAAGAAACTAAACATAAATTTAAGAATTATATTGAATTAAATTAAATATTACAAATGTATCATCATTTATATAATTTGAAGTTGGTACAAGTTCAAAAAATTACAACTATAATAAAATTATCCATTTTGACTTGATATTGTTCACTTCTTGTTGTGATTTGATATGTTACAACATGTATTATGAATATGGTAAATTATTAGAAAAATAAATATATCAAGATCTAATTTGGGTAGTTATTAAAATAAAAAAATCTCTTCACCTAGACCCCACTTAGGCGGGGTCTAGGCCCCACCTAATTTTCTGAAGGAATTTTTTTGCCGCCTTGGGCCTAGTTGAGGCGCCGGAGGGCCTAGCGCCTAGGCGAGGCGCCAAGGGGGCTTAGCGCCTAGGCGAGGCGCCAAGAGGGCCTAGCACCTAGGGGGGGCCTAGCGCCTAGGCGGGAATTTTTAGAACACTGTTCCTATTGTTAGTAAAACATCGTTGATGAACCCATCAATAACAGTTTGAAATAAAAAGAAAATATTCAATGGAGGGTAGTGTTGAGCCCTTCAAGGCTTGAACAAACTGAATTTGATAAACAAAAAAGATAACAGACTGATTTAGAGTTAGGGGATAGAAGAATGGGCAGAAAAAGGAGAGAAACTTGGGGAGGAAGAGATTCTTGGTTACAATAAAAATGATCTCAGTTACAATTTATAGAAGATATTTTCTCTCTCCCCCACACGGTTGCCTACTCCCTCTTAACAGACTTCACATGCATGGGCACACTTCTTCAAGATACTACATGGTATCTTCAGTTTATAAAAGATGTGCAGCGTTGCAGCAAAACTCTGTTATTTTCTTGTCTAACTGAAAATGTGAAAGCTATTTTTAGAACTTAAATAGATAATATTTACATGGACATGCAATGAAAATAACTCCGTCTGGAAAAGATAACAGAAACCAGAAAAAAAAAACTCAGACGGCTGCAGATATCTGCAAAACTCAACCCAACAGACCAGCTGTTTACTCTGATCAAGACAAGATAAGTTTTTGGTGTAGGTTTCATTTTTTGTTTTTTTCCTTTCCTTTTTAACTCATCTGTATTGTGAATTTGGTGTATAATCTTCTAATCCCCATTATGCAAACAGACTAATGTGTGGTAGTTATTAAAGTCATTATTTATCTCATTGAATTGCAGAGAGGCAGATGAGTCCCGGTTACGAGAAGTTTGTGAGAGCTTTCTTGGACCTCCAACAGGGATGGCTGAAGCTACATCATCCGATCCGAATAACGCAGCATGGGATCCTTGTTTGCTTGTATGCTTCTTTGATTAATCTTTAAATTCTATACATGCCTTTGGATGATCAACCCATTTTCTATGTTGTTTTAAGAATTTGTGAATAAAGATTTCTTATCATCAATGTTCTAAAAGTCGCTAGTCGGTCCCAGGTCGGTTGGCTATCGACTAGAGACTAGGGGATTAGTCGGGGATTAATCGGCTAGTCGAATTTTCAATTATTTTTTTAAAATATATATTATCCTTCCTCCTTCATAAGTTATGAGTAAGTAGAATAACATAAGTAACACAAATCATCAAATAAAAACATGGAAACTAAGTAAAACCAAATAGTTTGACACAAGTTCAAAACCAATTAACCAAATGAAACTAAGTAAAAATCAATAGTCAATCACTCCTCCTCCTCTTCTCCATATCACTCCAAGACTTGCTCTCCATTGGACTTAAACTCATAATCCTCATCTTCCTCTTCGTTGTCATCATCTTCTGACATAAAGTCGTCTTCATCTAGTTCTCGCACATTTATACCACTTCTTCTAGGTAGAAGGACCTCATCCGCTCCCATTTTTTTCGATTTTTTTCGACTTGTTCTGATTTTTTGATTTACTCCGACTGGGTGACTTACCCGACTGGGCGACTTTTTCTACTAGTCGCCGACTGGAGCCCGACTAAGTCGGCCAGCGACTAAATCAAAGGCTTATTGTTACCCTTTGGTTGATCAACCCATTTTCTATGCTGTTTTAAGAATTTGTGCATAAAGATTTCTTATCATTACCTATTAAATTTAAGTGCAACTCCACTATGTCTCGACACTTTAGCTCGTAAAAGTGTTCAGACTACAACTCCACTTAACATCTAATTAGTTATTATCAAAACTGTGTTGTATCACAAAGGTTGCATGCTACTAGGATCCTAAAATCTTATAACATAATAATGAAAATAGTCCTGCTACATTGGACGACAAATTTATGTTGATAACATGTCACGTATGTGAATACATGAGATTGAGACATGTAGGAATTAAGAATGGCTCTATCCTAATTTAGTTTATTTTATCTCTGTTCTAAACATGTGCTTAGGTCCGATAAATCCTTGCATAGGCACTAGGCGGTCTTCTACCGCTTCGATTTGGCTGGGCGCCTAGGCTTTGGTTAGGCATAATCAAACCTCTACTTTGAAACTCTGCAATAGTATGAATTTGTTAAGTCTTAAAACGTTATTTTTCGGTATGTTTCATTTAAAATCTTAAAAAAATTACATCATTTATGTGCTTTTTTGTATAGTATAATAAGTATGTACAATATAAAAATTAAATAAATGAGATTGCTAAGAAAACGCCTAGTCCGCCTAGGACCACTTAGGCCCGAGGTGTCATCTCTGCTGCCTGGGTCTGCCTTTATTCACCAAATATAGATTAAAAAATACATAAAAATCATTTTTTAAAGCTTTATTTTTTTTGTCATTAAATCTTTTTTTTTCTAAATTTTTTTATATACTAAAAAAAGAGCACTTTACTTTAATACCGTGATATTAACAAAAAATTACAAAAATCAAAGAGGGGGCACTTGCCCCCCTTGCCCTTATGTGGATCCGCCTGTGCGGTGTCTCAGTACATGCCTGCATGTAAGTTCTTGATGAGATATTTTCAACTAAGTTGTTCCAAGTCATCATCTTGTTTTGGTTTTAATTTTTTAATTGCTTTATGAGGTCACTTGGTGTAATTCATCTGGGCACACCTGCAGGGAATGAAAAAGCACAAACTCCTTAGAGAAGATATTCTTCCTGCAATGGCATCGAACAGAAAAGTCCAGCGGTTGCTAAATGAGTTTATGGATCTTCTATCCGAATATGAAAATACCGATACGAGCCTCGAACAGAAGCATCTGACAACTTCAACATCCCTGCCAACTGCATATCAATCCTCTCTACGAGCAACAGATCAGATGGACTCTGATCTGCCAGTTATAGATCAACCGGACTCTGATTTTCCAGCAAAAGGTCAAACAGATTCTACCCTTCCAACAAAAGATCGCAGCGGCCCTCCAGCAGAAGATCAAATGGACGTGTCCTCTGAAGCAACAAATCAAGCACTATCCGTTGTACCCGTAACAGATCAATCAAAGTTAGATCTCCCTGCAACAGATACGGTGAATCTGGTCCCACCAACAAAAGAGTCGAGTTATTGAGTTCTGCAGCTTGGTTTATTAAAGGCGATATTGGATATTATAGGTACGCACCACCACATACTACGCTGAAATGGTCGAAGACTCGAAGTATATTCTTCACTTTGTGCTCCATGCTCCATCTTTTTATGTTCAGCCTCGTTACTGTAAAGCTTTTTTACCTAGTGTTTGTAGCAAAATAGTTTTGGTTTGGTTAAATTGTCCTCAAGCACTTGCAATAGGCAGTTCTGGGTAAGTGGCAAAAGTTATCACCTTTTTGAATCATGAAATTTTGATTTTCTTTATCCAATTCTTGTTTACTTGATCAAGTTGCTGTATCTTGTTTGTGCAATGAACGTACTCTATTTTCACTTTTCAGTGTTAGAGTCGCATTACATTAGCGGCCTTTAATCTCCAAATTCTCAAATATGTGATTCTGCAAGGGCGGTGTAATTGTAAAATGAGAAATTTAAATATGAAGTAGATATTTGTTCCCATTTCTGACATATTATAGAAGGAACAATCACATTCTCTCTTCTTCCTTCCACCCCCTTATTTCTGGTTTGATTTATTTTAGTTTATACTCTTGTTATTGATGTGATCATTATCATCAAGGAGATGGCTTTAGCTACCATTTGCTACATTATGGATGGTTTTTCTATGCTCATTTAGTTAGTGACCTAAGTTTTGGATTCGGTTACTATAAAGTAACTTTATGATAAGTTGGTCAATTAACCAATATCTCTCGGTTTGCATGTTGACACTATATTGGTCAATTAATCAAAGTTAACTTCATGCTAATCACCGAAGGCGGATCCACTTGAGAGCAGTGGGGTCAATTGACCTCACTGAATTTTTAGGGAGTCAATTTGTCCTTCCTAGAAAATGAATGGTCCCGAAAAATAAATATTTTAATCTATCAATTTTCAAGTCGGATCACAGTCATTTATTCATAAACACTGTTAGACAAGTGAAATTAGGATAGGAGTGTAGTGAGTTTGCACTTCTTCGGGGTTATGAGAAGAAATCAAGACCCATCCCCCCTGCTCTCCCCCTCTATGGCTCTATATAATTTACCTAAAAAATTAATGATCATCTCAAATTTGTATCAACTCTGTTATTTCTTTTTCAATTATTTAGTCACAATGTTAACTCGTCAAAGAGAGATTCTTTAAAATATATTGTAATTTTTCTTTTTTATAATTTAACCAATTTAGTAATTGTTTGTGAATTTTTATAATTGTTTAAAATGAGACTATCATTATATTTTATAACAACGTCGACCCTATAGCTATTAAAAATAAGATTATCATGCAACAATTTATAGTTATGAAGTGTCGAAAAATATTATTGTAAATAATATATGAGCATTATTTAATTTTATGATTTATTATATTATATTTTTATTTTTTTAAATTTGACCTCACTGAACTAAAGGGCTGGATCCGCCCTTGCTAACCACTCCTCTAAATATCATATAGAGGTGGAAAATGGGTAACTTAATGCATGGGTGGTTTTATACAGGAAGCTTACCGGCCGGAATCCGCCAAATGGTGATCGGTCAAAATGGCTCGGGTTTTGGCAAGCTAAAAATATGAGACTCGTGGCTTGGTCCGGCCCGCGAGCTTCTTCCTTCTTTTTTTTTTGCAAAATCTTGCTACACTAAAAATAGTAATAATAATAAATATTAAAAATAATAAAATAATTTATAATAAATAATAATTCTAATTACCTACATTAACTACATATCTCAATTAATTAAAATTTTAATAGTATTATAAATTACTTTTAAAGTATATAATTAAATTGATTTTTTAAAATTAATATAATTTATTTAACTTTTAAAAATAATAAATACTGACTAGGTTGCAAAAAAGAGCTAAAAACAGACCAAGTAACCATGTGGACTTGAGTATTACTGTATTAATAATATTATCGCCATGCACGTACGTCGAGCTGGGAGCTTGGAATAGAAATCAGGGAGGAGTAAATACTGACTAGGTTGCAACTTAATTATTGAGTGACAACTTAATTATATATATATATATGAGTGACAACTTAATTATTAAAACCCATTAATAATTATGCATATATTCATTTTTAATTTCAAAGAATATATACATACATAATCAAATAAGATTTTGCGTACATATATTTCTTAGATTTCAGTAGGATTCTGATTGGAAAATTACAATATGAGTTGACTCTTCCCTGATTTCTATTCCAAGCTCCCAGCAAATTGTGTCTTTCAAAAAAAATATTAGCAACTCTACTATTTATTTACTCAAGTCCATGGCTTCTGATTTCAAACACTGACATGCAAATTGTTCACCTTTAATTTCAAACACTGTCATGCAACTCTTATTTATTTATTTGATGTTTCATGTAAAGTTCTCACAACCCACAAATAATAACATTAAAAAAAAAATTCACGGACTACTTACGTACTAAAATAACTCCACATTTTTGAAATTAAAAAAATACAACCCACAACCCGATCTATAGCGGCCGGCCCGACCCGCGGGCTTGAGCCATGTGATTTTTAGGTTATATATTTTCCTATATCATGTTTGTGCTTTCTGTGTAATAGTAATAGTACTAGTTTTCGTCATATTTCACCATCTCATTGATCAAAATTATATTATTTTTTATTGTATGTCGCATATTTTGTGTATCACATTTTTTTTCTCCTTATTGAAATGTTTTCTGATGAAATTAACAACAACAAAAAAAATGTTTTCTGATGCAAAGAATTCATAATTACTTTAAAATCAATTGTGCTTTTAGCACTTCCTGTTTTCCCGTCCATATTTTAACTAATTTTACCAGGCTATAACTAATTGTGCACAAAACTTTATTTTCTTATTTTAAAAGACGATTGATCTTATATTTTGGAATCAAAATATATCAATTAAAATGTTTTATATTTGCTATAAAATGCAAAACATTTTATATACCTTTGGAACCCTAGTTTTTAAATTAATCTATAAATAAGGGGATTTTTCCGCCAAGTTTTGGTAAAATAATTTATTTATTTTTCGTCTTCGGCTTTTATCCCATAAGGATTAAAAGTAATTCGTCATGGTTATAGGTTCTTTTCAGACTTGAACTACAAACTAGACACACACACACACACACACACACACACACACACACACACATATATATATATATATATATATATATATATATATATATATAAGTCACGGATCCTGTTCAGGAGTCCAGACAGCTATTTTTTTTTAGTTATTTCAAAAAAAAAGCAAAAAAAAGAAAGAAAAAAGGGCGATTAATCAAGTCCGACAACGAGTTTTCCAACAAGCCTTACAAGGGGCTCTAGGAACTCGGTGGTTGTTTGAACAACGAGTTACATTTACGCATACCATCGCTGCCCGATATTGGCATCTTGGGGCGATGAAAGAAATAACCGATTAGTCCTTCTACTCTAGGTATCATTTTTTTTCAAAAATGAATTAAGAAATACTCATGGTAACCATTCGAGTAAGCGAAATTAGTAATATTATCCGTGAACGTATTGAGCAATATAATAGAGAAGTAAAGATTGTAAATAATGAATGCTGCATCTTTGCAAGTAAGTGGCGGCATTATTTTCGTATTCATGGTCTTGATGAAGTAATGGCGGGTGAATTAGTAGAATTTGAAGAGGGTACGGTAGGGATTGCTCAATTTGGAATCAAATAATGCTCTGTTGTATTAATGGGCGATGGTTTATTGATACAAGAAGGAAGTTCGTAAAAGCAACAGGAAGAATTGCTCGAGATACCCGTGAGTGAGGCCTATTTGGGTCGTGTTGTAAATGCCCTGGCTAAACCTATTGATGGTAGAGGTGAAATTTCAACTTTTCCGAATATCGGTTAATTGAATCTCCCGCTCCGGTATTATTTCACGACGTTCAAGATACGAGCCTCTTCAAACGGGGCTTATTGCTATTGATTCTATGATCCCTATAAGACGTGGTCAGCGAGAATTAATTATTGGGGACGATGCACTAGGTAAAACAATGAAGAGTAACATGATATCGATTCTCAATCAACAAGGCCAAAATGTAATATGTGTTTAAAATACGGGAGTCCGGACTGGATCTGGACTCTCTCTCTCTATATATATATATATATATAACTTGGGAAGAAACCATTAATTTAATCTGTTGATTTATATGGGTTTGATTTTAATGATAACAACAATTTTTGTGTAGTGGTTTGATTATGTTAACAGGTTTGATTCTTGGTGGCTAAAACGGGAATTAATTGTAGGGATTATCACTTTGATATTCAAAAAGGAGTCTTGAAGACAAAGGACGGATTCTTAATGGAATTAAAATACTAGAAGCTAGAACTAGAAGACTCGAGAAATATTCTGCAAGGATTTCTGGACACAACTTTTAGTTACCAGCCTATTCATATTTTCTAGAACGAACGTACTCCTTTTATAAAAAGAGTCCAGGCTTATAAAGATTTCAAAAAAAAAAAGAAAGGAAATAAGTGGGGCAACGGGTGATATTTTTATAAATAAAAAGAAAGTAAGTTGGACCACTCTCTTTTAATATTATTTTATTTTTTAAAAGAATCATCAAAACAACGTAATTTTAATTAAGATATGTTATTTAAGAGAGGTATGTTATTTAAGAGAGATATGTTATTTTTAACATTTTTCATATGATTTTGATTCTTCCAAAACAAAATAAATATTTTGAAGAGATAATGTCAACTTACTAGTTCTGAAGAGAGAGAATGAAGTTACAAATTTGATGATTAAGGTTGGAGATCAGGCTGTTAGATATAAATTTTTTGATATGACTCTCCTATTTGAATATTCAAAAGTGGTTGAATAAACTATTGAAAATAATCTTAAATAAGCAAATGAATTTAGTCTATTTTTTGGTAGGTACATTAACTCACCTAATGAATTAGATATCACATTGAACTAGGGAGTCACAAATCTATTAATTATACTAAAACACAGTACATGGCACAATAGCTTGACACATGTCATTCTAAAAATTTAACACATGTCATATCTAATTAATTTTTCTTAAGACACTTAACAAAAATGCCCAACTAACATAACAAATGAGGTTGAAACAAACCTAAATTTATTCCCCTAAATTTTGGATCAACTATTCAAATATGACATCTAAAATAAAATTTAAATAACAAATAATATCAATCGTAATTTACTATGTTGATTTTATAATCCCCAAAATCTAATATTTTTCTAAACATAATTATTATATCCTAAAATCACTATTTTTCTAATAATATATCATTCATAATTATACCATACATTATATCATACATGTATGATATATATATTATAATACATGTATGATATAATATTATAATACACGATATAACAAAATAATAAAATTACTACCTATCTAAACTATGCAGATATTTACTAATTAAATTATATTACAACATAATATTTTACCATTTATAATTATATTACAACATAATATTATACAATTTAAAATAATTAAAACAAAATTAAAATAACAAATAATATCATTCATAACTTACTATGTTGATTTTATAATCCCTAAATCATTACTTTAAAATCACTACTTTTGAATTCCACATTAATATTTAAATTTTATAATTTCATAAATCACTACAAATCTATCTATTAATTATACTAAAACACAATACATGGCACAATAGCTTGACACATGTTATCCTAAAAATTTAACACATGTCATGTCTAATTAATGTTTCTTAAGACATTTAACAAAAATGCTCAACTAACATAACAAATGAGGTTGAAACAAACCTAAATTTATTCCCCTAAATTTGGAATCAACTATTCAAATATGGCATCTAAAATAAAATTTAAATAACAAATAATATCAATCGTAACTTACTATGTTGATTTTATAATCCCCAAAATCTATTATTTTTCTAAACATAATTATTATATCCTAAAATCACTAATTTTCTAATATTATATCATACATAATTATACCATACATTATATCATACATGTATGATATAATATTATAATACACGTATGATATAATATTATAATACACGTATATAACAAAATAATAAAATTACTACTTATCTAAATTATGCAGATATTTACTAATTAAATTATATTACAACATAATATTTTATCATTTATAATTATATTACAACATAATATTATACAATTTAAAATATTTAAAACAAAATTAAAATAACAAATAATATTATTCATAACTTACTATGTTGATTTTATAATTCCCAAATCATTACTTTAAAATCACTACTTTTGAATTCCACATTAATATTTTAATTTTATAATTACATAAATCACTACAAATCTAAACTGCTTACGAGAATGTTAACTGTTCTAATATTATCATTACTAATTTAATTATTATCTCCTAAAATCACTACTTTTTTAATCCCAAATTAATATTTTAAATTTATAATCTCCTAAATCACTATAAATCTAAATTATTTTGGTAATGTCAACTGTTCTGATATTATCATTTCTAACTTAATTATTATATCCTAAAATCACTACTTTGTTATTACTCTCCGTTATTTAACCTAATTTTATTTCTATTAATACAACATAATATTATACCATTTATAATTATATTACAACAAGATATTATATCAAAGGAGGTTTTAAACCCTGAATGGGACCACCTTATTTAATCGAAAAAATCGACCTGGTTCACTCAATCTGGTCCCGGCTTTGGACCACTAAACCACTTCGCTTAAAAACCGCTCGTAATCGGGTGAACCGGCATTTGAATCCTATTGACCTAATGAACCAAATGGGTTCACTCACTGTTTGACCGGTTCTCTCCTTAAAGATTAAAAAAAAAAAATTACGGATTTTATTTTATTTTAGTAATTTAGTTGAGACTTTGTTTGATATTTTACATATTTTTGCATTCATTTAATCAAACACTTGAACTTATGGTTGAATTTCGGAATTTGAATGTATCTTAGAGATGTTTAGTTTTTTTTTTGTAGATAAATTGATTAATTTTACATATTTACTAAATATTATATACAATATATAATAATAATTAATATAATTAATTATTTATTATTTATTACATATTAATGACGTCACTGGGTTAATAACGGTCCGATCACTGGTTGGACCAGTGACCCATCCACCCAGTAACTTTTCTGGTTCGATGACTGGTCCGGGTTTAAAAACCTTGTTATACAGTTTAAAATATTTAAAATCTATCTATTAATTATACTAAAACACAGTACATGACACAATAGCTTGACACATGTCATCCTAAAAATTTAACACATGTCATGTCTAATAAATGTTCCTTAAGACCCTAAACAAAAATGTCGAACTAACATAACAAATAAGGTTGAAACAAACCTAAATTTATTCCCCTAAATTTGGGATCAACTATTCAAATATGGCATCTAAAATAAAATTTAAATAACAAATAATATCAATCATAATTTACTATGTTGATTTTATAATCCCCAAAATCTAATATTTTTCTAAACATAATTATTATATCCTAAAATCACTATTTTTCTAATATTATATCATTCATAATTATACCATACATTATATCATACATGTATGATATAATATTATAATACACGATATATAACAAAATAATAAAATTACTACCTATCTAAACTATCTTTGATATATTTACTAATTAAATTATATTACAACATAATATTTTACCATTTATAATTATATTACAACATAATATTATACAATTTAAAATATTTAAAATAAAATTAAAATAACAAATAATATTATTCATAACTTACTATGTTAATTTTAAAATCCCCTAAATCATTACTTTAAATCACTACTTTTGAATTTCACATTAATATTTAAATTTTATAATTTCATAAATCACTACAAATCTATCTATTAATTATACTAAAACACAATACATGACACAATAGCTTAACACATGTCATCCTAAAAATTTAACACATGTCATGTCTAATTAATGTTCCTTAAGACCCTTAACAAAAATACCCAACTAACATAACAAATGAGGTTGAAACAAACCTAAATTTATTCTCTTAAATTTGGAATTAACTATTCAAATATGGCATCTAAAATAAAATTTAAATAACAAATAATATCAATCGTAACTTACTATGTTGATTTTATAATCCCCAAAATCTATTATTTTTCTAAACATAATTATTATATCCTTAAATCACTATTTTTCTAATATTATATCATACATAATTATACCATACATTATATCATACATGTATGATATAATATTATAATACACGATATAACAAAATAATAAAATTACTACCTATCTAAACTATGCAGATATTTTACTAATTAAATTATATTACAACATAATATTTTATCATTTATAATTATATTACAACATAATATTATACAATTTAAAATATTTAAAACAAAATTAAAATAACAAATAATATTATTCATAACTTACTATGTTGATTTTATAATCCCTAAATCATTATTTTAAAATCACTACTTTTGAATTTCACATTAATATTTTAATTTTATAATTTCTATAAATTACTACAAATCTAAACCTGCTCGATAATGTTAATCGCTCTAATCTTATCATTACTAATTTAATTATTATCTCCTAAAATCACTACTTTTTTAATCCCAAATTAATCTTTTAAATTTATAATCTCCTAAATCACTATAAATCTAAATTATTTTGGTAATGTCAATTGCTCGATATTATCATTTCTAACTTAATTATTATATCCTAAAATCACTACTTTGTTATTACTCTCCGATTATTTAACCTAATTTTATTTCTATTAATACAACATAATATTATACCATTTATAATTATATTACAACAGTATATTATACAGTTTAAAATATTTAAAATCTATCTATCTATTATATATATATATATATATATATATATATATATAAAAAAACAAAGTACATGATACCATAACTTGACACTTGTCATTCTCACAATTCAACATGTGTCTTGTCTAATTAATATTCCTTAAGACCCTTAACAAAACTGTCCAACTAACCTAACAAATGAGGATGAAAACAAATCCTAATTCATTTCCCTAAATTTTAGATTTATAATCTCCTAAATCACTACAAATCTAAACTGTTTTGATAATATCAACTGTTTTAATATTATCCTTTGTAATTTAATAAAATCACTACTTTATGCTATTAATTAATTTTTTGGATTTATAATCTTCTAAATCACTACAAATCTAAACAGTTAATAGCATAATGTCATTCTCTTACTTTTTTTAGATTTATAATCCCCTAAATTATAAAAAATCTAAACAGTTTTGATATTATCCTTTGTAATTTAATTATTATTTAATAAAATCACTACTTTATCTCAACACTACCCTCTACAATGTATATTCATCTGTTTTTCTGGATAAAATTTGATCATCGCACAACAATCTATCATGTTCTTATTATATTTTAATTTATTAATTATATGTACACATTTATTATTAAAAAATTGAATAATCCCGCCGCAATACGGAGGGTTTGTATCTAGTTGTTCCTAAAATGTAAGTATTCCTTTGTCCTAAAATTAAATTCTCAGTTTTCTTTCGCGGTATATCTCATTATAAGAGTTTTCTTTAATAACTAGATTAAAATATAAAATGACTTAATTCCCAACCCTTTTTTTAATATATATAATAATTTTTTTTACTTTAAGGTAGTTAAATTTATGTCACGTTTGAATTGGAGGAATGTAATTGGTGAAAGAATGAAATGGGAGTGGAATGATTTATTCTATACAGATAATACCCTAACTCATTTAAAAAATAAAATTCATAAATTTGATTGAAATAAGAATGATTCATTCTATTTCAATACAACAACCAAACATAATTTATTTTTATTACATATGAAGGAGTCATTAGCTTCACTGGAAATTAATATTAATGTAATTTAAACCGAGTAAAGAGGCTTCATAGAAATTGGCAACTTTTAAAAATTAAAATGCACCATTTTTCTAACATGGGCTCTTATTTTGGACTGAGAATGTTCAAAATGATGTAGTGAGATTCAATCATCTGATGTAGTGATGAAAACAAAAGTTGGATAACTTGCATTTGCTATGGAAACATCTGTAACTAATAAGCTTCAATTGGATGAATTAATTACTATTAACTTGAGCTTTGTCCTAAAGTGTGTGCGTGTGTGGCTAGCTTCTCTTATAAGACCAATTTTTGGCCAACAAGATCTTAAAAGTGACCCTCTAGATTTTGGTCAAGTGTCTGTGTCTATATATATATATATATATATATATATATATATATATATATATCACAACAAGAACTGCTCACCTAATGATAATGTTGGGCCATGATCTTTTTCCTTATTGGGCCAGACTTAATGAGCTCCTCCCTGAGGTTATGATTATTCTTGCCCTATTGGTTCTGGATCGCAGATGGTAAATTACTAGATGAGTATGGTTCCACTTGGACTTTGGCCCCAGTATAGATTGGGGATAGAACTTTGATCGTCATCTCGCATCAGATTTAATGAGGATCGATGTATTTAGCCTACCGAAAAGTCAGTGGTCTTAAAAGTCGATTGACATGGACAAACCGACTTTGGGGATATAAAGCAAGGATGACACACTATGAAAGGTAACTCATAAATTATTGCTCTCAAGTCACTAGATATTTATTCCTCCATTATTAACCTTGCGATCGCTCAGATCGACTCTCACGCCGAGCTATCCCCGACGGTCCCAAATTACCAAGCTTTTGGTGTCGATCGTGTTTATCGTGCAGGATCGTGGACGCCTTACGTGATTGGGACGTGGAGAAAGATCCCGGTGTTAACATCGGCGCTAGAAGAGGGTCGCTTCTAGTGTTCTTGAAGTTTTCAATCACAAATTGTAGGCGCTTCTACGCCTAATCCATGGTGAAGAAGAGTAATAGCTTACCTCTAAAGGATACTCGATGGCTATGACTTCGCTTACACAATGAGTATCCGCTGAGGATTGATTGGGTCCTTCAAAGAATGCTCATGCTGGTATCGCTTCTGCAGCAGTTTCTCGAGGGTTCTCGCTCGAGAGCCTGTGGATGATGCTTTGGAAGAAGATTGATTTTTGTCGCCTGAGAATACCCGACCATGGTCTCAAAAGGGTGGAAGGCATACCGCTTAAATCCTATACCGAAGTGGTCGACCGACGCATCCGATCAAGTTAGAAAGAAGTCTACACTTTAAAGACATGTCTCGAGGCCTTCCTCGGGATCGGCGCACTCCAACAACTATTTTCCTGATTGATTGATCGAGAAGGGTATTCCGCCTCTATTGGTCTTCGGGATTATGGTCGAAGCAGTAGTATGAAGACCCAATGACCATTTTCCGATTGATCGACCGAGAAGGGTATTCCGCCTTATCGGTCTTGGGGGATTATGGTCGGAAGCAGTAGTAGATGAAGACCCAATGTACCATTTTCCGATTGATTGACCGAGAAGGGTATTCCGCCTCTATCGGTCTTCGGATTATGGTCGAAGCAGAGTAGATGAAGACCCAACAACCATTTTCCTGATTGATTGACTGAGAAGGGTATTCTGCCCTATTGGTCTTCGGGATTATGGTCGAAGCAGAGTCGATGAAGACCCAACAACCATTTTTCTGATTGATTGACTGAGAAGGGTATTCTGCCCTATTGGTCTTCGGGATTATGGTCGAAGCAGAGTCGATGAAGACCCAACAACCATTTTCCTGATTGATTGACTGAGAAGGGTATTCCGCCCTATTGGTCTTTGGGATTATGGTCGCAGCAGACGGCTCTCACCACAAAGGATGTAAAGTTTCACCAAGTAGATCCGTAAATCACACTCGAGAATCCACCGAGGCACACCACCTGTAGACACTTGTCTTCGAAAATGCCCATCTAAGGTCACAGTTCAGATTCAAAGACACAAAATGCACCCATATTCCTAAGCATCCGGCCAGAAGGTACCTCATCCTAGGGGGTTCTTGGACTACGGGGCAAGCGATTTGAGGAGTAATTCAAGAATATATTCACCAGAGAACACAAAAAGGCACTCATTGAAAGTGTTCTCGCCAACAAAATAAGGACTCGCCACCAAAGCGTATCTATAAGCCGCACTCGAAATCCAAACACTTTGGTAAATATTTCCAAGGTCGGTCATGACATTGTGGTCCAAAGTCGATAATAGTTAAAGAGAAGTTGAGGAGTCCGAAAGCCGCTGCGCTTCTTCTACAGGCGAGAGAGTTCGTGGGTATTGCATGCAGATGGATATTCTATTTCTGACATCAAGATAAAGAAAGCTATCAAGGAGTCGATCACAATAACAATTCCACCACCGGCATTATCGGTCGCCCACTACAGATGCTTATAACTTTGATGGCAGATGGCGCCTTTCCTTCTCGGATCGATGTCGCAAAGAAGACCAAGTACAAGAGTGTCCATTTTGTTCTCATCGATGAGAATCTTTATCAAGGACCTTTTTCGTCATCATTACTTAAACATTTGGTTCCATCCGCCAGGTGGTGTTCTTCTTGAAGTTCACAAAGATATTCGTGACAATTATTTGGCCCAAGTTGTTGACCTACAAAGCACTTCTACAATGATATTCTTGAAAGAATCGGGGATTCAAAGATAGAAAGACTTCTGTATTCTACTTTGGACCTATCTCCCACTATTGAGGAATTTCCACGCCATCAAGTCGCAAATGTTGTTTGAGGGTTCATGTGGTTATTTGTCACCCAAATGGTTCGATCCCACATCACCACCAAAAGGCTATATTTCAATTTTATCTCCTATACCTCTTGGCCGTCCTGGGTAGTCGACCGGGTCCATTGCCTAGGATCAAAGTTAACAAACGCCACCATGGGATCAAGTTTAAAACATTCATAAAGAACTTCCATAGCTCATCCATATTCTCGACAGTACAACAAAATGCCACCTCGGAGTTAGGAGGTTCGGGAGGACTCACCGACCATTCGATGGTAGCCTCTTCAGGCAGAGGTCACTTTGGCATTGTCAGGCCCTTCTTCGGTAGCCATTGTCGTCACTTTGGCATTGTCAAGCCCTTCTTCGGTAGTAATTGTCGCCACTTAGACTTCGCCAGTGCCCTTCGTGGTAGCGAATGTCATCTTTTGGTTTCGATAGAGGTTCGAGAGGACTCACCGGCCATTCGATGGCGTAATTTGTTGTTGTTCTACCCCGAGTGGTGTAGACAAAGGATCCTATATTGATTTTACCAGGTGGTAAATCAATGGTCACTATTGGTCCCGGTCCTATTTGTCCTATGGTCACTACGGTAAAGGAGGTATGGTAGGACTCACGATGGCAAATTTCATTTGTTGTTTCTACCCCGAGTGGTGTACAAAGGATCCTATATTGATTTTATCGGGGTGGTAAATCAATGGTCACTATTGGTCCCGGTCCTATTTGTCCTATGGTCACTACTTGTAAGGAGGTATGGTAGGACTCACCGCCATTCGATGGCGAAATTTCATTTGTTGTTCTACCCCGAGTGGTAGACAAAGGATCCTATATTAATTTTACCAGGTGGTAAGTCAATGGTCACAATTGGTCCTTATATCTTGGTCCTTATATACTTGTTCTACCCCGAGTGGTGAGCAAGATCTTGATGGTATGCGAGGATCACCAATTCACTTCACATACGACCGATCTCACACTTCTAACGATATAAATATGCATTACTTTATTTTGTTCAAGTGTTGAGTTCGGATTATATTATCATTGTTCTTAATCATATATAGTAGTTTGCTTAATTATCGACTAACGGCTTAAAATAAAAGAGGCACTCGCACGCTTTTCAAGTCGATTGATGATTCATTATCGACAAGAAATGTTCACACGTAAGTAATAAGGCATGAAGTTGATATTTCATTAAATATTAACTGCTTACATAAAGTTAGAATTTTCACGTAAAGTTCTACAACTAGAGATAAGGAGAGGTCATCTTCAGCTTCTTCCTTGTCATCGCCACCATCTAAAGAGTCTGTAAGAGATGGATCTACCTTGGCCCGAGCTTTTTCTTGCCTTTACTTCTACAGATTTCATATCCTTTCGCATACATATGGACGATCTTATTGTTCAAATTTCGATGGATTTTCTCAGATTCTCACCGGATATCCCTAATGAAATTTTTCTACAAAATGGGACTCAAATTTTATGGGGTCTCGGCTCTTTGAGCTCTTCTTCTTCTTCGACGATGTGCCGATGCTTTGATCCTTTAGCTTGACAAATCGACATTTGTATCGTTGATGACCCGATGAGTGGCCTCGGTCGCTTTTCAGCTTCTTCTTCGATCTTGTCGATATCCTTCCGAAGGCATTCATTGTCAAAGATAGCAATATCAAGATTGTTTCTTTCTTTTGCCAACACGCACTTCCTGGATGATGCTATCTTTTCGGATTCTCTTCTTGCATTCTCTTCTGATCATCTTCTTCTTTTTATATTCGAGACGGAGGTACCCGGAGACGTTGTTTACTCACAGATGAATAATATTAATCGATCGCCTTCATTGATGGTCGAATCTCAACTTTCTTTAGTCCGGTATTTCACTCCTTCACCCATCAATTCCATGATGGAATTATTGCCAACCGATGATCATCTGCGTCGCCACAACTTCGCCATGGTTTTTGTGGCGAAGGTCCGAGTCGTCGGGAGGCGGTGAAATATTTGTTGTTGTATGTCCTACCGAGCAGTTTCTTCAATCGACTTTCGATCTTAATTTATGCCGCTATTTGATGTTCACCGATGGGCCTCTTAAGTCAGATCTTGGGCCTTTGTTGATCTCATTATAATTCCTTTTATTCGGACCGATTCCACTTATACTCTTTCATTAAACCTCCTATTTTAATAAAAGACCGAGGGGCAATGTTGGGCCATGATCCTTTTCCTTATCGGGCTGCACTTAATGGGCTCCTCCCCAGGTTATGATTATTCTCGCCTCTATCGATCGGATGCAAGTAATTACTTACTAGATGAGTATGGTTCCACTGGCTTTTGGCCGTGTAGATTGGGATAAACTTTGATCGTCATCTCTCGCGTTGCATTTAATGAGGATTGGACAGGCTTAGTTACCGAAAGTCAGGGGTCTTAAAAGTCAATTCAGACTGTGACAAACCCTGACTTTGGGATATATAAGCAAGGATGACACACGGTGAAAGGTAACTCATAAATTATTGCTCTCAAGTCACTAGATATTTATTCCTCATTATTAACCTTGTGATCGCCTCAGACGACTTTCACGCCGAGCTATCTCCCGACGGTCCTAGCCACAAGCTTTTGGTGTTGATCGTGTTTATCGCAGATCGTGACGCCTTACGTGATTGGGACGTGAAGAAAGATTACGACGTTATTTTGTACATTGAAAATATTTGGAATATATTTTAATTTCTAATCTGCAAGTTTGGACATAAAATAAAACTACGCACTACCCTCCCCAAAAGATGACTAAAAATATAAATTTTTTTATCCTAAAAAAGATGAGAGAAAGTATACAAAATGAAAAATAACTAAATCAATTAATGGAGTTTAGTAGTATAAAAATAATAAAATCACTCATCACTTTATATAATCTTTGTGCGATTTTTAGGAATGATAAATTTGAATTTTTTTTATTTTCCTTTTTCAATTTTTATTTTTTTTAATATGTGTGCAAATTATACTTTATTCATCTTTTTAAAGACGGGGCCTTTTTTTTCCTTCTAAATTTTTCTTTTCTTTTATCGCGATAAAAAATGGGTCCAAACATGCATCAAATCTGCATTGACGGGTTTGGAAGGATAAAAAAGGAAACTATATGGTTAGAATAGAGTATGATAATTTTTTTGAAACTGGTCGCAATTAGATATTTATGTCACTCTAATCTTATTTTCTTGTTATTTTTCTTTTGAATAAATAGTAACATTTGGTATGTTTGAAGTTGGTTCACGTATACAATATTATTATATGATGTTCTTTTCAAATTGGCAATAAAAAATCTCTTTATTTAATTTGTTTATTTTTTTTTATGAGAAAATTAATTCGGCTTGACTTGGTAGGTCTGGGACGTTATTATTGGGTTGGGTTTGGCCTAGGGGTAGGGGTAGGGGTAGAGCTACGGGTGATAATTTTTAACACGACATAGTAATTGGACACACACACAACTACAATAAAAAAGTTAGTGTTGAGTATAAATAGTTTTCGTGTTATAAATAAGTCAACACGTTTAACACAAAATTTAAATGAGTCAGATACTTATAATCAACAAATTGATAAATTTGACATGATTAGATACATTTATTTAAGATAATTTAAAAATAAATATGATATAACGTTATAATTTACCTTAAATATTTAATTTTTACTTTCTCAGTTACTTTTCTAACCATGTTATCTTGCATTCTGAAATATATATAAATTGTTGTAATGAATAAATTATATTATTATGTAATAAATAAGTGAATGATGTTTATTTCTTTTATTTAAATATTTTAATTTGTGTACTAAATATGTTAAAATGATCGACATGTTTAACACAATTACTATTAGTGTTAGTGTTGAGAATCTTAACCCAAATAATTAAACGACTAAGGTTAATATTAACCTATTTATTATAATATTTATAACCTGACACGAGACGTGGCTTAGCATGACATGAATACTGCCCCTAGTTTAGGCCGGGATAGAATTTTTTGGAGAATCTAGTAATAAATTTCTCTATTTAATTTTTACCGTAGATGATGAAATGTTCGAATTTAAGTAACAAATATATTATACTATATTACCGGAGAAATCATAAAGTAACAGAGCATAAAATGAAAATATACTACTCTAACATAAAATTATGTGTGTTTGTAAAAAATTATATTTGAGATAAATGTCGTAAAGTAACCGATGATTCATTTATAACGTTGTAAAAAAGTATTTATTCTTATAACAAATTTTGATTGTCCATTTAGATATCTAACGATATATATTGCTCCTGTTTACAGTATTCTGCAGTTTAATACTGCGGACGTGGAAAAATGTCCTAAATATTCCGTCCGCAGTAGTAAACTACAGAATACTGAAAATTAAACTGTGGACGGGAGCAATATAGGTCGTTAGATATCCAGATGGACGATCGAAATTTGTTGTGAGGATAGACTTTTTTTTACAACGTTGTCAATAGATCATTCTCACACACACACACACACACACACACACACACACACACACATATATATATATATATATATATATATAGTCTGCTTCTTATGCGGGTGGTTCGCATGCGGACCACCTTTAACGACAGACAAAATTATCGCTAAACTCGTCGTCATAGGGTCTGAACCGGGCTATAACGACGGTTCTAGGCTATCGCAATGATTCAGACCCTATGGCGACGAGTTTAGCGACGGTTTTATCCGTCGCTAAAGGTGGTCCGCATGCGGATCACTCGCATAAAAAGCTCTCTCTCTATATATAATGTTATTACTTGTTATATTAACAATATTGTAATCAAATACATGTACTACATATGCAACTGGTCGAAAAATACAAAATTATCTAAAAAAATTTGGCTCAAATGCGCAACCCTTGAACCCCCGACAAATTATTTATAGGACCACAATATTATTTTGACCCCACTGAATTAAAATCTTGACTTGGCCACTGTCTGTACTAGTAATATTTTACTCGAGCAGCTAGTAAAAGTTATAGATTTTGTACTTATTAAACATTTACCAGTTGCTGAAATTTTAGTTATTGCTTTTGCTTAATTATTGTGACTTCTTAGTTTTTGGTGAAGTGAGATTTTTCGTCAAAATTCTGATGATTACTTTAGTATAAGTGAGTTTTTATTGGTTTTTATGTGCCACGAAACAAGTTTATATATATATATATATAGAGACGGTTGTCAGATCACTATTTATGACAATCAATTTATCAGCAGTAGATCAATTTAATAAAAGATTGAGATTGAAGTAATTTTATATCCAAATTATTACATGTTGTTTCAGTTCTAAATTTTCTAATTTAATAAGTGAAACTCAAATTTGGTCAAACACGTGTAAATGAGTTCCACTTTGTGATCTTTTATATTAAAAAAAAAAAATAACGACTACACCTAGCAACGGTTCGGTCAATGAAGTTTTACAACACCATGTAGCGGCTGTTCACTCTTGCACTTGCTTGATCATTATTAAATTGCTTTGCTTAATTGGTCATTATTAAATTGCTTGTCTGGTCATTATTAAATTAATTTGCTTGGTCATTATTAAATTAATTTATTTAATTGGTCATTATTAAATTGCTTGTCTAGTCATTATTAAATTAATTTGCTTGGTCATTATTAAATTGCTTTGTTATTATTATTATTATGATTGCTTGGTTATTAACAAGTGACTAAATAATGAGATAATACAAAGAATATAAAACAAAATAATATTTTTAATGGAGCAGCCGCTACATGGTGTAGCGGTGCAAGAAATTTGCAAAAAAACTAAGCAAGTGTTCATGTTGTCTTCCTTAACCTAAGCAAGTAGCAAGTGTTCAAGTGTTATCTTTTTCGCCAAGCCACTAGCTACATGGTGTGTGTGTGTGTGTCTTTTAAAGACGGTGTTCGGCGGACTTGCAACCATTAACCCTTCAAGTGTGTGAAACATCATGTATAAGAGATTACTGTGCAAAACACGCACATCGGCTATGCCTGCGCGCAGTAAATTATGAGTTTGCACCCAAGAAGATTCATTGTATTGAATTAACTCTTTTTTTTTGAGGAGTGGGTTGGGGTGGGGGGGAGTGTTGGGGGTCAATGGGGTGCGGGGGTGTTTGAGGTGACTTTTACATTCATTAATTTTGTTGCACATCGTTCACATATATAGTCGGTCAGTCGGTCACTACAACTACCAAAAAGCCAACTTAGGGTTGTTGAATAGTTGCAGACGCAAAGGGGTGAAAGTCCATCCGTCGGCAAGTGAGAAATTCTGTAAAAAAATTACTTCATAAGTTTCAAAATTAAAAAATAATCGTTAAAAGGACGAATTTTAAAATAATTTTATGTTCTTGAATTTAATATATACCCTTAATATTAATTAGTAAGAATTTTATTGTGCTTGAAATAATACTACTTTTACATAAAAAAAGGGGTCACATAATGCTTATATACACACATACATATTTATGGGACCCACATGTCAGGCGGGGCCCCACATTATGCACGTGTGCGCATGTGAGTATTATGTTATCATTTTTTATGTGATAGTAACATTGTTGTTGTGCTTGTGTAATACTAAATATCTCTAAATTCAAAACATAAATCTTTCAATTGCTTTATATTAGAGTCAAATTAGTCAATGTGAATTTATTTAGGTAAACTATACTCCCTTAGTTCCAAAATTAGAGATGCAATTTATTTTTTGAAATCAAACAACGACATATTAAAATTTAAATTGATGAAAATTTATTTAATTTTAGTTGATACATGTACAGTTATTATAATTATATAGTACATAACAAAAATTATTATTTATAAAATTTATTTTATTCTAAATTTTTTAAGTCATATATATACCAATTTTAAAATTTAATGTATCATCGTTTGATCTTAAAATTTTAATTGTATTCTTAATTTTTAGGAATTACAATTTTTATCTTTGTTTTTTGATCTCAAAATGATTGATCAAAGTAAAATCATACTTGGGTAGATCTACATGGACAGTAAACCGCATACTGGTACAATTAATAACATAAAAAAATGTAACTAACGTTTTATTAAAAAAAACAACTCTAATAATTTGGGACCAAAAGTTATTAGCAGTGACCATTGAAATAAGTTTTTTTATCAGTTTGGTTTGGGTTGAAAGTACAGAATGTATTTGCACCATCACCATTTTCAAAAAAAAAAAGTATTTTTTACGGTAGCACCATGAATAGCTCATAGCAAAGCAGCAACGCCCAATACCCTGACAACTAAGCAGCAGCGCCCAATACCCCCTACAACTCCCACCATATGAAATGAGTTTAAGGTTAATTACGAAAATCTTGAACGAAGAAGATGAATCAAAATATAACTGTTACACCGTCCGTCACAGTGGGAATGTGTGCCAAAAATTGTTGGCCCCGTGATTAGGACAGCCGGTCGATGAAAATTTCGGTGTACGAAGTAGGAACATAATACTAAAGAGACATTAGCCATTCAACAGTCATAATAATCTGCAGAGGGTAGGTTAGAACCATTTAACCACATAAACCTAAAACCCTGACCACCAAGTCCTTCAGTTTTGACACGTGTATACCCTTTTTAATTCAACTATTGTTTAGTGTTTTTTTCATTTGCTTGTGGTTATTTTTTCACGTAAAGATCATATAATTAGAAAGAGATATATTTTTCATTTTAGCGCAAAAGGAAAGAAAGAGAGATCCAAAAAACTACCTTACTACCTAGCTCGTTAGTCGTTAGGTTATCGATGGGTCAAGGACTCAAAAGCAAGAGCCTAATTAACCTAGCATTGTATATATATAATCACTAATTAAGCCCTAATGATATCACTAATTAAGTTGTTAGGTTATCGATGAGAAACTCCGAAATATAAAAACCCTAAACTTTAAAAAAATACAGGTTTAACAAGTTATTTATATATGATATATCAATTTTTGTTTTTTTAATAAAATCTTGGTCAAGTGATCTTTTAACTTGTGTGAAAATGTAGATGACCTCACAAATATTGCATTATCAAAAAATGTAGCAAAGGTGGGTTAGCTATGTACGTAGAGTAATAAAAATAAAGAGGAAGGGAGTAGTTTATTAGTGAGATGCATGTGTGTCAATCTACCCAAGAAAATCACCTACTACGACTTGCGTGCACTCCAACATTTATTTCATAATTTGAGCCCCAACTACATGTATATATAATATATGTCATGGCCATCACCAAGCAGCAATATATATATAGATAGATTGCTACCTCTAACTTTATAATCTCACTGCCCTACTACTTGAACTCACAATAAATCTCTCTCTCTCTCTCTCTCTCTCTCTATATATATATATATATATATATATATATATCCACATATATATATCTCTCTATATTTTTCTCTTAAGAAAGTGACATTTGTTAATCTGATATATCATCCAATGGAGTTGGGAAGTATTGTTCAGTTTCTTGAGAACAGGACCATTTTAGTCACTGGTGCCACTGGCTTTCTGGCAAAAAGTATATACGAATACACATGCACATTTATATATATATATATATATATATATATATATATATATATATATATATATATATATCTTTCTTGAATGTACGTATTAATTATGCTTTATTTGTAATTATAACTTAGCTTCTATATATGTATGGATATATGCAGTTTTTGTGGAGAAGATACTTAGGGTTCAACCAAATGTGAAGAAGCTTTATCTTCTTTTAAGAGCTGCAGACTCCAAGTCAGCGTTACAACGCTTGAATGCTGAGGTATGCAACAAAAAACCCTTCTGGCACCCATGCCACTGTAGGAGGCTGTACGTACGTACATTCAGTGAATAACATGATTCCAAGCTATTCATTCTAAATTGACAGTTTATGTGGACATTTTATATAAATATATATTCTTAATTAGTTGTATCATGAGTTTAATTATATGAATTTTTTTGAATAACCTTTGTTACAGAAATATTGCAACTTAATTTCTCATATACAAACAACGTTCTTTAAGCATTGAGGTAGCTTAATTGAATTTGCATTTCACCAAAAACTAATTAATTGCCAAAATATATTTTTTAGAAATAATTTACTGAAAGCTAACATTATATATATATATATATATATATATATATATATATATATATATATATATATATATAGGTCCTAGCAAAGGAATTGTTTAGGGTTCTAAAGGATAAATTGGGATCCGATTTATATTCCCATCTTTCACAAAGAGTTACTCCGGTTGCCGGTGACATTACATACGAGGACTTGGGAGTTAAGGACTCTAATTTGCTGGAAGAAATGTGGAGAGAAGTAGATGTCGTTGTTAACATAGCTGCCACAACCAACTTTGATGAAAGGTACGTACGTATGAACTAATTAACTACCAAAATTTGTTTTGTTTTATTTATTTATTATATATTAATTTAATTAAGTTATTAATTAATGTTTCTTAATCTTTGCATAGGTATGACGTTTCACTGTCTCTCAATACATTTGGAGCTAAACATGTTTACAACTTCGCCAAGAAATGTAGTAAAATAAAGTTACTTCTCCACGTATCAACGGGTTAGTATCATATTTATATATATCTTTCTAATTAGTTATAGATCATATTATTTTTATCTACTCTTTTATGCCTTCTTGGCTTCTTGCCCCAAAATGTGAAAAATCCTTTTTATTTTTTTATTTTTTGCGTCCCAAAATTATAGTCCTCTTTCTATACTTGAACTAAAAAATGACACAATGTTCCAAATAATCCTCAGCAAAAAGGGATTATTTAGGAAGCTAAATGTGTAACACAACTTTTCTTGAAAGCTAACTTAAATTAAACCTTTTGTCTCACTCATATACGTACTGCATATATACAGATATAGATATAGATATAGATAAGACGTGTCTAAATTAAATTAAATTTTCTTGTCCACCTTAATCCTGTACATTTGTCACGTATTTCTTATCCGCGTAATGGATTTTTATTTTGGGATGGGAGAGAAAAATTAATTTAATTATTGGTTAGACCAAGGAATAAAGTTTTCCATATATATTGCAGCTTATGTGTCCGGTGAAAGGGCTGGACTCATACTGGAGAATCCATACTACATGGGTGAGACGCTTAATGGGAAATCTGGACTAGACATTGAAGTAGAGAAGAAAATAATAGAGGACAGACTGGATGAGCTCAAAACTGAGAAAGCCACCAATGAAGCTATTAAATTGGCCATGAAGGAATTGGGAATTCAAAGGTTGGCTCTATTTTCTTTAATTCTTTTATCTTCAATATTAATTTGTTTTAGGGTTTTGATTTTATGCAAGAAAAAACCTTGTATAAACTTATTAATATAGAAAAAACAATTGATTTATTGAAATTATCCTAAGAAATTAATTTCATTGGCATATATATAGCTTTAAAAAATTCAACCTAATAAGTTTTTAAAATTTTATGATTAAAATAATATTCTTTAATTGACTTTGACTTTCAGTGAAAAAGAAGTGTTTAGAAAAATATAAACCGTTTTGGGTATTAATTTGGAAAAAAAAATCAGATATTATAGCTGAAAATGCAGCTTATATGATTAAAAGGAAGAAAAAATAACAAGAAATGACTCCAAAACTAATGATTAATTAATGCCTGAGAGAGTATATATAATACATTTTAAATTTTGAAATTTAAAGTAATTAATAAATATCACTTATAAGAAAAATATAAGTTATTATTACTAGGTAAAATATAAATGTAAGAAAAATGAATTTGAATTGTCAAACCTTAGCCATAACATGATAAGGACAATAAATAGTAAAACCAACCATGCATACACCAACATTGCCTACCCAAGTGGTCACCAAATTGACCTTTCATTGATTCATAAATTAAAGTTATCATATTGGCATATCTTCTCATCGCTCTCCATTTGGGAAGAACAAGTAATTAAATTACACAACATATCCGATAAAAGAAAATAATCTTATAGGAGTATTAAACTATACTATATATACTAAAAATTAATTAAAAAAGAAAAATATATTTAATTAAGAGAACATTATTTGTAAATGTATTTTTATTAGTTGAAATGAGTTCACTTTTATGTGAGAGATAAACTTATGAATTAACAAAAAATACTTGTAGAAATATCGTTTACATACAATCTTTATCATCTCTTTGCATTTGTTTTTTAATTAGTAGGTACACTTGTGGAATAACTTAATGTAAATAAAGATGATTCTGATCTTATAATAAAAAAAATTGATAAAACAAGAGTTAATTAATGGTTTATTTTGTTTAATTAGTAAATAAATATTATAATTATAATGATCACCAATATATTAATTTGTGGAACTAATTTTAATTTGATATATAGGGCAAAACACTACGGATGGCCAAACACATACGTATTTACAAAAGCAATGGGAGAGATGCTGTTAGGGCAGTTGAAAGGGAATATGCCCTTGGTTATTCTTCGTCCTACCATAATCACCAGTACCTATAAAGAACCTTTTCCTGGTTGGGTTGAAGGTATCAGGTATATTTAAATTCAATATATATATATATATATATATATATATATATATATATAAACAATTCATAATCAAAATTAGTTACTAATCAACATACGTACGACATATGGACAATATTTTACTCCAAGTGTTTGACATATTATATATTGGACAAGTAATTAAATTAGAATCAGATAACGTACGGTCTGATAAACAGATAACACTGACTCTGTGATTATTATTTTTTTGGTACATTCATCTACCGCTGGAACAATTAAAGGCTTATATGAGCTAACGTGTGTTGATTTGTACATATGATATGATTTTTTATTTTGGTCATTTTATATATATATTTTTTAAAAGTTGATCAATAGTTTTTATGTTTTTTCAGTTTTTAAATCTTGTTTATTAGATGAGTATAGTACTAATTAAATGTAAATTAATTTCGTGAGTATATATGATATGCGTTAAGTTGTGATTACAGGACTGTTGATAGCTTAGTGGTTGGTTATGGTAAAGGAAAATTAACATGTTTCCTCGGTGATCCAAATTCTATCATTGACCTGGTGAGTTTGTTTGTAGTGAAATATATATATATATATATATATATATATATATATATATATATATATATATATATATATATATATATATATATATATTGACGAAGTAGTTAGTTTTCTTAATCGATCGATCTCAATTAAAATGGAAAATATTTTAATTTTATTTTACAGATTCCAGCTGATATGGTGGTGAATGCTATGATTGTGGCAATGGTGGCTCATGCAAATGAAGCTTGTGAGACAATTTATCAAGTTGGATCCTCATTTGCAAACCCTGTAATATTTTCTAAAATTCAAGATTACGGTCAACAGTACTTCCTTAAAAATCCATGGATCAACAAGCAGGACGGCCAGCCGGTTAAAGTTGGCGACGTTACATTGTTGAGCTCCATGGCTAGCTTCCGCCGATACATGGCAATTCACTACATGCTTCCATTAAAGGTACGTACGTACGTAATTATATATATATATATATATATATATATATACACTTTATGGAATTTATATTTGTTTCTTATTCTTAAATTGACTCTTAATTAATTTTTCTAGGGATTACAACTAGTGAATACTGGGCTTTGCCAGCTTTTGCAAGGAACATACCTTGATCTTAGTCGAAAGATCAGGTTTGTAATGCGGTTGGTAGAATTATATGAACCCTACTTGTTCTTTAAGGGAATGTAAGAGGTTAACTTCGAGAGGATGATAAAATCTAGTGTGATGAGATAGATTATTTATTATCGATTGTGTGAATGTATATATATCATCAAAAGCGTGTACCTCGCTTGTGAAGACTTACTGCGCGAAAATAATATCTTTGCACGGATTCTTGTGCCACCTTACTACCGTCGACATATCCCCACGATCGATGGGTTTCTTGCATTGCATGGAACTTATCCACTTGCTTTTGGCCTTTATTCTGCATGCCGTAAGTATAATCCCATCCACATTAATGCATGGCGGATATCTTGGTCATTGTCATACTTATATCATCATTACAAGTCAAAGTAATAGATATTAAGTGACCCGATGGGTTAATCGATGAATCAGGCAGGTCACATAGGATTAAATAAAGCTAACACGATGGTAGGGCCCAGCGAACCCCATGGCTTAATTATAAAAAGCCCGATGGATTAAATTAATAAATGAGCCCAATCTACTACAAATTAATAGGAGAAATATCATGACCCGACATTACCCCTAGTTTTTTGTTAAGCGGGATGTTTAATGGAAAACTATAAGCGATCCATGATATCGAATTTAATAAAGGCCCAAAATAGGAAATAATTGAGACATACCCACTTTAATGCAAAAATGGGACATGGAATGGTGAGCATGAGTAATAGGCCCGATCGATAAAGTTGAAAATTGAATAGGATGGACCAATAATTAGAAACCCAATTGTGAGGCCCGATCGATAAGATATCGAAAATTAAATCCCAAACCGCCCCATTCAAATTCTCATCATTCTTGACATTTAATCTGTAGGCCTCGTTCCACAATATAGCAAATCGATATATAAAAGGTGAGCTTTACCAATTAAGCGGTTTTACTGCTAATTTGAAATTGAACCTTTGAGCTTTCTTCTCCTTCTCAAAAATTCTCTCTCTAGCTTTGAAACCTCAACAATGGGTGAATCAGGCGGACTTCTCGGTTTTCTCTCCACTCGAACCACTAACGAGAGGTTCGAGTTCAAATCCCCCATCTCTCTGATTTCTTCAAGGATGGGGAAAAATTTCCTCGTACCAACATTGCATCCACCGTCGCGAGAATCTGAAATCGTGCCCTCGGATTCGATGCAGTTCGAGACAACTTCGCCGTAAGGGCTCCTGCTCGGAGGAAGCGAATGTACCAATGACAGACAGGGCAATTTGGGTCGCCATACTACCTTTTTTTACGGAAAAGGGATTAGCTACCCTTCACGCCTTTGTCGTCACCCTCACCAGGGTTCGTAGGAGTGGGCTTTGCTCGGTTGGTGCCCAACTCCTATATCCACATCTTGGCATTCATTGCCTTACGCCCACGAGCTAGGGGTTACTCCTCAAAATCGACCTTTTTCTTCACCCTTTTCTCGGTAGGTAGATCCAGAGAGCGAGGGTTTAAGATCTTGAGCAAACAATCTCCGCCCAAACTCTAAATTCGAGAAGAGGCCCTGATGAGCACCCTTGAGCAACAAAAATTTGTACGAGAAATGGTTCTTCATCATTGGACGGAGATCTCTTCTCTTCCAGTTGGACCATCTAGAATAGGATCTCTGCTGACTTTGGTGACATTCCGAAGGCGTGTGAAGGAAATGGGAGACTTTACGAAGAAGATCCCTCCACAAGAATGGAGTTTTACCTGTGACCCAAACAAAACTGGTGTATGATCGTAAATGTAAGTTTTGAATAACTCTGCAATATAATTTTTGAGGTATTTATGTGGCAAGGATTTTAATATGTGATTATTTGCGGTGTCACTGATCAAACCAACTTCTTGAAGTGAAAGATTTGGGAGATTTTACGGCGGGGAGGACTTGGAGGCTAATGAAGAGCTTCTCTTGAAGAGCCTTCCCGAGGCAAACCCCCCCACCTCAGGCCAGCACCTACCCCCCCTTGAATGATGAGCACAGGCCAAGCGAGCCTTTCATTCTGAAGAAGTCCTCAAACCTCATGAGAAGGAAGAAGAAATTTCTAAAAAGGCGAGACTACCCCTCGCGAGATAGATCACAGAAAGCGACGAGGAGGTTCTTCCCAAAAGCAAACCCACATCAACTCCTCCAGTGACCTGTTACCACACCTTACGAACCATTGATAAAGAGAGTCTACTTGACATACCTCTACGATCGAGGCGAAAGTCCTTCGTGCCAAAAATTAAGATAAAAAATAATTCCCTCACATGCAAGAAGAACTCGCGTCCTCGACTTCAACAATTGATCCCCCAATGAAACCCAAACACACGATCTTTGAAATTTGGTGAAGCCAGCCCCTCATTTGTCCGAAAAAAAACAACCTTGGACGACCCGGCCGAGTTCAACCTCTGCCCCTTCTTGACTTGAGCTATACTGCTCGATCTCCTTTCCCCAAAAGCGATGCATACATGCGGGATCCTCATGGGATTCGCGATCGACACATGCCTTCTCCTCCAAGACACCACGACTCTAAATTTGTTGAGGATGCCATGGGCTCGCCACTATGTGGCCCCGATTCAGCCTTGACTTTCCTTTTTCAATTGTTGAGGGCCTTCGTTCGCGAGGCCAGATGACCATAGATTCGAGAAGCGATCTGAATGGGGACTTCTTAGCGAAGGCATGAGCTACTTTGGCGAAGGTAAATGGCTCTCCCCTCCTCTTTTCTTTCCATACTTATCTTAAATATTCATATATCTGGCGATTAAATAAAAGCCCGAACATGCACGAGCAAATCTCTTTGTATTGAGCGTCTACGTCCAAGATCTCTCGGTGAATCCAATCCAAGAGGAGGCGAGAAGGAGAACTCCATCTGAAGTGCATCTTGGCTCGGGAAAGGACCCAGCGTGAAGAAGCATCCTTCGTACCAATGAAGGACTTGAGAAAGAGTTGGCCCAAGCCCGAGGAAGATGTGAAGGCCTCGAGGAAGAAGCGAAGTCGACTAAAGCCTGACATCTTTGAAATCGTTAATATGAGCGTCGACTTGGTTCGGAGGTGAACTAAGGATGAACAAGATCGAGGAGCTAAGAAATTTGACGCTAAGATCTTGACCAAGGCGATCCATAAAATTTGGGCGGGAAGAAACCCGTCGAGATGAATATCTGGCGACTTCGAAGCAAATCAAGAGAACTTCGAGGCTCTTGGGACCTTGGGCCTCCTTTGGTGATGCTCTTGTGAAAGAGATATGTGAAAATCTGGGAACTTCGGATGAAATTAATGGAGAAATAATGAGGATTCATACGGAAAGCTCTGAGCTCTGCTTAGAAATCGTGGCAAGGAGAAAGTGATCAAAACCAACTTAGATCCATCTTGCTCGACTCTTGAGATGATGAGGATCTTTGCTGAAAGCACAACTTTTGTTTCTCTTGGTTTTATTTAAAAATACTTGTAAAAATTTTACATTATTTTCCTTTTTGTAAATAAATTAAGTATTAATGAAAAGTGATCTTCTTCACTTATGACTTGATGTATTTTTACTTCACCTTGATACTTGATATGAATTTATAGGGACAAATGTACAAAAAAACCCTTGAAGGATTTAACTCAATTTGTTAATTAACAATTAAGCGTGTCATATAACGAGATAAAGTGAAATTAAAGAGCGAGGCATTAGAACTCAACACTTAGGAAAAATTCGGGTAATAAAGTAAAGAGATACTCGTTCGATTCTGAAAGTGTGAGACGGATCTGCTTTATCGTGAGTTTGTTTACCCCAAAGGCTAACAACAACAGAAGATAACATTACTTTACCACGAAGAGGGCACGCGAAGTTTAAGTGTCGACCATTGCCTACCTTGCCTACGAAGAAGGGCTGTCTTGAAGATGACGTCTTGAAGATGACACTTGCCTTGCTGCGAAGAAGGGCGACAATTGCCTACCAGAAGAGTAGTGACAATTGCTACCACCGAAGGCTGCGCAAATAGTGGCGCGAATTGCCTACCGAAGAGGCTTGACAATGCCAAATAGTGACCACTGCAGAAGGGCTGAAATGCTACCATCGAATGGTCGAATGGTCGAGAGTCCTCCGAACCTCCCAACACCCGATGGTGAAGCGTGACGCAGAGAGATAAAAAATTTGTTTGAGAGAAAGAGGACTTTTATTGATGATGATGTAAATATTCTGAGACTTAGATGTCTTGACATTGAATCTCTGAAAGTACTTTCTAAGCTTTGCCGGTGCCAAGTGTTTTTGATTCTTGGCCATCTAATGCCTTGAACCGAAATAAGTCCCGGCTTGAACTTGGTGATTTCATATGGTCCTTCCCATTTGGCATCAACTTTCCCAGTTACGAGGCGTAGATGCTTGACTTCTCGAGGACAAAATCTCTACTTCAAATCTGCGAAGCTTTACCCCTTATTATAATGCTTAGCCACTCTTGACGATATAAGTTGCCAATTTGATTAAAATTTATCTCTCGACTTCTTCCAATAAATCAAGATTGGTCTTGACCGCCTTCTTCATTGTAGATCTCTCGAAATGACTAACTTCGAAGACTTGGAGATCCAATTTCAAGCTGGGACTAAGGCATCGATTACCATAAGCCCGATCTGAAAGGTGAATCCCGTTGTAGTCCTTGGAGTAGTTCGATAAGCCCATAACACACTTAGCGACTCTCCGGCCATCTGCGCTTTAACCCGTCGACTACGCTTGATCCCATTCGGTGACGTTACATTGGTTACTTCAACTTTGTCCGTTTGGTGAGGATGAGCCACTTTGAAGTCTTTACATCTTTGGATCCCCAATTACGCCAAAAATGCTTCAAACTTGACCCCCTGGCCAGCGTCCATTATCCGATACCACCACTTAGGAATTCCAAAGCGGAATACCACTTGATTCTTTCACAATTTTAAACACTCTGTTAGTTATTGACCTAAGTGGCTTTGCTTCTACCCATTTGGTCATATAGTCTATGTAACTATAACAAAAGCCGACGACGACCTTTTTTCTTTTGGTAGTGGACCCGATATATCAACCCCAGACGGTGAAGGGTATAGGAGATAAGATCGAGTATAGCTCTTAGGTGGTGATGAGTATGAATTTGTTGAGTTGGCACTTCTCGCACTTCTTGGCGTACTTTCGATTGCTTCCTTGAAGATAGTAGGCGATGGTACCTGACGAAGCACTTTATAGGCTAATGACTTAGCGACCGTATAGTGCATACACAAATGCCTTCATGCACTTTCTCGGAGAAGCATATTCGACTGGATGGAGTCGAACATTTCAATAATGGAGCGAGAAGGCCCTTGGGAAGAGATCCCCATCAATCGAAACAAAATTGGCACTTTTGTACTTGATTTTCTTGGCGAGCATCCGTCCAGAAGGTAAGGCGCCATCGACCAAATATTCGGTGAGGAGTCGACCCGGTGATTGGTTCGGTCGATGCACATTACCACTTCATGATGAACACTAGGATGTTGCAAAATTTCCGGTACCGATCCTTGAAAACATTAACATCCGTAGTGGCTAGTCGGCAAGTGCATCGGCAATGGAATTGTTGTTACGCTCGACCCCACGAAACTTCGTGGGATTGGAAATCTTTGAAGCCGTTCCTTGATTACGCTAAATACTTGATCATTCTCGGACCTCGAGCCCGTATTCCCGGAGAAATGTTTAACGACTAGCGAGAATCATGAAGATGACTATTCTGCGCACTTGAGACTCTTATTGTCGTAACCTACTGAACTTTTCCTCATACTCGAAAACGTTGTTAAATCGCTTTGAGCTGAAATCGATGGCTTTCTTTGCACCTTGAATCCTCTCGGACTTGTCAGATAATCCTGCTCCTTTGATGTCCGAAGTAGAAGACCCATCTGCATCGGCGTCCATGAACTCTCCTTACTGGCGAAGAGCGGCAAGCTGCTCTCTGTCGAGATCCTTGACCTCGACCGACGACTTCATCGACGAGAGCGAACATTCGACCACAAAATCGGCCCGAGCTTGCCCTTTGATGGCGGTTCGGGGATGATATTCAATAAAGAATTGGGACAACTCCATCGTCCGTGCGGTAGTCTCCCGATACCTCGGTTTGCCCATAATCTTCTTGGTGATCTGTGTATCTTATTACCAATCTACCACAGAAGTATTGCCTAAGCTTTTCGACTAGCGGTTATTAAAGCAAAAGCAAACTTTTCAACATTTGGGTACCTTGTTTGACATCCAGAAGGACATGGCTTATATAATAAACGGGTCTTCTTTCTTTTACCCCTGACTTCACGCACCAAAACCGCTCTGTTGCCCGACGAACTAGGCTGCTTTAGGTACAAATATAGAGGCTCGGCGAGAGCAGGCTTCACTATAAAAGCCCAAGAAGATAAGTAGGACTTGATGCTCTGAAAGGCGTCTTCACGCTCAAAGTCCATTGGAGCGTTTTTGCATTCTTGACCCTTTCGATGTGTCAAAAAGCGGTAAACACCTTTACTGGCGACTTGGACATGAACCTCATGAAAAAGTGCAATCCTTCGATCAGACGTTGAACATCTTTAAATGGTGAGGAGTCTTCATGTTCGGGATCGCTTGAATCTTCTCTGGGATTGGCTTGATTCTCTTTGGTGACAAGATAACCCGAAATTTGCGGCACCAGGTGAAAAGTGCACTGGTGGGATTGACCTCAAGTTGTGATGATGAATGGTGCGAAAGCATTCCTCTAAATCATCAAATGCTTATGCACCAACATCTTTTGACAATCATGTCATCCACATACACCTCGATGTTCACCTTGTTGATATCTGAAGATATGGTTCATCATCCTTTGATGCGTGGCTCGGCATTGATGAGTAGAAAGTCATTTTCTTATAGGCATATCTTGAGCGATGCGTAATGAGCGCCGTCTTGGTATATCCTCTTTACTGCGTGGAGATCGATGATACCGGAGAATGCATCCATAAAACTTAATAAAGCGTACCGAAGTGGCATCGATGAGTTGATCGATGTGGGGCGTGGTAGAAATCCTTGAGACGAGCCTTGTTTAGATCGATATAATCGTCTGCGGACTTCGCCATTTGCCATTACATTTACGGACCCGGCACCACATTAGCCATCCACTGCGGGTAGTCGATCTCGAAGATGAAGTCGGTACCAGCGGTTTTGCAATCTCTTCATCATGATCCGTTGGCCTTTCGGTGCAAAGATCCTCCTCTTACTGCGCATGCGAAACTTCTTTGTGGTCTACTTCGATCGATGCTCGACAATGTCCTGCTCACTCCGGCGTATCTTGAGGTTCCCGTGCGAAGATGTCGACATAGCACCTCGGGAGTTCCACGAGGTTCGTCCGGAGAGGTTCGTGACTTAGAACCTATTTTCACCGTTTTTGTCCACCTTGCGGGATGAGCTCTATCTCCTCCGTTTCTCCGTGGCGGGACCAATGGTTCGAAACTACTCTCGGTGAAGGTTCGATCTCTATCGCCGTGTTACTTTTTGCTTGATACCCCCACTCCGAAAATAATATGACATTTACGTAACACCTTACGGCGGATCGAATCTCCTTTCCTCTCCCGACCCCATGGTAGTAGGAAATTTGATTTTGAAATGAGGTATTGATGTTACGACTTGCAAAAGCAATTAAAGTGGGCCTCCCAAAAATAGCATTATAAGCGAAATCTACATGCCTGACATAAAATTTGCAAATAATTTCTACTGTTGAGGTAGTTCCAAATATGGTGGTAGTTCGATGGTCCCGACCACTTTAAGCTTAGGATCATTCTTTGAAACCATAAAGAGGAGCCTCTGCCTATTTCCATCTTTTGCGATCGATTCATCCTTTGATAAGCGTGGGCATCTGAGATGTCTCTGAAGAAGACCCATTATCTACCATCATCCTTTTCGTATCCACCGAACCCACTTGTGCGGTCGGCACCAATGATCCTAAATGCGGTTCGATGACTTAGAAGGTAATCCTCATCGATAAAGGAGATTACCATATTGGATAAGGTCTATCGATCTTCGGAAAGGTACATACCCAAGCATGGCCAAGAATCAAATAACCCGGTAACTTCTTTCCGGTGAGCTTGCGGAAGTACCCCGATGATGACATCTATCACATACCTTGCGAGGTGACCGGGCCTATGCAATGTTGGTTGATTCGGTTGAAATTTTCTTGGGGCAGTCTCTCGATCCTGCTTGTTGATTAGTTACGGCGACCACATCTTGAACTAAAGCCCCACCTTGTACCTTTCTTTCAATGAATTCTTTTAAAGCGCACAATCGTTCGTTTCATGACCGAAGCTTGATGGTAATCGCAATACTTGCGAGGATTCCCTTTTAAGGGCTTAATATTATCTCGTGGTGGCTCGAAGATAGGTTGATTTTGATCGATCCAAGATACTTGATACTGTCTGCGTTGAGTCTGCGTGTCGTCTATTTACCCTCTCGGGGTGGAAGCGGACGACGTCCTCCACCCCTCCTCAATTGTTGTACCTCTTGACCCGCCATCATCGTGGCGGTCTTTATTCCGCCATTCTTCTTACGATCTCCATCGGTTTTGTCCGTCTGTCTCCTTAAGCCGTCGAAGGGCGTTTGAAATTTCTTCGTAGCTTCTTCCACCACGATATAGCCTTGGCTTTGTCGAAAACTTGGCGAGACTCTTGGGTGGTTAAACATAAGTTTTTCACCAACTTTTCCGATTTAACGGATCTAACCCATTACAAAGCAGTCCCACGACTTGTAGATCATTCAAATCGCCACTTGGCCATTGCTTCCGGAACAGCTTCACATCTTGGCCCAAAGACTTCATTAGAGGATTGCGAACTTGAGCGATGAACGAGTTGGTTTTCCCTTATTACATTGCTCCCAAAGCGAGCATGAAACTTCTTTACACATGTCTTCCAGGGGCGAGATTGAATCGAGGTAAGGTCCCCATCCAGCTGCGGGCATCCTTCCTACAGAGTTGTGACAAAAGTATGGCATTTAGCGGCATCGCTAAAGTCGTAATAATCCATGAAGTCGATTGAGCGCTTTGACTATGGTCGTAAAGGTCCCCGATCCATCATAACTCTCGATATGGGGCAACTTCTTGGTAGGATCGACTTTTCTCTACGAGAATCTCCGCGGAAAAAGGGGCGCCTTTCTTTCGGGCGTGTCTTTGGTTTTACGGACTTGATGGTTTGCTTGAAAGCTCCTTGATTCTTTAACCGAGATCTCCACGCTTTACGGTTGAGATGATGCCTCCTTCTCCGGTGACCCCTTCTTCCTATAAGCGGTAGGATTCTTTCAATGAACCTTGACTTTAGAGGGCTTCTCTGCGAAGGCGAGTGTCTGCAGGCGGGGTGCCCTCGGTAGACTCTCGGGAGTATGTCCTCTGGATATACTTCGCCTCTGAACCCGAACCTTATGGTGAGAATGTGCAGCAGACAAGGACTTTCTTTGCATGTTGCAGGTGCGATCCTGGATCGACCTCTTCTTCTTTCGCCGCCCATCCCCAGAATCGGCGGGGTGATAAGTCTCTTTGATCTCTGAGGAGTAGGGCTTGGGACCTTCTTCTTTCCCTAGCTTCGGCCGAGATCTTATGCATACTGAGCAGGCGGGTTCCTTCCCACTCCGATGCCACTTGCTCTTGGATTGAACATAATTGAGCTCTCTTCATCTCTCAATTCATACATCCGAGAGCCATCTGCTTTCGGCTATATCCACATGTTTGCTTCACGGTACCTCCATGGCTCTGTCAACTTCATCTGCCATCTTAGCGGTAGGAAGCCTTTTGCATCTGGTCGTCTCGGTATCGAGTTAAGGCGAAGTGCCTTACTACGTTCAGACCATAACGGATCCGCTTCTCCGTTGGGAATACTAAACTACAACTTGACTTTTTCTCTGCCTTGACCGAAAAATCTTGGTGTGGTTTGAATGACTGTCTTTAGCATGAACACTTATGGTTGGTCCCAAACGATCTTTGGCGGATACTTCATGATCTTGATTCACTTGTGACCATGGTACATCCTTGAATGTAAGTGTTCTACTCTTTCCCATGAAAAATGAATAGAATAAAACCTGATCATGATTGAAAAGTACTCGAACTTTTAGAACTCAAAGCCTCCTTCTGGCGCCCGATGTTAGCGCCGGGATCTTTCTCCGCGTCCCGATCACTAAAGGCGTCCACGATCACCTTACGATAAACCACAACAAACACCACAAGCTTGGCGGTAGGACCCGTGGGGGATAGCTTCGAGCGTGAGTAAGTATATACATTCACGAGGTTAACTTCGAGAGGATGATAAAATCTAGTGTGATGAGATAGATTATTTATTATCGGTTGTGTGAATGTATATATATCAAAAATGTACCTCCTTGTGAAGACTTACTCATGAAAATAATATCTTTGCACGGATTCTTGTGCCACCTTCTATCGACATATCCCCGACGATGATGGGTTTCTTGCCATGCGTGGAACTTATCCTTTTTTTGCTTTTGGCCCTTATATTAATCTCACCATGCATGCGTGGATATAATCCCATCATCATTAATGCATGGCGATATATCTTGGTCATTGTCATATATATCATCATTACAAGTCAAGTAATAGATATTAAGTGACCCGATGGGTTAATCCAATGAAAAATAAACCGGTCTATAGGATTAAATAAAGCTAACTTACAATTGTAAAACCTGATATGAATTATAAAAATGTCACGTTTCTTACACATCTCTATAAATTTTTTTTACCAATAATACTTATTCACGTAAATAACAATCAAAAAACCACCCCAAAAATTTGCAGTATATGTCATTAATCATTATGTTAGTTTATGAACATATGCCTTTGCATCTTACACTTTTAGCGATCATGTTCTAACTTTTTTGTATCCTGCACTTTTAACGACCATGCATAACACAATAACCAAAAATAGATCCACGCATAACACAATAACCAAAAATGGATCCTGCACTTTTAGCGATCATGTTCAAACTTTTTTGAAGTAGAGAAATACTATGCATAACACAATAACCAAAAATGGATCTTATTGTCATATGACAAGTTTCCCTAATGAACATCACAAACGGCTTGAAGAGAAAATTTAGCTTCTGGTATAGCATCTGCTTGTTAGAAGGTCAATTCAAATTCAATTCCACGCAGTGAAACAATGACAAACAAGGACTACACTTGTAAACACTGAGAACTTCAAACTGAATATGAAAATTAGTACAACAAAGCAGCTAAGAAAAAAGAGCGTTTCGCAGCCATCAAAATACAAGCAATAAATGACCTCCAGAGGCATTAAACTCCATCTCCTTCTTGCGAAGGCAATAAACGACATCCAGAGGCATTAAACTCCCTCTCCTTGCAAGGATAAGTTTTGTTCTCACTACGTGAATCCCCCATTTGCATCAGGAACAGATAGCATCTTTGCAACAGATTGAGACCCACAGAAGTTGACTATCTCAAGTAAAGGTCTTTCAACTATCATAGATATGGGTTAAGTCTGGTGATGGGTTCCAGAGAGCGATGGAGACCTTTCTTTTCTTTTACCTGTTATGGTAGTTGCGTCATCGTAGACTCTCCGACTTAAATCTGAACTGCCATGTGAACCAATATCAGCTGTAGTTGTACCATTGTCCAACTGGCACGAATTCAACAATTCATGATTGTGTGGGAGTAGCTCAATTTTGGAAGCTTTTAAACTCGTAGCAACTTCATCAGAAGCTTTACACGAACCTGGCCTAGTAATGCATAGCCAAATTCTTGACAACTCATCACTGCATTCACCTGCCAAAGGCACATGCCAAGCTCCATTCTCTGATTCCTGAAATATGGAGTGGTAATTAATTCTATGCAACAAGTATATCAATTGTGATAATAATTTTATGTAAAAGTGTAAATTTTTTACTGCTTGCAAGATGTTTTTCCACCAAAAGGTTCCAGGTTCAGAAACTCATACATATTACCCATGAATAGGTTGATTAAAATATTCATATAACAATTAAAGATGGATGTACATTCAATTACTATGAAGATTATGTAGGCACCCATGATGCTAGTATTAAATTTAAACCATAATCCTTTTACTGTTCCCTTAGCTGGGTGGTAAATTAATAGATTCGACACTAGTAACTACACTTCCTTGAGGAATATATTTGCTCAAGTACTATGAGTATCTCATAGAAACTTGCATGACTCAACATGTGACATGAACGATACTCCATCTGTTACACAAAAAGACTCTTTAAGTGGAACTACTGTTTTTTCTTCTTTCTTTTTTTCTTTTTTCTTTTTTTGTAGCAAATGAGACACTTTATGTCGAACGGATGGAGTAAATGGGATCAGATTGCACAACATAACCGGCCTAGGAGTCTAGGTTATATGATTTAGTAAGACTTAGGTTAACTTATTTAGGTTACTTGTCATATAATAATTATTTTCAGCAACTCCCATCTTATGAACATGTTGCTTCTTCTTGGTTGTCCGCCACTCAATTTCATAACAAATTGATAACCTCACTACCATCGTCCAATAAAACTTCCCCTTCAGTCAAGATTTCACGATTTCACGATTTCACGGCATCCTCAATATTCAATGCCTAACGCCACTGCATCCATCGTGCTATAGAAACACCTTATACTACAATCTTAAAATCATCAATGTTCTAATATTATATCTGATAATCTCAATGTAATCCTAACCACAATACATTATTTCTCAAATATAATTCCACAATCAGCAAGTTTGGGTTTGGTTAGCTTCACCAGTTTGTTCAACAGATGAAGTTTGATGGCCTGCTATATGGTTTCTGAAATAAATAGTGAAAGTGATGGAAATAGTGCTCACAGCTCAAAAGATTTTATAAGAGCTTATATTTTCTCAAGGTAACTCTGAATAGAAATGTTAACAACATTTACAAAACTGTTCAGTTTATGGAGCATAGCCAGTGCAACAAAAGAATAATTCCCTACCAAAGATTCTAAGAGCCCGAGGAAGTCTCTTTGCATTTTATCAAACTAAAAGGAAACTAGCATAACTGGAAATAAAACAATACCTGAGTAACAAGAGAATATGCAGGCGGCGTCAGAAGTTTCAGTTCACCTTTAACAAAAGTATATCGAATCTGCAAAGTAAATTGCAAAGAAGTTCAGCATCTTCTAATACTTTCCAAAAATATACTTGCTTCTAGCATCAAATACACGTATAATACTTGATGAGAACCAAAATTGATAAATAAAAGTTCAGACCTCATTGATCTTCTGAATCAAGTGTTACACATCATTAACCTTTTAATTTATTTATATTTTGTGTACAAGTTTCATTGACCTTTTAATATAGAATAATATATTATAGTAAAACCAGAACAATTTTCATTTGTCAAAAATACTTTCACAACCCCTCTACCAGACATTAAAGCCCTGGAAATTTCAAGATATGATAAGAACCTTCATGAGCAAACCATCATCACCCCTCTAGAGAGATACTATTACAGTATTACGAATCAAGTATATAAGTTGAGTCAATTCTAAGTTTGACCCGTCAACTAAATATGATGAATGTTGCACAACGTAAAAAACAATTTATTTAGTAGAATATTATTTTTGTTTTTTTTACTTTTAATTTCTTACACTTTTATGAAACATATATACCCAAAGTCCCAAATACGTATAGGCTTGAAATTATATATATATATATATATATATATATATATATATATATATATATATATATATATTTTTTGGTCCCAAGTACGGGGATTGAAACCAGTGACCTCATGGTTATTCCTCAAGGCCTCTGCTATTTCTCCCACCTCTAGTGTTTTGAATTTTGTATATCTTTCTGTTAAAGATTGAACCAATCTTCTCACCCCAAAAAAAAAAGAACGGAACGAACCAATCAAACTTTACTCTGTTTGTTTCAGTTCCATTTTCATCAAAAGGTTGGCTCATTCTTGTTCAAAAATATTGAAATCAACTTACATTAGCTCTACCATTGAATAATCTAGAACATTTATCAATTCACACATCATATCCCATGCAATGTGGCAGATAGTTAAAGGCATATGGCGTAGCTATGTTGGCGTAACATTGTATAATCTATCAATAATTTATATTGCACTCTTTCCAATTGTGTAAAAAAAAATTATAATAGAGGGCTCATATTTTGGAAATATAAACTTACACAGTTATACTATATTAATAATAAAATTAAATTACATGTTAAAAACATATCAAACCCTTGTACTTTTCAAATTAAGTAAATAAGTTTAACGATAATAGTTTCACTTATAACTTCTCCCTCTTCAAATCGGCTAAGTGGTTGCCCCTCGTAAATTCTACTTTTTTAAATTCCGCATTATACTTCTACAGGACCTACACGGCTATATTAGAAATATCCACAAAGGTATTTTGTCAGGACATTATGGTCTTGAACAACTGAAATGGATAGGTTAGGCCTATGCCAGATTGAACCAGAGTTGGGGGAGGAAATGGGGAAGGGAGATGAGCTCACAACTCTCTCAAATTAAATTTCATATATTCATTGAAAATACATCATTCATTTCATATTTATACTAGAGTTACTTGCTGGAAAATTAAGCTATACCTACACACCTACTCATTTATCCTACACCTTATAGTAACCAACTCACATGGAATATGATGATTTTAGAGACTACTATTAGTAACTTCTTTTCCAAAATAACCTTAACTAACAAATAAAATTGTTGGGTCTTGACAATTCCCTCCCCCTTTAGAACATCATGTCCTCGTGGATTTACAAATTGTAGGATTTGTCTTGCTTCATTCCTTACATAATTTTGCTTGTTGAGTTTGTTTTCTCGTGCCAATCCTCCAAGATTAAAAATCATGACCACAAATTTACAAACTTTTATTTTTCCTCCTCTTTTTTCATGGTCATCTACCTTCTTGAAAAGAACTAAAGAAATCTCACTTTTTTATAACAACTAATGCATGCAGTGTTCTAAACATCTCCGCCTAGGCGCTAAGCCCCCTGGCACCTCACCTAGGCCCAAGACGGCAAAAAAAATCCCTCCAGAAAATTAGGCGGGGCCTAGGCGGGTCAAGGCGGAGAGTTTTTTTTTTATTTTAATAACTACACAAACTAGATCTTGATATATTTATTTTTTTAATGATTTACCATATTCATAATGCATGTTGTAGCATATCAAATCACAACAAGAAGTGAACAATATCAAGTCAAAATGAATAATTTTATTATAGTTGTAATTTTTGAACTTGTACCAACTTCAAATTATATAAATGATGATAAATTTGTAATATTTAGTTTAATTCAATATAATTTTTAAATTTATGTTTAGTTTCTTAAGTCTTAATATTGAATTGAATTCTTGAAATTTTATTATTTAATAGAAATTATGAATAAAACTAATACGTTAAAAATATGTTTGAACTTTCAACAATTGCATGTTTGTGTTTGAACTTTGACATTGGCAATATGGATATGTGTTTGAACTTTTAGCAAAGGCATTTATTATCTTTATTATAGATTGTTTTACTTTATATTATTGTTTTGTTTGGATAAATGTAAGATAAAATATTAAAATTGATTTGAAATAAAAAATTCTACCCAGGCCCCGCCTAGGCCCCCCGCCTTTTAGAACATTGAATGCAGGAAATTATTATATTCCTTTAGTTCTGAACTAATCTCTAACTGAGCTTGATCGCTATTTAAGTGTTGTTTCTGATCAAGGGTGGTTTATTGGCTTTTGGTACTAGCCTCCATGGGAACTTGCTACTATTCTTTGGACTAACTCGAAGCTACCTTCACTATAATTTGGTACAACTCTAAATTCCTTCTCAAAATTAAGTTGAGCGCTTGGTTGTTTGCTCTGAAGCTAAGTTCTTCATTATGTATCATTCTTTCTTTGCTGGGAATATCAGTTCCTAGCATAATTTCATTGCAAACTCCCAAAATTTCCATCTAACTATGCTCAATCTTAATTGCAAAAGACTTGGTTTCAGGTTTTAGGCCCTCTTTAGGGAGACTGGTAAATGCCCTTTTGAATTTCTCAAAGGTTTCATCTGTTACCACCATACATTGGAGGCCATCTTTCAGCAAGAAATGGACTAGAAGGGCAGCAGTTTCTAACCCATAAGATAGAGACATGACATTCAACAGTAAGAGCAGCCGGACCTTCTCATTACCAACACTATTTAAAGTTGCAGCTTGAACAACAAAAGCATAGATAACTGCTTTACGGTGGTCTTTTTTCTTGCTGATATTATTCCAATCAAATGGAGCCACCTTAGGATCGAAACAGATGGCCTTGGATTCAAACTGATCCTCACCAAGGAGTGCTAGTCATCAAGGTTATCTTCTAGGTGAAAATGTTGCATGGACATCTCTATTTTGTTCCTCCAAAGAGGTGGTGTAGTAGATCACTCCTTTTTCCCTTATTTTTGTTTAGAAATTTCCATCACAAACTGGTGTATATCCCTTGCCATTGGAAAAATTTGTTGCACCCCAAAAGATTCATACACCTCCCGATCCTGAGTTTCTAAAGCTCTATGAACCTTGATCTCTTTAATTTCTTTACTGGAAACAAGTTTCTCCTCATGCCTTGGAACATTTTTGTGTATTGGAGCCTCATTATTTTCATGTTCTTCATCATGCAAAAGGCTGCCTTCATATTCATCCTCACCACAAATTAGTTCTTCATCATAAAGTGAAGAATCAAGAATTTTGGCCTCCTCATTCTTACAAACTGTCATAAGACAGTGAGGTTTGCTAATCTTGGACTACGCATCATATCTTTTATCATCACCGTAATAACCAGGTACTTAAGTTCATGTGTCATCTCTTTGGTTTGAAGTGAGGGCTCTATGTATTGACGTGAGGACAGGAGGAAATAGGTTATACTCAAGATAGGCATGGGGAGAAATTTTGGTGTACTAATTTTCTTTGAGTGTGAGTTTTGCATAGAGGTTTCCACCTTATCTCTCCATGGTTCAAGAGATGCAAACCAATTACTTTTGGACTGTTTTGGATGGCAAACAACACCTATAGTGAATCCAATTTTCTCAAAAAGTTATGTATAAATGTTGGGACCTTGTGGAGCAGGAAAGCTAGTGACTGTCATCACTTTCTGGCCTGACTTGCACCATGTGAGGCTGCTTTGATAGTTTCCTTACTAACACTCCCTCTTCCTTAATTAATCCTTGCTCCACTTCAGGATCCTCATCAAATATAGGTTCTTCAACATACCAGAATTCTTCATCAAAAATAGGTTGTGTAGTACAAGCACTGAATTAAGCTTTTTCAACAAACAAAATGATTCTCTTCATATTGTGGTGATGCATCAAAGGTGGGTGGACCACATAGTTATTAAGGCGACAAGTCGAGGCGGGACGATAGCCGGGAACTTAAGCGCTTAGGAGACAAGGCGCTAACTAGTCGTCCGCAAGTCGACAAGTCGTTAAAAATGTAAATTTTATACATATATTACAAGCAATACTTTTAAATAGCATTAAAAACAAAAACATATTAATATTTCACATTTATATCTCATTTACACTAATTGAAAACTAAACTAATGAATAGGGAATACTGAAAATATAGGGGTCTAGGGGTTAAAATGTAAACTCAAAAAACCAAAGGGTGATTATGAAAGAAAAATAAGGGCTTAAATGAAAAGTCTGCAACTTAAGGGATTAGATCTAAAGTTTAAGAAAAATATGAGGTACTAAACTCTATTTCACCCAAAATATTTTTAAATCTCAGTCCCCTTTTCTTTTCTTATACAAAAGCAGCAGTCTCCTCTTTCTTTTCTTAAACGAACGGAAACAGTTCCTTTTGTTTTCTTCTTTTCTTCGGCGACGGCGATGACTCCGACGATGGAAGCTTCCAACAGTGGCGATCTCTCCTTTTCTTCTCTCTTTCGTTCCTTCGATCTCTTCTTTTCTTCTCTCTTTCATTTCCTTTTTTCTCTTTTCCAGATCGTGTCTTGGAAGGTAGTCGGCCAAGGCGTTGCCTAGGAGACTCAAGACAACGATTTCTTCACCAAGTCACGCGACTTAGCTGCTTCTCCCAAGTCGTCCCTTCGACTTGCTACCCGCTCAGAAGCCTAGGCATCACCTAGTCGACGACTAGGCGACGACGTGGACCAACATAAATTGGAGCAGCTTCATGATCAACATAATCATCATATACAGGGGCTCCTTGTTGTGGCTCCTCATCATATATAGGTGCTCCTTCATACATTTAATCTTCACAAGCATTCACCCAAACTACATCTTCATCACCCTCATTATTGGCTAGAAAATATAGTTTCAGATGTTTAAGCTCAGCTCCAACATTTTTATCTCTTCCCCTCATTTCAAAGCCAAATTCATGCCCTCTCCTTCTAGGCATCTCATCCTCTTCTTGTTCTAGTATGCCCGTGATTTTATTCATAAACAAATCCATAGTTTCATCCATCATTTGGAACCTCTCGGTGAAAACTTTTCTAAGGATAATGAAATCATGTTGTATCATGCCTTGGGAGGTTATGTTTGATGGACTAGTGGACTTGCTAAAACTAAGAATCAGATAATGAAAACTGAAACAATAGGCTCCTGAATTGAAGGATATTAGTAGTGACAACACTATTCCAATATTAGAGTAGATAAGCTCGACTGCTCGAGTAGCCTTTTGATGGTGAAATAGGCTTCCTTAAGGACAATTTGAGTACCCGGGAGTGTAAACAAATGCACAATTCTATCTAGTACTATGACTTAGAGAGAATTGTGAGAGTAATTAAGCTATGAAATAAGCTGAGGCACTCAATGATCAATATCAGTCCCAACACAAGCATTAACAATGTATTAATCAAGTGTTAGAACTGTAAAAATGGCAGAACAATGTATATAATGGAAATTGGATAACAAATCTAGAAATGAATGATGTAATTCAATGTAGGATGCTTAGAGAAGATGAGTAATGATGTTTGAGAGTAAGCAAACAATAACCCAACACTACAGAATATATCTAAGCAGACTAAATCAAGGAATATACTCAAAAGTGCCAACAGAGAATAAATTTTAATTTTTGGGTAAAAATATGACGGAATGAAGTTTTTAATTGAAATTGATGTTTGCTGTGAAATGTGATATGTGAATGAATTAATATCAAACAACCATCAATGATCAGATTTAACTGTGTAATTAAAAAAAAATTGAAATTTTATTTTACTATGAGCTAGAAATGGTTTTTTTTTTGAAATAATCTATGATGTAGATGTTTTAGAAACTTAAATTAATAGTTGGGGAGACTGAGAATGATTGAAACGTGTGAAAATTGTTTTTTACCTAATTTGATCAAGTGAGTGAAGAATTGAATGGAGTTGAAGGCCTTGTTGCAAAAAAGAACATGAATATGTTGATTGTAGCTGCTTCTAAGCTGCAGTTTGTGTATGGGTTCTTCTGGGCTTGCTTGAGATGGATTTGGGAGGTGAATTGTGATGTAGATCTATAGTTTTTGTGGCGGAGTTGATAGTTTATGGAGTAAAAATGTTGTGATGAACAGTAATGGGAACAGTGTCGCAAACGGTGTTTTGATGCTGATCTGAACTATTTGATTGAAGTTTTGTGATTTTTTTGAGTTATTTTTGGTATATATATATATATATATATATATATATATATAATCAAAACTAATAAAAAATGAAAGTTTTCTAGTGTAACAGTGGATGAAAATGAAAGAAGAAGATATGAAGAGATTGAGCTTCCCAATAAAGGAACAGTTCTGATACCAATTTGTTAGGACCTTGTGGTCTTGAACAACTGAAATGGATAGGTTGGGCCTAAGCCAGACTGAACCAAAGTTGGGGGGAGAAAGAAGTAAAAGGAGAGAAATGGGGAAGGGAGATGAGCTCACAGCTCTTTCAAATTTCATATATTCATTAACATAATGAAAATACATCATACATATTTCTACTAGAGTTACTTGCTGGCTGGAAAATTAAGCTAAACCTACATCTACTCATTATAGTAACCAACTCACATGGAGTATGATGATTCTAGAGACTACTATTAGTAATGTTTTCCCAATATAACCTTAACTAACAAATCAAATTGTTGGGTCTTGACATATATATTTTGAGTGGTAATTTGTTTACTTTTTCAATCATATTTTCTTTGCAATACAAGCAAATTGTAAAAGTTACTATTCATATTTATGAATCTTAAATATGTTAAATTTTATGTTTATTTGGAACTAAGAATCTCCAAAGATCTAAAGAAAAAGAAAGTAAAGTATAATGTAAAAAAAATGTTTTAAATTTTAGCATTATTCTTTTTGACTACTTTTAGCTTCTAAAATATTTTCATAAAAATTTCGCCCCCTCCCACTTATATTCATGTATATGCCCCTGCATATATCCAATCAATACTTCAAGTCACACATCCAAAATCCTACTTCATTGAATTATTGAGCTTGCGCAATCTCCACTAATTGTGAGTGTACTTTGGATACACGTCCAATTTCTACCCAAATCAGTCACAGATACACACCAGGTAGCAAGGAAAATAACCATATTCCTTAACAACCTAAAAGACAAGGAACTCCCACTAAACAATCTAGAATTATGCTCTCATTCCAAATTACCCATAAAATTAAATTGAAAAGACAAAAATACTTCCATAAAATTTTGGCATCTCTCTTGTTTCCAAATGCTCAAAAACAAATTAACAACTAATCTTCCACCAAAGCAGGGTATACAAACGCTTCAAAGAGAGAAAGTTCCAGAAACCCCAAGTAACAAGGTATTGCAAAAATAAATGAGTACTACTCTGCTGATAAAATCCTAAGCATCAAGCCTTAGTATGACATTAATATAATAATTGGCACCAGAAAATATGCATCAAAGATGAGTTCCCTTGGATACTTGCATACACTACTTTATTTTTCATTTGAATATTTCAACATAAGTAACGTAATTATACTAGAGAACATGTACATTCAAAAGATTATACAAGAGAACTAAGAGAAATAATTATAATTACATATTGCATCACCCTAAGAACAAATTTAGAAAATTGGACATTCAATAATCCAATCAGGTGCCACCCTACTCTAAACTTTTAGTTGAGTCCAGACTCCAGATATCTAGGCACGTGAACCTTGCTCAACCTTTCAGCTGAGTCCATTCAACATTGTTGTATCTGCATGTACCCCTTCCGATTAACAAAGAATTATATTCTAAATTATCTTTTTTCTTGTCATCTAGAGCATAGTTGTCACAGCGGCGAAGCGTCCAAGCGATGAAGAACCTTGTCGACTTGAGGAGGCGACGCCGTGAGACGCCGAGCTGTCCAAGGCTCTAGCCCAACTTAAATATTTAACCCATTGACCCATGGCATTAATTCATGACCCATGAGCATTAACCTATCGCCCATCAATTAAAAAAGAAGGAGAAAGACAATGAAACCCTTATCTGCAGACCAAAATCGCGATTCCTAACATCTCTGAAGTTTGAACTCGATCGCGACTAATTTGGACTCGAACGCTACTTCTTCGACCCATCGCAGCTCCGGCGACTCCATCCCATCGAAACCATCACAACCCATACGAACCATCATTGGCGACTGTGACTGGCGACAACTGAGTCGACCATGACCCAACCTTCTCTCACACAGGTTCTTCTTACTTTGCCTTTGACCTTCTCTCACACACATATCCTTGACCCAGGTTCTCTCTTTCTATCTAGAAATCTATCCTGTTACTCTTTCTCCTTCTTGACTCTGTTTCTATGTTATCCTTATCATTCTTTCTTTTTTTAAAAAAATATGTTTTTAAAGGAACTTCATCTGATATCTGTCATGCATAATTGCATATACGTATGCCAAGTGTCAACTGCCAACTAAATAATATCAAGCTGATGTACCCTAGATAATGCCAAGCTGATGTATTTATTGCAATGAATGTCTAAAACAGTACTTAACCCCAATTTGAACATCACATAATTTTTTTAAGACATTTTTTTCTTGTCAATACATAAAGCTTAATTAAATATATAGAGAACAGTTAGCCACTTAGTTTAGTACATTTAATGTGTTTTGTGAATTGTGATTATACTTTAAAGTATGTGAGGTGATTTCACTTTTTAATAAGTTTTATTTATTTTTTTGGTACAATTTACAAAGTGTAAACACTATCTATTAAGTGTTGAGTGTGAATGGTTACTACTTACTAAACTAGTAATATACTAATACATTCACAAGTAAAAATAAAAATATGTCAATTGTCTTATATTTTTTGGATTGTTATTGCTAAGTATTTACATAATTGTGCTTTTAATGTTATTTCATGGTATTATGTTTTGGGTTTTAATGTTTATAAAATTTTACTGCCAATATACTTGTAAAGAAAAATAAATAATATATAAATTGCACATTGTAAATGACTTGTCGCCATACGGATGTCATGGCGGTCACCTTGTCACCTAGGTGACCTGACAGTCGACTACCACCATGACTCGCCGTGACGCCGTGACAACTATGATGTAGAGTATAAAAAATGATTTTCTTTTATTGGATATATGTAACATTATATTAAGAGTAAACTAGATATATCTAAATACTCACAACTTAAGAAAGGACATTAAGTTACAAAGACTAAAAGATTCGTCAAATGAAGAACAGGGGCCATCAAACACTTACCTGATGTCTTTCTTTCCACTTGAGAAAAAAACTGCTACCTAGGAGTTCAAAAATATGGTCTCTCATTTCGTCATTTGTCACAAGAAAACACTTGAGTTTTACAGCAGCATAGAGCCAGTACCTAAATATAGTGAAGACTGTCATGAAGATACTCGATTATGGTTCTTATTCAAAAAAGGTTAACATTTGAAATGAGGATGATAATACATGTGTACAATGTGAAAGGGAAAAGTCAAACTTCAAGAATTCACATTGAAAGTGTCATCGATGTCATAAAAGAATTTCATGAGAAACATTACATATGAGCCAGCAAAATATGAGGAATTAATTCATCACGAGAGCAGGGTGACTACAGACTTGTGTACATGAAAGTTTTTAAGACTTAATAATATTAAAAAAAATATGAAAAGAGATTTAATAAATTAAAAGTAACAATAGGCGACGAAGAGGGAGATAGAGAGAGATTTTCAAGGTTTAAGCTTAAAAAGGGTTTTACCAATCATCATTTGATCCATATGGCGTTCCATAAAGCACTCCTTTCTCCATCCACTCCTCCAACAGCTCTCGATAAGAAGAGTCCTCAAAAAGTGTACGAAAACGCTTATTATGCAAGACAACAAGAGGCCATTTCTTGCTTCTGTTGTACAATTCTTTCACAACAGCAACAAGCTGCTCTACAGAAATAATGGCAACACAAATATTATGATTCATAAATATTGTATGTTTTAATTTATGCAAAAGGCAGAACCACATAAAAGAGAAATGGAATATATACTAAATCAAGATGTACAACCTGCGATATACTAAATCCACCTTCTGCAAAGTTCTGCTGGTAGAGCCCAATATTTGCTGCATCCACTATAGCTTCATATTCAGAATGTTCGTCCAACCAATTCTTCATAATTTTTTTGCAAATAAAATAAGTTGAAGACATTGCAAATAACCATCAACTTTGGGAGCGTAAAAAGCAAAAGAAAAATATGCTGACACGATTTTTTCCAAAGAAATAATATAAACTGGAAGGAAAAGTTCAATACATTCAATACGAAAGAAAACAAATAAGTTTTTCAAAACCAGAACTAATCGCATCCCTAGTACAAAGTCAGAAAAGTAATAATACGACAGGCTGGAGTTCCATAATAATCACATTTGTCCATTCAAACTAACTAGAAATTGTCTAAATCACCACAATCAAAACCTAGCTTTATTAGCCAAACATCGAAATCAAATACCAATAAGATACTACTGAAAGATTCTAAAAAATGATTTGCCTCACTGTATCGATATTGAAGACCAAAATAGTTATAAATCTAGTAAGATGAAACATATTATCACTCAAACTTCAATATGGACAAATGAATCTTAAGCATGAAATTAAACAATATTTTTTGCCCACCTGAAATTCAGTAAAATTGGACTGCACTTCCCTTGTCATAGCCAAAGAAGCCACCGAATCCGCAAACTTCTCAGTCTCCTCTCTGCCAATATCAACACAGACCAACTGCTCCTTACAAGAACAACAAGTTCCGCCCAAATCAACATTTGTTCTCCTCACATCCCATTTACCCTTTCCCAGCCACCCCAGTCCATGCCACCCACCCCCATTCTTCAAAATCAAATCTTTCACCAAATCCACATCCCAATTCTCAAAACCCACCTCAGAACCCACTTCCCCACCAAACCAACTCTCCAAAACCTCCACTATATTCTCACCCACACACCTCAACACCTTTCTCATCTTATGCAAATATTCATAAACTTTCTCACTCCTCCCACACTCCACACTAACCTTCAACAAAGCCCCCAGCTCCGGCTCCTCCGCATTCAATCCCATTTCAATCAAATTCTCCTCCACCAAATAGGCCTTCTCGGCCTCCAAATTCTTGCAAAAACAGAACAATGCCGGCCCATAAGACCGCAATTTGGGTAATATTCCATACTTCTTCATGTCCTTCACTAACTCAAAAGCTAAATCCCCATCCCCTTTAGCCGCGGCGATTCTCGCAGTCGCAGTGATTGTAGCTTCACTCGGGTTGATTTTGTTGGATAACATGTGATCGAATATGCGAAAACCATACTCAATTGCAGAGTCTTTTGTGGAATCTGTGATTGAATTGGAGCAGATGTAAAGAAGGGAATTGAAGTGGTTTTGATTGAGCCGGATATTTTGTTGGGAAATTGCGAATTCATATAGAGATTGCGCCAGAGAGGTCTCTGTTTCTCGAGCAAATGTCCAGGTCCAATCGAAACTTGGATTCTGGGTTTAGGGTTTTCTTCTTCTTGTGGTTGTATTTTGATGATTTGGTGTGCTCTCTGGTCTCCATGGTTGGTTTCTTTGTTATTGGGAGCTAGCAGCAAAAACCCTACATAATTTAAATTAAACCCTACTGTACTTTTGAGGGACTGTTTGGAATCTTCCGATCCTTATTAATGAATCTAGTTTGGTGAATTCATCAATACAATCCTTACACTAAAAATTTCAGCATAATTAATTAATCAAAATTAATTTCAGACTAATCACTCCCGTTATTAATAAACTTTAAAAAAAATGAATTTATTTTTATGAAAAGTTCATTAAGGATGATGTCCTTTATTTTGTTAAAAGATTATTAATAAACTTTTCATAATAATAAATTCAATTTTTTAAAGTTTAATATAAAAAAAATTATTCAAAAAATCTATCTCTTTAAGTAACAAAGAATAACAAATCTTAATATTCAAAAAAGAAATCCACACAAAAGACAAAAATTTATTTTGAAAAGGGGAGTATATATATTTATCAAAAATAATACTACTATCACATAAAAAATAGTCATATAATACTCACTTACACACACACATACATACTACGGGCCCCACATGTCATGCGGATGTCCATAATATGTATGTGTGTGTACGTAGTATTATGTGACTCTTTTTTATGTGATAGTAACATTGTTGATTTATCAATAAGTCGGTCATATTTCATGTCACGACAAAATTATATAAATAGTAATGTTTTTAAAAGATAAAAGTTTGTTTTGATTCAATTTTTCATCAAGGTAATTATTCTCACCCTCAATATCTAATAAGCCCAAGGCTCCATTAAGTGTCTCACCCACTGGCCACTCATGTAGAATGGCTTCTCTAGACTAGAATGATTCCTTCCTTTTTGCTACCGCAAACATAAGCTGAAACACAAAATATATTCACCAAAAGTCCTAGCTAGGCCATTTAGTTATTTATGGAAAAATGGAAAAATGGAAAAATGGAAAAAGAGTTAATACAATTTGGAGGGAAAAAATAATTCTTTAATAATTAATTTAAAATTTTAATATTGTAAATTTAATAGTTTTACAAACTCTTTCTCACATGAATATTAAGTTGAATTTAGCTTGGCAAAGTTGAGGACATGCATAGCACCAAAAACATTGGTGCATGTTGCTACATCATATCTACACTATACCATAAGTCAAGATTTGCTTCATAAAGTCGTTTCTTTTCTTTTCTTTTCTCTTCTCTTCCTCTTTTTCTTTCAAAATTTAACTTAACAATTTTAAAATTATGATTAATTAATACATTCACTAGGTCTTAAGATATCTACTGTGGATCTAGTACTGTAATTTCATGTGTTAATTTAGGAGGAATATATCTTAATTTAGGTGATTCTTGTAAGATAACTTTTAATGAATTGAAAATTTTCTTCTATCTCAAACACTTTACTCTTCTTCCCTTTCCACTACTCCTCATCCCCATACGATTTTTATATATTTTTAAACCTATGATCCCACACATTTCTCTACATACGTACATGATTTTGCATGCAGTTGGGTCGGATATAAATTCGATAGTTTAGAAGTACCTAAACATGCAGACGCTGGGCAGCTGATTTGGAATTGGTAGCTCGATCTTAGTACAAGGAAAAGCTTTTTAATTAACATTTGGCCGGATTCTAAGCATATTTTTTCCACAAGAACTATAATGGTACATAGAATCAAATTAATGTCATTGTAATAGAAATATATATATGGGTATACAATTATAAGTGAATCAATTAACTTCTATAGAGAATATATATAGAAAAGATCTTGTTCGAACTAAATAAATATATATATATATATATATATATATATATATATATATATATATATATATATATTTGACAGTCTATAAAAACAAGTTACATTTTAGACAACCTTTATTATACAAGTAGTATATAGTAACAACTCTTAGCTAGTTATAAATATGCAACTTAATTTTATGGTTGTCGAATAGAATGCACAATTTGGACGCCCTGGAATCCAAATCAAGATAGAGATTTTAGCCAGAAAGGCCGAGGCACCAGTGATCAAGATGGTCTTGTTCTCAAAAAACTGGACGACTATATTTACCCATTTCCATTGATGAAGTTCAAATTAAGTTTATGAAGATAAAGATGAAGGATAAGCTGATAGCAACACACACACACACACACACACACACACACACACACATATATATATATAGCATTCAATGCCCTCAAAAAAAATAAAACATAATACATAGCTTGCATGATCATCATTAATTGTAGAACATTTTATTAAAGATGACATAGAATTAAGTTCAATAAGAAAATTTGGAGACTGCTAAATAGTTTCTTTATTAGATACTATAACATAACTCACGTTTTGTTTCTCTATATGTATGTAAAATGTAAAGTTTGTTCCTCATAAGAGATGTTAGGTCCGATCTGCCTAAGATTACTACCAGAAATGGCCAAACAAGCATGTGTGTAAGTTGGTCTCCAGCTAAGGCAAGACAATTACTTGAAATATTAAGAAAACTAACCTTTTTTTCCCCCTCTAGGCATGTAAGTAACACAAACATTTTCTTCAATGGGGCAGCGCGCTTATATATACTAGGAGTAATAATTATCTATCTATCTATGTATGTATCTATAATGTAAAATTAAAGTTGTCTTATTATACATACAAAATACAAAAACAATTCCAAACTTTAAGAATTCTAATCTTTTTTGTCTTATTAATTTGTATACTCTATTTTCTCACATCTTCTCACAATCACAATATCAAATACTTCCTTTGTATCTGAATATATATATATATATATATATATATATATATATATATATATATATATATATATATGATCAATATTAAATTTTAAATATTTTCAAATTTAGAATTGGCATAAGTAATTTGAGTTTTGAAAACAATAAATCTTACAATTGATATTAATTAAAATTTAAAAAATATTTAAGTTAATTTTCAAAATTCGATAGTTATCTTATATGGAGAGAAAAAACTACAACGAATATTTTAGTTGCCCAATCTAAATTAAACCCCTACTTTGACTGTAAATCGAGAGACGAAGTGATCAAGTGAACGTGGAGGAGAGGAGAGGAGAGGAGAGGAGAGGAGAGGGAGGGGGGGTGCTTTATTAGAGATTGTCTTGATTATTGGTGGGTTGGCTTTATGATAAATATCGGTTTTAATTCCCATTCTGCCCTATATTTAAACATTATAATGTTGGTACTCTTAATAATAAATTACATTTTTGATTTTTCAACGTGGGAAGGGGCCAGGAGGGTATGGTCAAGGTACCAACCACGTAGAATAAAATTTACAATCTTTTTTCTACTTAAATACGTCAGGATACCAAACCAAGTACTAGTAGTCATCGCTATAACACCATCGGTAAAGATCTGGACCAAATAAAGCCCGACTCAAGGCTCATCATATTCCTAATCACTTGCTAGTTAATTATTATTTTAGACGAAAGGAATAGCCTTGCATCAAGGATGAATCCCCATGCATAAATCTAGAGCAAATTACTTCTTACATTCCAAAATTAGATATATTTTAATTTTTTAAAGTTAATTCGCAAAATTTAAAAACTTAAAATTGATATATAATTTTGTTTAAGTTTTGTGAACAACAAAGATGATAATTAGTACTCCCTCCGTCCCATAATATATGACGTTTTAAATGATTTTATTTTCTCTAAATTATTTGATGTTTTATATAATCTAGGAGAATTAGTCACAATCTTTCTAAAATTACTCCTCATAAAAAAATGTTACATATGAGATAAGTATGGTAAACGAATAACATCACATGATATAGACACTTAAGTGTCAGCTCTATAACTTAACACAAACTCACCCAAAATATTATGTCTGAATGTATTATTGTTAGTAACTCAATTTTTTATATACAGACAAATTTTTTCCATATCTTTTGATGCGGGATTGTGGTGTTACAGAAGAGGAGAATGACATATAAAAATAAATTTTATACGCCCATTAATATTTATCTTACTAATCACAAAAAATAAAATAATTGATCATGTTGATCATTATTTACATGTTTTGACTTTTGATTGATTAATTAGTTATATAATTAATGATAATAATTTATACGAATCTCGAATAAACGCGACCAATACCTTGTGTTCTGGTTTTTGGGATGCCATTTCAAAGGTCAATAATTAAACCATTCTTGAATAACTCAACATGGTTGAATCAAGATTTAAGCATAATTAAAATAAATGAATAAAATTATGTATTTTAAATAATAAACGACTGTATTTTTAAAAAGATTATACATTTTAAATGACCAATTAACAAAGATAAAAAATTATATGCCCTCAATATTCAACTCAAATGTAGCAAGTAGTTATATGATGTAATAAAACATCGATTTATACTTTGTTATGGTCCATATGTTCTAAGTCTTCCATTTAAATATGTGAGCTAATTTGATTAATCTAGTTATAAACTTTTAACTCCTCAATTAAAACATGTCATAACTTTTGATTGAATTTGTGATGAATCAAATGATCTAAGTGGTGTTATTGGAACCTTAATTGAGCTTTATTTTTGATTCAAATTTGGACCCAAATTGTTACTACATAAAATGGTATAATAACAAAGCTAGCTATGGTTGGGTGAAAAATAAAAATTCTATGCATTATCAAGTGGCAAGTGGGACATCATCTTATGAGAAGGTGGGGCATTTCTTGATTTCATTAAAGCTATCTCTTAAATCCTAAGCTGCTTTTTTACTAAAAATTAGATGAATATATCTATGCACACAAATATTCAGTCGACAGATAATGTCACTTGACTGAGATTGTGGTCCATTAAACATTTAAACCTTAACTACTGTCACTTATTATTAGTGGACCATTTTACTAATTCTCTAACTAGTTAGTTTCAACCTTTTTGATTTATATTCCCTCATTTTTAAAACGTGGGTAACGTCTAGAATTAAATTAAATTGATTAAAAAAAAGAAAGAAAGTTGGTCACATGTTTGTATGTATTATCTACAATAATGTTACTATCACATAAAAAAATATCATATAATGTTCACATACACACATGCATATTGTGGGCCCCCACTTGATATGCGAGGCCCGCATTATACATATGTGTGTATGTAAATATTATGTGTTTTTTTTTTATGTAATAATAACATTATTTTATAATCTAAGACAGTATCAGTATGTTTGAAAATGATGTTGCTTTACAACTTTTTGCAGCCTGTCCAAAATTGATTGGAACTTTTTGATCTCCACCTTTATTTTGCTGTGACTCTTAAGTTTTCATACTTGGATTGGATCTGCGGTTGAACTGAAAAAAATCAAAATTAATCGGTCCTCCGATTCTCCGATTCGATTTTGACCAATAATCTATTTTTATTCAAAAATCGTTCAAACTTAGTGAACCGACGGTTGAACGGTCTAACTCACCGAACCGGTGATTGGTTTGCGAGTTGAACTGGTTTCTACTTAAATAAATAAAAATTTGGGTCCTGCACTTCAACTTCTTCTACGTTGCGCCCAAATTAATCATTAATATATGGCTTACTCTAATAAATAACACAAAACTATTTATTTTCAAAACCCATTATTCATACCCAATAAATCTTAACAATATTTATAAATAATAATCAGAGAAAATGATAATTTAATATTCAGATCTGAGCCAAAACAGAAAAATCAAAAAGAAAAGAAGAAGAAAAAAAAGAAATAAAAAGAAAAAGAAGAAGTATTCCTTTTGAATATAATATAATAAAAGAAGGGAAGTATGTATCTAGAGATGTTTGATTTTTTGTATAAATAGGTTTAATTTTTCTTTTGGTAGATAAATTGATTTATTTTACATATTTATTAAATATTATATATAAGATATAATAATAATAATAAATATATTTAATTATTTATTATTTTTTATATAGTAATGATGTCATTAAGTCAATAATGGTTCGACCACTATATAAACAAAAAAACTCATCCCCAACTCAGAGCTCTATCTCTTTATACCTCTTCTCTACCTCTCCAGTGATTTCGTACCTCTCCGATTTCGTACCAAATTGACAGGCCTCCGACGAGATCTATCTACGAAGGTAAAAGTGAACTTTTACCATTTTAGTTGTATTTTCGAGCTTTCCATTGGAACCCAAGATTTATAAAGAAAATAAGGTTTAATTTATGGGTATGATTTGAAATGAATAGTCAATTGGTATGACTGGACTAGTTGTAAATCTTTATCTGTTATCTTATCCCTGGGTTTTTTCTTTTCATTCCTTTTTGTACTGTCTGGTTCTAAGAAGTGCTGGGTTGCAAGACTTAATAAATCTGATCTTGATGATTTTTCTGTTGGTTTTGTTGGTGGATTTATTACTCTATTTTCTTTCTCTGGCTTATTTAGTACTGTCTAATTTTTTGTACTGTCTGGTTCTATTTTATTTATATGTGGTTCTTTAGACATCTTTTATGAGACAAATGTTGTGTACATATTGATAAAAGAACTTTGTTAGGAGATTGTTTCTAATAGTCCCACACTCCCACCACATAAATTAATTATATAAAAACTTCAGAAACCATAGTTAATGATGGAAAAATTTCAAACTATTATATGTGAATATTACCTACAAAAAAACTGTTCAAAGAAGAGAACACATGCTTATGTTTACAGTTAACTGTTAATTCTTGCAAGCACGTTATGTGCTCATGGCTCTGATTTTTAAGACTCCATCCACAGTCCATCCACACTGTGCTAGATCATTTTGAAACAGTAAGATTATATCCAAGGACTAGAGTTTCAGTTTCTTTTTTTTGATGAAAACAGCAGTTTGCGACCAAACATTACTAAATAAGCCAGAGAAAGAAAATAGAGTAATAGAACCACCACCAACAGAAAAATCATCAAGATCAGATTTATTAAGTCTTGCAGCCCAACACTTCTTAAAAGAACAAGACAGTACAAAAAGGAAAAACCCGGGGATAAGATAATAGATAAAGATTTACAAATAGTCCAGTCATACCAATTGACAATTCATTTCAAATCCTACTCAGAAATAAAACCTTATTTTCTTTATAAATCTTGGGTACCAATAGAAAACTTGAAAAATCAACTAAAATGATAAAAGTTCATCTTTACCTTCGTAGAGAGAACTCGACGGAGGCCCGGCCGTCGATTTGTTACAAAATCGGAGATATACGAAATCGCTAGAGAGATAATGAGAGAGAGAAGAGGTAGAGAGATAGAGTTCTAAGTTGGGGATGGTTTTTTTTTGTTTATATAACTAACCTATATCTCACACTCCATTAGACCAAATTGCGACCCGCGTATTTTTTTTTAAAGTTCGCTGATAGTCCGTCAAATGAGGTTCACTGCATGAAGCCATGAAGGTCAATTTTTGCGTCCACTTTCTTTCATGTGTTAATCTTTAATTGCCGTGCAAGAAAGTGTTGGGGAAGTGGGGGAGGGCGGCGAAGGGAAAAAAAAATTTTGCACCGCCAGAGCTCATACCACGACCAAATGGATGGCCGGACCAAGAAAGTCATAGTAGAGAATTTTATGTTAATTAAATTGAAAATATATAATTGTTGCGGTCGAAAAAAATAAAGTTTTAATTAATGCCATAAAATTAATATTTAAAAGACAATAATAATGAGGAATTGTAGTTTATGTTTTGAATAACTAACTCTGCCGTGGAAGGATATATCATATATATTTATATTAGTATAAATATAAATAAATTTTATAATCAACATCAATATATAATTATCCAATTACAATATTTACAAGTGATAATATTAATTACAAGAACAATAAACTTTGCAATAAGAATGAACGAATGTCTCACAATAATAATAAATAAATAAATACAAACTATTATTTGAATTTTTTGAACACCCCCTAATCGTCGGTAATAGTAAGAATATCACAATTTCCACAATAAGAAGGAAATACAAACTCCCAGTATTGTTAATGGAATATGAGATCTACATGATCTATATGATGTCCTAATGATTCATTTTTAACCATCAAGTAAAGCTTGAATAAAAATTAAAAAAAGAAGAAGAGAAGCTTAAATGCACTTAGAAAATTTAACACTTGATCTAATTTCACATTTTTTCTTTGAAATTAAAAAAAATACAGAAATAAATTAAGAATCATAAATAATCAAAAAATATTATTTTAAAATATCACAATTAGTCACTTCCGTAAGAAATACGCTAGCATCATCTAGGTCTGTTTGGTAAGAAATTATTCTAATTTTGATGTAACACTTGCCATATATTAATTTTTAAGTTTTAGAAGATTTTGTTAATTTTTAAAGTCTGAAAAGGTCGTACTTGATTCTCTCTAATTAAACCATAGCCGCCGCCGCCGCCGCCACCACCACCATGTGCATCAACTTCCAACTTCCTCAAAACAACTCATGCTTCAAGCAAACATCCAACTCCTCCTCCATCTGCTCACCATTCAATCTGTCCACCACTAATAAATGCCGACATCTAAACTAACGCTAATAAATGGCAACGGGAGGAGAGTCCCACTACTGAGAGCCCCAGTGCATGCAGTCCCCATTACATGCACAAGGATATACTACTACTATGTTACCAACTGTATATTGTGAACTATGTATGTCTTAAGATATGCATTGTTGGCTATATATTCCCCCCGGATATATTTTGTACAATTAAGAAGATTATGACGGACATGCACCTTCCCCTTTAAATTGATTCACAAATTAAAAAATATATAGTTTTAATTTTTAAAATGAGAAAGAAAAAATATATCCATTCCATGGCAGACAAAATTAGTTGATGTATTTGCAAGGAAGTCAACATCTATCTTGATGTCAGTTGATCGATTGTACTGCCTGTAACTATCAAATACGTTACTGGAGCATATATAGTACTGTATGTATTTTTTAAAGCATACAACCAGGTTCTTTAAAACGTGTTAAAGATTCAAGGTCTGTTTTGTTGGTTGATTCAAGTCGGCACACATATTTATTTATATATATAACTGTCAACTCGGATAAAAAACAAAACAAAATATCAAATGATATCCAATATATTTATATATATATGTTAGATTCCTTCATATATGAATGAATATGCCAAAATAAATAAGAAACGTAAAAAAGGAAGTTAAACTTTATTTCTCCGAAACTTACTTTACAATATCACTATTTTAATTATTACAATCAATATTTTAACTAAGGTAAAGTTATGTTAACTGTAGTTAACATTCTGTTGTATATATTGTGAAATTCTTCTGTTATTTTATTTTTTATTATTATGTTGGAATAACCTGTTTATGCGAAGTACCGCATACATGGTGAAATTCTTCTATTATTCCGTTCATTATTATTCGTCGGAATATCCTCGTCATGCGTTACGTTCTTTTAATTCACAGTTCCATTATTTATTATTACATTAGAATAACCACATGCATCATGTATTCTATCGCATGCATCTTTGATTTACATTGTTATTCCATTATTTATTCTTCATTTGGAATATCATATACATATGCGTTTTCTGGGGACTGGTTTAAAATCTTTATTATTCTGTTTGAATATCCCATCTGTGTGTTTTACGTCGGACTGGTTCCGTTATTTATTATTACATTGGAATAACTCGCTGTCTGGCCTATCACATGCCCGGTGATTTCTTTTGTTATTCCATTCTTTATTATACTCGATTGGTTAAAGTTTTGACTTATATACTCCATAAAATTAGTGGAATATCCTTGATATTTAAAGCGCTTCATCCAAAGATCTTTTCATGGAAATATTCTTCCGAGCATTCTTGAATTTTACTCTGCAAAGAAGTATAATGTTGACAATTTGGACGTTATTAGTTCCGGGATAAATTAATTCTTGAACTTGTTTTATTGAATTCTTATATCATTGTCATCATTCTCATGTTTATATTTTATTGAAAGTCATTTGTGGCACGTGGTGCATAGATGGACTTGGTATGATTATGATCGTGGATTATTCTTATAATCATGGTAGTAATGTTATAAATGATGTGGTAAAAGTCCTCGTTGGCCGTAGTGCATTGATAGGCAGGTTGTTGGCATGATTATGACCATTGATGAATACACGAATATCCTTGGCCCGTGGTCGTGGATAATTTGTGGTCGTGATATTAATGAATATTCTTGGCAGTAGTAGTCGAGGGATGATGTGGATTATTTATTGTCGAGTCTCGGCGATAAAAGTGATGAAAAACTTTTTAAATCATAAAGATAGTAGATTTTATTCTCTACTTGACTCTTTTAACGGATTAACTTATTCATTGCGAGTTAAACTTGTTATCTATTATATTTTATCGGTTTAACATTGTTGAAGGCTAATGATAATTTATCCCGCATTATCTTAGTCATAATATTTCTTCTTGGGCTAGTTGAGCTCACCTTTTCTTTTCTTTATTCTCTTGAGGAAATGAGAGCGTAGCGAGGGGACTAGTCGGAAGCGGAGTGATGGTCCGGATGATAGCATTAAGTAGTCCTCACAATTCTATGAAATAGTGTGATAATAATTGTAATGAGGACTTATTACGAGAGTGGATATTGTCTAGAAGACAATATTTGTATTAAAACTCACAGCGTATGTTTTGTCGTATTTTACACGACTGTTGTATAATTAGTTTGTATATGTATTCAGTACCATGTATATGGCGACTCAAGATGGGTGATGTATACCTATTTTAGGGGCGTCACAGTTGGTATCAAAGCTTAGGGATATGATCCCTGGCCGAGATGTGAGACAAGAACTAGGAGAAAAGAGACGGGGAATTCCTTCGCTAGTATGACCTACCTAAGTTTATTTAGTATTTAATTAGTCGATCAGAATATAGGGATAATATGTGATATTTTAATTAACCCTTGTTTTGTGGCAGTGTTTGAAAATGGCATCTGAAAATGTTGAGATAAGCAATGGAGCAAAATAATATGGCCAAGTATCGTAATCTGAGGGCTAAGTTTGCGAGTTATTCCTATTGCATCCCATTTGGTCGATAATGAGGAGAGAATGGCCGCGAATATTTTGTGAGGTTTGAAACCCAAATACGTCGATACCTCATTTCTCACAAACTTTGTTTATATTCGGATGTTGTGAATAGGGCTCGATTATTGGAGTAGCGATAATGAGTCAGCAAAACCAAAATGCAATGACTAACAACACGATAATAATCGTACCAGTGGCAACGGCCATCGAAACAATGATGGCGTAATTGTTACCATTAACACTGTTGGAATACCTGGTGGTTAAAATATACAGTACACGTGGTTGCACAGTAGCACACGGTATTGCACAATATTGTTAAATTATTGATTCGTACGTAAGAATGCCTCAATAATTGTTACAGTAATTACTGTTCAATATTTTATTTTATTGTTTCAATAATTGCTGCGTTGTTAGTTTATATTATTGTTGTTTCAATAATTGTAACTACTCCGTATTTTCCATTATCAAATCAATAATTCATATTATTTGAATAATATTACTCCCTTCGTCCTAAATTAATTGCTCAGTTTTGACTTTTTAAAGTCAAATTGACCATTTTTAAAACTAAACTTTTTACTATTTTTGCTAAAATATAGGTGAAGAGATTATAACCAAAACAAAGTATATACAATTTATTACTAATCCCAATTTTTATAATTTTAGAAATATATTTAACTTAAAAATAGTCAATTTAACTTAAAAAGTCAAAACTGAGCAATTAATTTGGGACGGAGGGAGTATTAGATAGCATTATTGGCAATGTCTAGAAAGTTCTGTCAAGGAGAGGTTTGGTCACCTAATTGCGCGCCAATAAGGAGAAATCCTTATTGGAAATCCCCCTCTTTCCTTGGAACGGCCTGGTTGTCATAATTGTGATTCTGTAATATTATTTGTGAATAATTAATTATTGATTTATATGATAATAAAATATGTATTTGATGTGGATATAAATGATTGATTTATTTATTTTATATGGTTATTAATAAAGAAATTAATGCTGAGGTATTTTATTAGTATTTTGTCGGAGTGGAAGTATTAAAAATCACCCGTTTGTGGGTTTCAGATATTTTCCGTTTGGAATTTGTAAAAACTCAAAGCTACAAAGTTGTAGAGAATTCGATTTCGTGTGGAATGGACATAAAATTCGTATTTTTTTGATAAACAGGCTATTTTCTATGAATTACTGAAGTTTTCAAAAATAAAATAATTTTTATTAAATTATGGGTGGGACCCACTTTTTGGTTGATGTTGAATACACATGTGGGCTGCTGATTTTTTTTGTCAAAGATGGTTGCTAGCTTGTTCAATTAATGCATGCGTAGGAAATGAGAATGGAAATAATATTATTTTATTATTTTAGTCTCCTATGGCGTTCTATTATTTCCCTATAAATAGGCGCTTAGGTTAGAATTGAAAATCACACCAGAAACAAGTTTTCTTTCTCTCTAGATTATCGAGTATTTTTTGTGAGTATTTAGATACTTTGAGAGTTCTTTGTTAGGTCTGAGTTTCCTTCTACTTTCTGTCCGATATTCCGATCGTAAATCTGAGTTATTTTGAGGTTAGGGATGTTATTTTCTTCTTAAATGATATTATTTTCTTCAATATCATTATCTTGAAATATTGGTTTGAACTTTTTAATCAAATTTGGAACTTTTGTGTCGAGATTCTTATTCACGTATCGACCTTTATTCACGAATCTGACACTATTCACCAAAAAATAATTTTTTTCCTTTTTGTCCAAGATGTTTATTATGGTTACTATCTTTGATTGTATCCATGTTTTGATCTTTATTTTTGAATTCTGCTTCTCAATTGGTTATTATGAAGTATTATTGATCTTTGATAGGTTCATTATACTGAATCCACAATATTTGTCCTTACATCTCTCACTGGATTCATTTTCTTTAAAATATTTTTTATCATCCTCAGTCTTAAATGTTGATATTACTGAATATCTTTGGCCTGTAGTACAAAGATGAATGATTAACCGATGAATATCTTTGGCCCATAGTGCGAAAGATGAATAGGTATTGAGATGAACATGACTAACCTGGTGATATAAATGAATATCTTTGGCTCAGAAGTGCAAAGATGAATATTTGATTAAAGATGTTTATTGATTGTTGTTACGAGGATAAAATATTGATGATGAACTTTTAAATCTTAGAAGATAGTAGAATTCATTCTCTACGTTGACTCTTCTAATGGATTGTTGTTTCCGCCACAGTTGTTGATCTAAAACTTGTTGTACATTATATTCTATCGATTTTTCCTGTTGAAAACTAATGATAATTTGTTGTATATTATCTTAGTCATAATATTCTTTCTTTGGGCGATTGAGCTCACCCTTTTCCTTTTTGTTCTATTTTTCTTCTTAGGAGGTGAGAACATAGCAGGATCTAGTCGGGGTATGGAGTGATGGTTCTAGAAAGATGTTTTAGCAGTCCTCACTATTTCTGTAAAATAGTGTATGAATAATTGTAATGAGGACTTATTTGAGTGTGGATATTGTCTAGAAGACAATATTTGTATTTAAACTCACAGTATGTGTTGTCGAATTTTGTACGATAATTGTATTATTGAAGTTATAGTTTTCTTTTTGTACCATGTATTTGGAGACTCGGAATGTGTGTTGTATACCTATTTTGGGGGCGTCACAATTATTGGAAATGTCTAGAAAGTTTTGTCGAGAAAAGTGATTAGGTTATATAATTGCGCGCCAATAATGATAAATCCTTATCGGAAACCTCCCTTTTTCCTGTGAATGATCTGGTTGTTAATATTGTGAGCTTATAATATTAATTATTATGTGGTGGATATTGATTCAATTTTGATATAAATGATGGAATTTAGAATGAAATATTTCTTGAAAGTTTGGCATATTTTCTAAGGACTCACAATTATCTTCTCCGATAAAATATTCCTTCAAATATATTATTATAATATATTATAATTATTTAAATAATAATATTATTTTAATATATATATATATATATAAGCATGTGGTTAAAGGGACGGAGGTTAGAAAATTGTATTTGAATGCTTTATTTTCAAAAGCAGTAGGCCCTTGTCTTTTTTTTCCAAGTTGATGGGCGGAGGTTTTCTCCTGCAAAGGCAATGCATTCATTTGTTTCTAAAGGTGTGGGCCTCACCCATAAGAAATTGGAGTAGGTTAGGCAAAGAAAGAAAAAGAAAAGGAAAGTTAGGCAAGTTATGTGACGTCCCCAAAATAGGTATACAACACCCATTCTAAGTCGCCAAATACATGGTACAGAAAGAAAACTACAACTTCAATAATACAATTGTCGTGCAAAATTCAACAACACATACTGTGAGTTTAAATACAAATATTGTCTTCTAGATAATATCTACACTCAAATAAGTCCTCATTACAATTATTCATACACTATTTTACAGAAATAATGAGGACTGCTAAAACATCTTTCTAGAACCATCACTCCATACCCCGACTAGATCCTGCTATGTTCTCACCTCCTGAGAAGAAAAATGGAACAAAAAGGAAAAGGGTGAGCTCAACTAACCCAGTAAAGAATATTATGACTAAGATGATATACAACAAATTATCATTAGTCTTCAACATGAAAAAATCTGTTAGAATATAATAGACAACAAGTTTTAGATCAACAACTGCAGCAGAAACAATAATCCATTAGAAGAGTCACGTAGAGAATGAATTCTACTATCTTCTAAGATTTAAAAGTTCATCATCAATATTTTATCCCTATAACAACAATCAATATACATCTTTAATCAAATATTCATCTTTGCACTACAAGCCAAAGATATTCATTTGTATCACCAGTTGGTCATGTTTATCTCAATACCTGTTCATCTTTGCACTACGGGTCAAAGATATTCATCAGTTAATCATTCATCTTTGCACTACAGGCCAAAGATATTCAGTAATATCATCATTTAAGACTGAAGATGATGAAAAATATTTTAAAGAAAATGAATCTAGTGAGACAGAAGGACAAATATTAGGGATTCGTATAACAGCTTATCCAAGATCAATAATACTTCATAATAACCAATTGAGAAGCAAAATTCAAAAATAAAGATCAAAACATGGATACAATCAAAGATAGTAACCATAATAGACATATTGGACAAAAAGAAAAAAATTTATTTTTCAGTGAATAGTGTCGTATTCGTGAATAGTGCCGTATACGTGAATAGTAACCCCGACTCTAGATCATTAGTAGGATAATTCCTCTCATATTCTTTGAGTTGTCGCGAGGCATAGGCTATGACTTTCCCATGTTGCATGAGAACACATCCTAACCCTTTGCACAGCATCATCAGAGAAAAACAAATCCATCCAAACCAGATGGTATTGCCAGAACAGGTGCCAAAATGAGTCTCCTCTTGAGCTCTTGGAAAATCTTCTCGCATTCCTCGCTTCATACGAATTTTGTATCTTTCCGAATCAACTGAGTTAACGGAGTAGCGATTCAAGAAAATCCTTCCACGAATCTCTGATAATAACCAGATAAGCCCAGAAAGCTACGCACTTCGATCACCGACTTCGGTTGCTCCCAACTTTGTATTGCTTCAATCTTCGTCGGGTTAACAGATACTCCATGTTTTGACACCACGTGCCCAAGGAATGCTACTTCCGTAAGCCAGAACTCACATTTCTTCAGCTTGGCATATAGCTTATTTTCACGAAGCCTTTCTAGGATCAGCTTCAAATGGTGCTCAAGATCTTCACGGCTTTTGGAATAAATGAGGATGTCATCAATAAAGACAACAACGAACTGATCCAAATATTCCTTGAATACTCGGTTCATCATATCCATGAAAGCGGCGGGGAGCATTAGTCAATCCAAAAGACATGACTAAGAATTCATAATGCCCGTATTAAGTTCGAAGCGCGCCTTTGGAATATCCTCGGTTTAATCTTGGTGATGATATCCGAATCGAAGGTCGATCTTTGAAAAGAATTGTGCTCCTTATGGCGGGTCGTCAAACAGTCATCAATGCGAGGTAGCGGATACCTATTCTTGATGGTGACATGGTTCAATTCTCGGTAGTCAATACAAAGTCGCATACTCGCCTTTCTTCTTTACTTAATAAAACAGAGAGCCCCAAGGAGATGTACTTGGGGCGAATGAAACCGATCTCTAATAACTCCTGTAGTTGGAATTTTAACTCCACGAAGTTCAATAGGAGCCATTCGATATGGGATTTTAGAAATGGGTTTTGTGCGGTTCAAGGTCAATAAAGAATTCAACATCACGCTTACGGGGTAGACCAAAGTTCTTGAAATACATCGAAATTCTCTAACAATGAAATATTATCCAAATCTGACTTGTCTTTATTCAAATCCATAACATAGGCTAAGAAAGCTTGACATCCATTTTTTAATAAACGAATAGCTTTGTGGCTTGATATGATAGTGACTGATTTTTGTGGTTTAGTTGTTTGAATTTGCATAACAGGTTGGTTAGGAATATAAAAACTAACAACCTTACGAAAACAATCAATTTTGGCATGATGAGTGGTTAACCAATCAATTCTTAAAATCACATCAAAAGCAAATATATTTAAAGAGATAGGATCAACAGGTAATGTGATAGTGCCAACTTGGATCAAACAAGATTTATAAACTGTAGATGTAACGAAGGTTTCACCTAACGGAGTTTCAACAGATAAGTTAAAATCCAATTTCTCCGGTGTCAAGTTTAAACGTTGAGCATAAGTAGGAGAGATAAAAGAATGGGTAGAACCGGTATTTAGTAAGGTATAAACTTCTCAAGAATTCAAGATTAGCTTACCCGTGATCACCTCATTTGGGTTCCTCACGTTTTGGCCAGTCATGACAAACGCTCTTCCAGGAACCGTTGATTTCTACTTATCCGGGACAGCTTTTGGAGTCACCATCCCTGTTGAACTTGGTTTTGCTACAGAACACTCTCGAGCTATATGACCCTCCTTTCCACAGTTATAACATACCTTGGATTGTTGTGGGCAGTTTGGGCTGATATGTCCCTCTTTCCCATTTTTAACATATTACCACGGCCGTGATTGTTTCTCCTCCCTCGCAACAGATTGATCTTTGGTGTTGCTGCTGATGTCTTCCCATCATTGTTGAATCTTCTCTTTTGGAAATATCCACTAGAATCACCTCTTCTATTATCATGGCCACGATTACCACCCGAGTGGTTACCGTTTTTGTCCGTATTCTTCCCTCCTCGCTGGTTATCATCGCTCTGATGACTGTTGTCACCGGTATGACCCTGGTTGTGATCCCTCGATTGAGTATACTCATTATCTCGCTCTAATAATTGAGCCATATTGACAACATCTGAATACATAGAAAATTTATGAGAGATAAGGTATTGACGAATCTCGGGTTTTAGACCTCTCAGAAACATCCGCGTCATCGTTCCTCATTCTCTACCAAATGAGGTCTGAACACGGATAACTCCGCGAACTTCGCCTCGTACTGAGACACCGTCATGTTGTTCTGTTCCAGTCTAATAAACTATACCTCCTTCATATGACGAATACTTTCAGGAAAGTACTTGTTATTGAACAGTTTCTAAAATCTTTCCCATGACATGTTGAGTGTGGCTGGCTGGGTACGCTTCACGGATTCCCACTAGTAATTTTCCTCTCCACGAAACATAAAGGTGGCGAATGGAACCTTATGTTCCTCCGTGCATCCCAAGACATCGAATATCTTGGTAATTTGATTGACCCATGTTTCCGCCTTAATCGGATTGAGTTTTTCCCAGAAATCTGGTGGTCCCAACTCTTTGAAATGCTTGGTTGTGATAGACCGCGCGTTGCTATCACTTCCACCCGTATTTTGTTCGCGAGTCTCCCTCGTCTGATTTTGCATGAACTGCAAAATGCTCCAAAATATTCCATCATTCATCGTTTGCTCGATAGTGTTGTTTATAGGAGGAATATTGTCTTCCCCGTTGCCGCGTCTCTGGTTTTGTGACTAAAGGTTGTTCCACGGTCTCATACACTCCATTGTTAACGTTACTCGTGAAATTATTCTTAAATCTTGCCATAAAACAAAGGTTAATTAAATAAATTAACATATCACATAATATCCACTATATTATGACCGAGCCAACAAATAAGCTTAGATAGGACACACTGGCGAAGGATTTACTCATCTCTCCCTCCTAGTTCTATTCCACGATCTCCGCCAGAGATCATATCTCTAAGCTTTGATACCAACTGTGACGCCCCCAAAATAGGTATACAACACCCATTCTGAATCACTAAATATATGGTGCAGAAAGCAAACTACAACTTCAATCATACAATTGTCGTGCAAAATATGACAACACATACTGTGAGTTTAAATACAAATATTGTCTTCTAAACTATATCCACACTCAAATAAGTCCTTATTACAATTATTCATATAGTATTTTATAAAAATAGTGAGGACTGTTAGAACATCTTTCTAGAACCATCACTCCATACCCGATTGAGATCTTTGCTTTGTATTCTCACTCTCCGAGAAGAAAAATGGAACAAAAAGAAAAAAGGTGAGCTCAACTAGCCCAGTAAAGAATATTATGACTAAGATAATATACAACAAATTATCCTTAGTCTTCAACAGAAAAAAATCTGATAGAATACAATAGACAACAAGTTTTAGATCAACAATCGCGGTAAAAAAACAATTCATTAGAAGAGTTAAGTAGAGAATGAAATCTACTATCATCTATGAATTTAAAAGTCCATCATCAATATTTTATCATTTATAATATCAATCAATATACATCTTGAATTAAATATTCATCTTTGCACTATGGGCCAAATATATTCATTTGTATCACCATTAATTCATGTTCATCTCAACACCTGTTCATCTTTGCACTACGGGCCAAAGATATTCATCAGTTAATCATTCATCTTTGCACTACAGGCCAAAGATATTCATCAAATATCACCATTAAACCCTGAGAATGATGAAAAACATTTTAGAGAACGAATCCAGTGAGATAGAAGGACAAATATTAGGGATTCGTATAGCAGTTTATCCAAGATCAATAATACTTCATAATAACCAATTGAGAAGCAGAATTCAAAAATAAAGATCAAAACATGGATACAATCAAAGATAGTAACCATAATAGACATCTTGGACAAAAAAAAAAATTTCATTTTTCTAATTGAATAGTGTAATGATACGTGAATAGTGTAGATATCGTGAATAGTGTCAGTATCGTGAATAAGAACTCCCAAACACAAAATTTCCAAATTTGATTAAAAAGTTCAAACCAATATTTTGGCATAATGATATTGAAGAAAATAATATCATTTAAGAAGAACATAACATCCCTTACCTCAAAATAACGGTACTTCTGATCAGAATATCGGATAGAAAATCGAAGAAAAACTTGTACAGAACAACAACTCTCAAAGTATCTAAATACTCATAAAAATACGCTCGATAATCTAGAGAGAAAGAAAATTTGTTTCTGGTGTAATTTTCAATTCTAAACTAAGCGCCTATTTATAGAAAAATGTTAGAACGTCATAGGAGACTAAAATAATAAAATAATATTATTTCTATTCTCATTTCCTACGCATGCATTAATTGAACTAGCTAGCAACCATCTTTGACAAAAAAATCAGCAACCCACATGTGTATTCAACATCAACCAAAAAGTAGGTCCCACCCATAATTTAATAAAAATTATTTTATTTTCCGAAACTTCAATAATTTATAGAAAATAGCCCGTTTATCAGAAAAATACGAATTTTATATCCATTCCATACGAAATTGAATTCTCTACAACTTTGTAGCTTTTAGTTTTTTCAAATTCCAAGCAGAAAATATCCAAAACCCACAAACGGGTGATTTTTAATACTTCCACTCCGATAAAATACTGATAAAACACCTCAGCATTAATTCCTTCATTAATAACCACATAAAATAAATAAATCCATCATTTATATCCACATCAAATAAATATTTCATTATCATATAAATCAATAATTAATTATTCACAAATAATATTACGAGAATCACAATTATGACAACTAAGTGCCGTTCCTGGAAAGAGGGGCTTTTCAATAAGGATTTCTCTTACTTGGCATGCCTTGATTAGGTGACCAAACCTCTCCTCGATGAGAACTTTCTAGACATTGTCAATAATGTTATCTAATAATATTATTCAAATAATATGAATTATTGATCTAATAATGGGAAATACTGAGTAGTGACAATTATTGAAACAACAATAAAATAAACTAACAACACAACAATTATTGAAACAATAAAATAAAATATTAAACAGTAATTATTGTAACAATTATTGAGTAGTGCCTTCTTACGTACGAATCAATAATTCAACAATCTTTGTCATGCAATAAAGGTCTTGTTAATACAACCAATGCCAGATTCTTCGTATTTTAACAACCAGGTATTCCAACAGTGTTAATGGTAACAATTACGTTGTTATTTATAAAACTCAAACTTTGTCGTTTTCTTCATCCGACAGTTATTTCGTTATGGGGCCCACAATTGACTGCGCCGTCGTACGGATATTCTCGACAAAAAGAATATTCCATGACCAAACGAATATTTCTCGACAAAAGGAATATTTTATAACCACTTACTTATTTCGCAAAATTTTCACATTTCACCCATAACCAAAGCATTATATCAAATTAACACCTTATTAATTTAGAATAATGAATAGAAGAAAATTCAATTTATTTATAATAAGTTGGGGTCTTACAAGTTAGGCAGATTGAATTATTTTCTTCCTCCATGCTGCAGTACTATAAAAGGGGGGTAACCCTCCTTCCTAAACACACCAAAAATCACAAGCGTTTCTACTGCAATATTGTGAATATAAGAATACTTTGAATGTAGCTTTTAGTGCAAGATTTTCGCAAAATAATATTCGATATTCTAGACAATCTAGTTTTCTACTAGGGTAAAAGATGTTATTTTCTTTCAATATTCATAAAGAATATTATTTTATTTCAATACTCATAAGAAATACTATTTTCTTTCATACTCCATATTATGTAAGTGATATTATTTTATTTCGTATTCCTAAATTTAAACTTACTATGGTAAGTATTGCTTCTATAATTTCTGAAATGATTAAAAATTCCTTAAGTTTTGCGCTTTATCTAATATCATTTCACTGAAATATTGGTCTAAACTTTCTTATTAAATTTTAATATTTTCATGTCGAAGTACTATTCATACAATACTATTCATGAGTACTATTTACAATAGAATTTAATTTTCTTTTATGTCCAAATTGTTTTTGATACATGAATATCATTCTTGATTTTTACTCCACAATTAATTATCATGTTGACAATTTGAATATTCTTGAACTCTGGATAAATTGAATTATAAATTTCTAATATTTATCCTTGATCTCATCACTTGATTGATTATTTATATCATTGTCATCATCCTCGTACTTATATTGTAATGAAAGTCATCTTTGGTCCGTATTGCAAAGATGAAGTATTGATTGTTATGATTATTACCAGGAATTGTGTATTGGTATAATCATGACCTTTAATGTTACAGATAAAGGTTTGTGGTGAAAGTCATCTTTGGGCCGTAGTGCATAGATGCACATATATTTGGCATGATCATGACCACCGGTGATACAAATGATTATCTTTGGCATGTAGTGTATAGTTAATTCGTTGATTGGAAATAATTATTGATTGGTGTTACAGGGATGAAATATTGATGATGGACTTTTAAATCATAGAAGATAATAGACATCATGCTCTACTTGACTCTTCTAATGGATTGTTGTTTCCGCTGCACTTGTTGATCTAAAACTTATTGTCTATTATATTTATTAATTTTTTCCCTGTTAAGGACTAAGGATATTTTGTTCTACATTATCTTGGTCTATTTTTTACTGGGCTAGTTGAGCTCACATTTTTCCTTTTGGTTCCATTGTTCTTCTTAGGAGGCGAGAATGTAGCTGGCACTACAAGAAATTTGACCTATAACGATGAGTTTTAGCGACGGTAAGTTCGGAATCGTAACAATAAGGTATGTATAGCGACGGTCATGAGCTGACCGTTGGTATAAAGAGAAAAAATAACTCTATTACGAGGGTCACCTCTTGGCCGACGCAATAAATAAAGGGATAAAATAGGCTTATACCGAGGCCTTTTATTTGGCCGTAGGTAATGGAAGCTTCAAGTTCCCTCCTAAATGAAATTATCTGCCAAAATCTACCACCATTATTTTCACTCTCCCAAAATCTCTCATACCTATACCCCAAATTTCCATCTTTATCGCAAACCTAAATCGCAATTGGAAGAATAATTCTCTCTCATACCCAGCCCTAAATCTCTCGTACCCAGCCCCTAAATCTCTCGTACCCAGCCCTAAATCGCAAATGGACATTAGCGATACATCTCTGCCGTATGGCTCCACAATGCGACATAACCGAAGCCGCAGCCCTAGAAGTCGCCGCAGCCAGCGTCGATCGCGTGACCTAGAAAATTCAGACGATAGCGAATATGAAAGAGAACGGGAGAGCAAGAAGAAGAAGAAGATTACTGAAGATGATATTGCTGAGTATTTGGCCAAAAGGCCCAGAAAAAGGTTGTTATTCAAACGAACTGTTTTATTTTCGTTTTTTCTTTTTGTATTGTTTAATGTTAATGATACTGTGATGTTGTTTCATGATTTAGGCGTTGAAAGTAGCGAAGAAACTCAAGTCAGACAGTTTCTGGATATGCAAATGACTCAAATCCGTTCGGTGATTCAAATCTTAATGAAACGCAAGTCAATTTCCGTTAGTTATAAGTTTTGATTTTTAATTTCGGCCCAATTGTCTTTACGGTTTAAGGGAGATGAATATATGTACTCTAAACGATAAATTATGGGAATGGTTGTCTACCATGTCCACTATAGCATTTTGGAAATTTGATGCACTCATCAGTGCGAGATTGAGTTCAGATGAATATAATAATAATAATAATAATATAATAATAATAATAATAATAATAATAATAATAATAATAATAATAATAATAATAATAATTTTATTTATTGCTTAATAACGTAGTGGAAGGTGCTGAATGAATTAAAAGCCCAAAACTTAGTGAATACCAGGAACTGAACTCCTGATTGTAATGTTGTCAGTATAACTATTTTCATCAGAATGTCTGTCTTTGAATTTCAGATCGACATCATGAGGAAGTTTCCCTTGGAAATTTAAAGAGGTTTCCATTCAGGGAACTTCAGATTGCAACCAAACTTCAAGAATGGTGACTTGGTTTGGGGAATTACAGGATGGGAAGAGTACAACCTCATTACAGCTACAGAGTCGCTATTTAAAATTCAACATTCTGATGTGCCTCTTTCTTACTATACAGGATTACTGGGTAAGTCTTTTAGCTTATTTGTCATATTATTATAAATGTGCACAACAAAGGTATAAGAGAATGGTCCTAGGTGCTTGTACAGTAAAACTTATGCAGTTTTTTGATTTTTAGTGTTTAGGACATTATGTGGTATGATTTTTTATTCGTTTCTCTATTGAGTTGTTTATTTGATATGTATTTCCTTTAGTTTAACTTTTGATTTTTGTACGTGTGTATGTTTGATGTTCAACTCTGTTTTTCTCCTCAAAATTTGATTGTTTATTATATTGAGGTTTTATATTATAGTTGTGACATGTATTAAAACATACTGTCAGTAGAAGGAGTAATCTTACTCGGTTAGGTTTCTCTAACAATGTATACATTGTGTCTTCTTCATAAACATGCAGTCTACCACCTCCTCTGCTATTAATGGTTCAGTGGCATCTTCAAAAGTAGAGTCACAACTTGCTGATGCTCGAGTGTATATGCTCACCCACCCTAAAGAATTTGACATGGTATGATCTATTTATTTCATCTTATGCAAGTCTTTTTCTTCATTTGAATATTTGACATACTTTTGTAGTATGGGAGGAGTATTTGAATAAATTAATGGTTAGAAAGCAAATGATCAGAGCAGTTTGACAAGACATTAGGGTTGCATAGTTGTATGATGGATGAAGATTTTAAGCCTAGCAGTCTCTTGGATGGGTTATTTCCTCAGATTTTACTTATGTGGTATGAATGGTTTTTGTGCGTTATCGTGTTTACAGCCAATCACAATCTGAAGTTTGTTCGTATCTGCACACGTTGGGTTTGGTTAGGTCGGTAGTCCTAAACTACGCCTGTTTTCAATTAATCTAGCTTTTCTGAGAATCTGCGGGCTAATGTATTTGAAGGATGTTACATACAGAAGGGTCTGAGCACCAGGGGTTGCCCTTTAGGTGACTAGATTTTATTTTATGGTGTTGATTTATTTATTTATTACCTATGGGCTATAGTGTGGTTTATTAAAATCCTATATATCCAAAGAAAACCTGTATTATTATAACTATTACTGTATTTAGGGGTAATATTTATATTAATGTGAAAAAGTGTATTTTACCAATATTTCACCTGGTTTATTGGTATTCTTTATTCTTTATGTTTGTAAATTGTGTATCCTGAATGGTGCACTTGAATGACGAGGCTGTTAGCCTGTAGGCTACTATGTATGAATATAGAACAACAGAGAAGTAGCTACAATTATAATTTGTGAAGTGTTACCAATTGTCATAATCAACTATGTATGTCAGCGTTTGTTTGGGTGCCTTAATGTAATTCTCATAATCATTTTGACAGCATGTGGAAAAAGAGTGAGAAATGATGGAAGGTCCAAAATTATTGACAAATGAGACTCCCTCCTTTTGTAGTATGGGAGGAGTATTTGTTTTTCAATAAAAATATATAAAGAAGATGTAAAAAATTATAATTATGTATTGTTGTTTGCATGTATTATTTTAAATAATATAGTTAGGTATTATATTATATTATTATTATTATAAGTGCGCCTTAGGCACATTTTGATCTCTTTTCCCATGTTTTCAATTTCAATACTTATATTGCAGGTGCACAGCGGAATGCCAACTGAAGGAAATGGGATACAAGTAACTGGGCAGAAAATATTTGAAGAAACTGAAGCTACGCGATTCTTGCGAATAGCAACTGAAGTTACAAATTCATAATAACAACTAATAATAGCCTAAAAGAAACTTAGGCGAGATACAGAAGATCACAGTAGTACATAAGAAACTTAGGCGATAATATTGTATTGTAATGATAGATTGTAAAAGTTATTAGTTTAGTAGTTTTGTATAATAATGATCATCATATTTGAGGAGATGAATTATTCAACTATTATATTGTAATGTTGTAATGTGAGTGATTTTAAATGATGTATATAATATTTTTTATATTTTATTTTATATTGTATTTGTGTTTGTTCAATAAATGTACATTATTAATTAATTTTTTTTAAATATAAAAAGGCTTTAGCGTCGGTCGTCGAACGTAGCTATAGTGTTCTATAAAACACATGCCTATAGCGACGGTCGCCAATCGTAGCAATAACTTTTAGCGACTGTTGGTAAAGAGAATGTGACGCCCTCAAAATAGGTATACATCACCCATTCTGAGTCGCCAAATACATGGTACAGAAAATAACTACAACTTTATTATTACAATTGTCGTGCAAAATACGACAACACATACTGAGAGTTTAAATACAAATATTGTCTTCTAGACAATATCAACACTCAAATAAAGTCCCCATTACAATTATTGATGCACTATTTTACAAAATAGTGAGAATTACTAAAACAGCTATCTAGGACCATCACTCTATACCCCGACTAGTTCTTGTTATGTTCTCGCTTCCTGAGAAGAAAAATGGAACAAAAAGAAAAAGGGTGAGCTCAACTAGCCCAGTAAAGAATATTATGACTAAGATAATATACAACAAATATCCTTAGTCTTCAACAGAAAAAAATCTGATAGAATACAATAGACAACAAGTTTTAGATCAACAACTGCAGCGAAAACAACAATTCATTAGAAGAGTTAAGTAGAGAATGAAATTTACTATCATCTATGAATTTAAAAGTCCATCATCAATATTTTATCGCTGTAATATCAATCAATATACATCTTGAATTAAATATTCATCTTTGCACTACGGGCCAAAGATATTCATTTATATCACCAAATTAATCATGTTCATCTCAACACTGCTCATCTTTGCACTTTACGGCCAATGATATTCATCGGTAATCATTCATCTTGCACCTACGAGCCAAAGATATTCATCAAATATCACCATTAAACACCGAGAATGATGAAAATATTTTGAGAGAACGAATCCAATTGAGATGGAAGGACAAATATTAGGGATTCGTATTTCGGGTTATCCAAATTTAATAATACTCTATAATAACCAAGTGTGAAGTAGAATTCAAAAAAATAAAGATCAAAACATGGATACAATCAAAGATAGTAACCATAAAAGACATCTGTGACGAAAAAGAGAAAATTTTATTTTTCTATTGAATAGTGGTCAGATTCGTGAATAGTCTTAGTATATGTGAATAAAGAACTCAAACACAAAAAGGTAGAAATTCCACAATAAAATTTATAAAAATATCTCAAAGATAATGATATTGAAGAAAATAATATAATTTAAGAAGAAAATAACATCCCTTACCTCAAAAAAACAAAGACTTGAATGAAAGGTCTGATGTGATCTTTGAATGAAACTTATCTTGAATAGCAACTCTCAAAGTATCTAAATACTCACAAAATACGCCGATAATATAGAGAAAGAAAGCGAGAAAGCTTATGTTTACGGTGTGATTTTCAATTCTAACCTAAGTACTATTTATAGGAAAATGCTAGTGACGCAGAAAGCAGACTTGACTGCATATGTACGCGCCCACAAATAGGTATACATCACCCATCTTGAGTAGCCAAATACATGGTACGAAATTCAAATACAAACTTAAATATACAACATCAGCTATGAGTTTTAATACAATCATTTTCTTCTAGATAGTATATAAACTCAAAATAAGTCCTCAATACATTTATTACCACACTATTTCACATAATAATGAGAACTACTAATACTATCATCACCGACCGTCACTCCGCTTCCCAGACTCAGTCCCAAATATATTCTCATTTCTGAAGAAACGGTGAAAAGAAAGGTGAGCTCAACTAGCCTAAGAAGAAATATTATGACTAAGATAATGCAAAATAAATTATCGTTAGCCATCAACAAAGTATAAACCGATACAATATAACAAACATCAAGTTTAAGCTGCGTGAATAAGCAATTCATTAAAAGAGTCAAGTAGAGAATAAAATCTACTATCTTTTATGATTTAAAAGGTTTTCATCACTTTTATCACATTTGGGACTCAACAATAAATAATCCACATCATCCACTTTACTGACCAAGGATATTCATTAGTATCACAACCACAAATTATCCATACACTACGGGCGAGGATATTCATGTATTCATCAATGGTCATGATCATGCCAACAATCGTCCATCAATGTACTACGGGCAATAAGGACTTTTACCACATCATTTGTAACTTTACGGTCCATGATTATCTTGATTAATCATCTTCATAATCATACCAAGTCCATCTATGCACTACAGGCCACATATGACTTTCAACATAATATAAACATGAGGATGATAACAATTGTGACACCCCCAAAATAGTTCCATTCCATCCAACACATTCTGAGTCGCCAAATACATGGTACAGAAATAACTACAACTTTATTATTACAACATATAAACTGTGAGTTTAAATACAATTATTGTCTTCTAGACAATATACATACCCAAATAAATTCTCATCACAATTATTTATACATTATTTTACAAAAATGGTGAGGACTACTAAACAACTCTCTCTATAACCATTATTCCATATCCCGACTCGTACTCGCTACATTCTCGCCTCCACGAGAAGAAAAATGGAACAAAAGGAAAAGGGTGAGCTCAACTAGCCCGATAAAGAATATTACGACTAAGATAATATACAACAAATTATCGTTAGTCTTCAACGAGGAAAAATCTAATAGAATACAATTGACAAACCAGGTTTTAAATCAACAATCTGCAATGGAAACAACAATTCATTAGAAGAGTTAAGTAGAAACGCAAACTACTATCTTCTATATATGAATTTAAAAGTTCATCGTCGATATTTTATCCTGTAACATCAATCAATATATATCTCGAATCAAATATTCATCTTTGCACTACTGTGCCAAAGATATTCATCGATTAATCATGTTCATCTAAACACTGCTCATCTTTGCACTACGGGCCAAAGATATTAATCGATCGGTCATGTTCATCTCAACACTGTTCATCTTTGCACTACGGGCCAAAGATATTCATCAAAAATCATTCATCTTTGCACTACAGCCAAAGATATTCGGTAATATCATCATTTAGGGTAGAGGATGATGAAAAATATTTTAAAGGAAGCGAATCCGAAGGAAACAAAGGAACAAATATTAAGGATTAGTATTTTAAACAATCCAAGTTCAAAATACTTCATAAGTAACCGTAGTGGAGTAAAATTCAAGAATGATCAAAACATGGATACAATCAAAGCTAGTATCCATAATAGATATTTTGGACAAAAAGAAGAAATTTCATTTTTCTATGAATAATTGTCGTATTCGTGAATAGTCTTGCATATCGTGAATAGTAACTCGACGACACCAAAAGATAGAAATTTCACAAAAAATATCTTCACGTTTCGTGAATAGTACTCGTGAATAGTAACTCGTAAATAGTAACCCATGAATAGTAACTCGTAAATAGTAACTCATGAATAGTAACTCGTGAATAGTAACTCATAAATAGTAACCCTGACATGAAAAAGTTCCAAATTTGATAAAAATTTCCAAACAATATTTCGGCATAATGATATTGAAGAAATAATATCATTTGAGAAGAAAATAACATCCCTTACCTCGAAAGACAAGATTTCTTACAGTTGAAACCTGGATATAGGCTATGACTTGAACTTGCAATAGTATAGCAATACTCAAAGTATACTCAAAATACTCACAAGAATACGCTCGATAATATAGAGAGAGAAAACTTCAGTTTCTGGTGTGATTTTCAATTCTAACCTAATGATGGCAAATATACAAGTAGAACCGACTTTAATCGATAAAGTTAAAATTTGCTCAAACTACGGACACAGGGGTGATGCGTATGAAGAAGAAAGTGCGAAGGAGCTATTAGGAAGCGAGAATTGATGAGAAAAGAATACTTGAGTCAATTCTAGACTTTCGTTCTAACGATTGTGACTGAAGCATAAAATCATGATGGAGGCACACAACACCCCGTTTGCAATCCATCTCGGGAGTACCAAAATGTATCATGATATTCGACATACATTTTGGTGGAACAATATGAAGAGAGAGATTACGGAGTTTATCTCAAGATGTTTAACTTTCCACAACGATGTAAAGGCGGAGCGTCAAGTGCCAAAAGGTCCATTCTGACCACTTGAGATTCCTAATGGAAATGGGAACACATTACTATGGATTTTGTTATAGGTCTTCCCAAAGTTTCTCAAAGGCGTAGATGCAATTTGGGTTATTGTTGATAGATTAACCAAGTCGCCCATTTCTTACCGACACGCCGAGACTTATCCCCTTGAACGTCTTGCTTCGTATATGTACGTGAATGAGATTATGCGATTGCATGGCATGCCAAGATCCATAGTTTCGGATCATGACCAGAGATTCACTTCAAGATTTTGGGTTAGCTTGCGAGAAAAGCTATGGAGCGCGGATTTGATTGATTCGGCAAAGATACCATCCTCAAACCAGACGGACAATCGAGAGAGACTATTCAAACCTTGAAGATCTATTAAGACTTTGTGTCCTAGATTTCAAAGGAAGTTGGGATAAGTACCTACCACTGGTGGAATTCTCCTACAACAACAGATTATCGAAGCAAGTATAGGCATGGCTCTATTTGAGGCGTTGTATGGATTTAAAATGTCGTTCTACAGTATCTTTGGGACGAGGTGGGATAAGCAACATTGTTGGGACCGAAATTAATACGCATGACTACGAAAAGATCCAAATGATTCGACAACGTATTCAAACTTCACAAGATCGACAAAAGGGTTATCTTGATCTTCATAGAAAGGGCGTGGAGTTTAATATTGGAGATCATGTATTGTTACGTATTGCTCCATGGAAAGGAGTTACAAGATTTGAGAAAGAGGAAAGCTCAATCCAAGGTTTGTTGGTCCATTTGAGATTCTTGACCGAATAGGAAACGTAGCCTATAGACTCGCGTTACCTCCAAGTATGTCTCGTGTTCACAATGTATTCCACACATCTATGCTTCGTAAATATGTGAAAGACCGAACCACATTATTGCATTAGAACCCGCATTTGAGATAGTTAAGATTTAATCTGAGGAGATACTTGTTAAGATTTTGGATAAGAAAGAGCATGTCTTACGCATGAAGGTTATACCACAAGTTAAGGTTTTGTGGAGAAACCATGCAATTGAGGAAATGACATGGGAGTTGGAATCGAAGATGAAAGCGAGGTACCTCACCTTTTGATATACCAGTACGTCACGTCAATTTAGAATGAAATTTCATAAGGAGGGAGGTTGTAAGACCCCAACTTATTATAAATAAATTTGAATTTTCCTTTATTCATTATTCTAAATTAATAAGGGTTAATTTGATATAATTCTTTGGTTATGGGTGAAATGTGCAAAGTTTACAAAATAAGCAAGTGGTTATAAAATATTCATTATTGTCTGGGAATATTCGTTTGGTCGTGGAATATTCTTTTTGTCGGGAATCTCCGTCTGCACTACATGATCATTAGTTGGGCCCATAACGGAAAACGGTTGGATGAAGGAAAATGACAAAGATTGAGTTTTATAAATAACGACGTAAATTGTTACTGAATTAACAACATTGTTGGGTTACACGGTGGTTAAAATCTGATGTCTGGCGTGGTTCGCACAAAGAGTTATCACCAGTATTGAAATATTATTGAATTATTGATCCTTTACGTAGAAGGCCTTCTTTCGATATTTATTCTGATGAATTCTTTATTCAATATTATATTTTATTGATTCAATAATTCTTTGCGTTGATATTTTGTATTGCGGTTGTTTCAATAATTGTTATTACGAAAGATTTTCCATTATTAAATCAATAATTCATATTATTTGAATAATATTATCGGATAACAATGATATTGGAAATGTCTAGAAAGTTACATCAAGGAGGTTTGGTCACCTAATCATGGCTACAAGAAGAAGGAGAAATCCTTATTGGAAAGCCTCCTCTTTCACTGGAGCGGCACAGTTGTCGATCTTTGTGATTACAGAATATTATTTTAAATAAGTAATTATTGATTATTATGATAAAGAAAATATTTATTTTATGTGGATATAGATGGAGAAAATATTTATTTTATGTGGATATATATTTCTTACGCAAAGTTATGCAGAATGGAATTTCCCATGGAAAGTTGCTTGCGTTTAAATTTTTCCGATAAACGACTCTATTTTCTACTTAATTATTAAAGTTTGGAAGATAAAATAATTTTATTAAATAATGGGTAGGACCCACTCTTGTTTGAACATGTGGGTTCTTGGAAATTGGGTCAAGGTTGGTGGTGGTGAAGTGGTCAAATAGCGTGCGTGAGAAATGTAATTTTAAATAATAATAATTTATTAATTTAGTCTCGTTTAGGCGTTAACATTTTCCTATAAATAGAGGGCTAAGTTAGAATTGAAAATCACACCGAAACAAAGTTTTCTCTTTTCTCTCTCTAAATTATCGAAATGTATTCTTGTGAGTATACTTTGAGTGTTCTTTATCTGGTCTTGAGTTCTTTGTCGACTATATCTGAAATTCAGGTCAATCTGCGGTTATTTTGAGGTAAGGAGTATTATTTTCTTCTTAAATGATATTTTTCTTCAATATCATTATCTTAGAAAGTATTGGTGAACTTTTTATCAAATTTGGAACTTGTTGTGTTAGTTCGGGTTACTTATTCACGTATATGACACTTTATTCACATTATCGACCTTTATTCACGAATACTGCCTTATTCAATAGAAAAATAAAAAATTTTCTTTTTGTCCAAAATATATATTCGGATACTAGCTTTGATTGTATCCATGTTTTGATCATTCTTTAATTTTACACCAATATGATTATTTTGAAGTATTTTTGGACATGGGTAAAACAAAGTACTGAATCCTTAATCCTTAATCCTTGTCATTTTGTTTCCTTTGGATTCGTTTTTTTTAAAAATGTTTTTCATCATCCTCAAATCTAAATGGTGATATAAATGAATATCTTTGGCACATAGTGCAAAAGATGAACGATTAATCGATGAATATCTTTGGCTTTGTAGTGCAAAGATGAGCAAAAAGTTGAGATGAACATGACCCAACCCAGTGATATGAAATGAATATCTTTGGCACAGTAGTGCAAAGATGATTAAAGATGTATATTCATTGTTATTACTGAGGATAAACTATTGATGATGGACTTTTAAACCTTAGAAAAGAATAGAATTCTTTCTCTACGTGACTCTTCTAATGGATTGTTGTTTCATTGCATTTGTTGATCTAAAACTTGTTGTCTATTGTATTCTATTAGATTTTTTCCTGTTGAAGACTAACGATAATTTGTTGTATATTATCTTAGTCATAATATTCTTCTTTGGGCTAGTTGAGCTCACCCTTTTCCTTTTTGTTCTATTTTTCTTCTCGGGAGGTGAGAACATGCAGGATCGAGTCGGGGTATGGAGTGATGGTTCTAGGAAGATGTTTTAGTCGTCCTCACTATTTACGTAAAATAGTGTATGAATAATTAATGAGGACTTATTTGGGTGTGTATATTATCTGAAAGACAATATTTGTATTCAAACTCACAGTTGTATTGTAAGTATTCTACACGACATCTGTATTGTCAAAGTTGTAGTTTGCTTTCTATACCATGTATTTTGGCGACTCGAGAATGGGTGTTGTATACCTATTTTGGGGGCGTCCACAGCTTAATATCGAGCTTAGGGATATATGATCTCTCCAAGGAGATCGGGGAATAGAACTAGGAGGAGAGATTTAGTAAATCCTTCGCTAAAGGTCCTACCTAAGCTTATTTGTTGGTCGATCATAATATAGGATATTATGTGATATGTTAATTTGTTTAATTAACCCTTGTTTTATGGCGATGTTTTAAGAATGGGCACGAGAGAACGTTAACAATGGAGTTTATGAGGCCAGGAGACGCCTTGGGTGCTCACCAAGCGAGAGAACGTCTGACAGTCGACAATGTTCCTCCCGTGAACAACGCCAATCGAGCAAATGATGAACGACGGGATGTTTAGAAGCTTTTTGCGGTTCATGCAAAATCAAACGAGGAGACTCGTGTACAAAATACGGGAGGAAATGATAATAACGTGATGCGGTTTGTCACGTAAAACAATTCAAAAGTTAGGGAGCACCAGATTTCCATGGAAAGCCGGATCCGATCAAGGCGTAAGCGTGGGTCAAGCAAATTACCAAGATATTCGATGTCTTGGGGTGCACGGAGGAAAGAAGGTTCCATTCACACCTTTATGTTTCGTGGTGAAGCAGACATCGCGGTGGAATCATGAAGCGTACTCACCAGATGCACTTAACATGTCTTGGGAAAGATTTCAGAATCGTTCAATGACAAGTACTTTCCAGAAAGTATTCGTCATATGAAGTAGGTAGAGTTTATTAGACTCGAACAGAACAACATGACGGTGTCTCAGTTAGAGGCAAGGTTCGCAGAATTATCCAGGTTTGCACCTCATTTGGTGGAGAATGAGGAACGAATGACGCGTATGTTTTTGAGAGGTCTAAAACCAGAGATTCGTCAATACCTTATCTCTCATAAATTTTCTCTATATTCAGATGTTGTCAACAGGGCTCAGTTATTAGAGCGAGATAGTGAGTATACTCAACCAAGGACCCTGTCGTAGTAGTCATCGAACGATGATAACCAGCGAGGAGGAAAGAATACGGACAAAAGCGGTAACCACTCGGTGGTAATCGTGAGACATGATAATAAGAGAGGTGACTCAAGTGGAAATTTTAGAAGAAAGATTCAACAATGACGGGAAGATATCAACAGCGACACCAACAACAAATGCTAGGGGAGAGAACTACCGCTTGGTTAGATGTTACAAATGCGGGAAGGAGGGACAAAGACCCCAACTTATTATAAATAAAATTGAATTTTCCTTTATTCATTATTCTAAATTAATAAGGGTTAATTTGATATAATTCTTTTCGTTATGGGTGAAATGTGCAAAGTTTACAAAATAAGCAAAGTGGTTATAAAATATTCATTATTGCTTGGGAATATTCGCTTCGTCGTGGAATATTCTTTTTTGTTCGGAATCTCCGCATTTACGACTTGCCACAGCATATCATCAGGGGCCCATAACGGAAAAAAAACTATTGATGAAGGAAAACGACAAAGATCGAGTTTTATAAATAACGACGAAATTGTTACCGCTAACACCGCTGGGTTACCCGGTGGTTAAAATACAAGAATACGCGCGGGTCGCACAAAGAAGACACCACCAGATTGCATAAAGATTATTGAATTATTGATCCTTACGTAAGAAGGCACTACTCAATAATTGTTACAGAGTTACCGCTCAATATTATATTTTATCGATTCAATAATTGTCATATGATATTTTGTATTGTTGTTGTTTCAATAATTGTCATTATTACAAGATTTTCCATTATCAAATCAATAATTCATATTATTTGAATAATATTATCGATAACATTATTGGCAATGTCTAGAAAGTTCGCTTCAAGGAGAGGTTCGTCACCTAATCATACGCCAAGAGAAGAGAGAAATCCTTATCGAAAGCCCTCTTCCTCGAAACTACCGTCACAAGATCGTGATTCTCAGAATATTATTTTTAAATAAGTAATTATTGATTATTATGATAAAGAAAATATTTATTTTATGTGGATATAGATGGAGAAAATTTTTAATGTGACAATTGTTGAAAATTAATATTTTATCTTTTTCTCGATAAAATAATTCATTTAAATATATTATTTTAATAATATATTAACTATGATATTTTTATAATGAATGTGGGATATATGAGTATATATGAGGAGGTAGAGTATTTTGTGGCATTAAATGTTTAATATATGTTTTGTGTGTTTCTGGGACACAATTCTCGACCGAAAATTGATTATAGATCGTAAAATCGCCTGCTTGTGGATTTCTTACCAATTTCGCTTGGAATTTGGAAAATTTTTTCTCAGTTGTAGAGAATGGAATTTCCCATGGAAAGTCGCGAGTTTCAATTTTTCCGATAAACGAGCTATTTTCACTTAATTATTATTGAAGTTTCTAAGATAAAATAATTTTTATTAAATAATGGGTGGGACCCACTTTGTTTGAACATGTGGGTCACTGAAATTGGGTCAAGGTTGGTCAGGTGGTCAAGTGTTCAAATGGCATGCGAGAAATGTAATTTTAAAATAATAATAATTTATTAATTTAGTCTCCTTTCATGCTCTAACATTTTCCTATAAATAGAGGGGCTAAGTTAGAATTGAAAATCACACCGTAAACAAAGTTTTCTCTTCTCTCTAATTATCGAAATTATTCTTGTGAGTATACTTTGAGTGTTGCTATACTATATGGGGTTTCACAAAGACTATACCGAAATTCAAATGTAAGTACTTGCTATTTTGAGGTAAGGGTATTATTTTCTTCTTAAATGATATTTTTCTTCAATATCATTATGCCAAGTATCGGTGAACTTTTTTATCAAATTTGGAACTTGTTGTGTTTGGTTACTATTCACGATACTATGACTATTCACGATACTACACTATTCATTCACTTATCATACTAAGACTATTCAATCAAAAAATAAAAAATTTTTTTCTTTTTGTCCAAAATATCTATTCTCGATACTAGCTTTGATCAGATCCATGTTTTGATCATTCTTGAATTTTACACCAATATGATTATTTTCAAGTATTTTTGGACACGGGTAAAACAAAGTACTTAATCCTTAATCCTTAATCCTCATATTTTGTTTCACCGATTCGCTTTTTTAAAATGTTTTTCATCATCCTCACCCTAAATGGTGATATAAATGAATATCTTTGGCCCAGAAGTAAAAGATGAACGATTAATCGATGAATATCTTCGGCCCAGAGTAAAAGATGAACAAAGTGTCGAGATTTAATACGACCAACTGGTGATATAAATGAATATCTTCGCCCAGAAGTGCAAAAAGATGATTAAAGATGTATATCGATTGTTATTACAGGATAAACTATCGATGATGGACTTTAAAACCTTAAAGACAAGAGAATTCTTTCTCTACGACTCTTCTAATGGATTGTTGCTTCTCACCGATTTGTTGATCTAAAACTTGTTGTCTATCAGTATTCTATTAGATTTTTCCTCGTCAAGACTAACGATAATTTGTTGTATATTATCTTAGTCATAATATTCTTTATCGGGCTAGTGAGCTCACCCTTTTCCTTTTTGTTCCATTTTTCTTCTCGTGAGGTGAACATACAGCAGATCGAGCCTGGGTAATGGAGTGATGGTTCTAGGAAGATGTTTTAGTCGCCCTCACTATTTCTCGTAAAATAGTGTATGAATAATTAATGAGGACTTATTTGGGTGTGTATATTGCCTGTAAGACAATATTTGTATTCAAACTCACAACAGATTGTCGTATTCTACACGACATCCGATTGTCAAAGTTGTAGTTTGCTTTCTATACCATGTATTTTGCGACTCGTAATGGGTGTCAGATACCTATTTTGGGGGGCCACAACTTGGTATCGTAGCTAGGATACGATCTCCAAGTGAGATCGGGAATGTAATCTAGAGGGGAGAGACGAGTAAATCCTTCGCTAAAGGTGTCCTACCTAAGCTTATTTGTTGGCTCATTATAATATAGATATTATGTGATATGTTAATTTGTTTAATTAACCCTTGTTTTATGGCAAGATTTAAGAATGGTCACGAGAACGCTAACAATGGAGTTTATGAGACCGTGGAGACGCCTTTGACTCACCAACGAGGAGAACGCGCAACAGTCGGGCAATGTTCCTCCCGTGAACAACGCCAATCGAGCAAAAATGATGAACGACGGATGTTTAGTAAGCTTTTTGCGCTCATGCAAAATCGCATTTGTGGAGACTCGTGTACAAAATACGGAGGAAATGATAAGAACGCAAGGCTTTGTCACTACCAAACAATTCAAAGAGTCGGGACCACCAGATTTCCATGGAAAGCCGGATCCGATCAAGGCGTAAACGTAAAGCAAATTACCAAGATATTCGATGTCTTGGGGTGCACGGAGAATGTATGTTCCATTCGCCACCTTTATGTTTCGTGGTGAAGCAGACATCGGTGGGAATCAGGAAGCGCACTCACCAGATGCACTTAACATGTCTTGGGAAAGATTTCAGAATCGCTCAATGACAAGTACTTTCCGTAAAGTATTCGCTATACGAAGGAGGTAGAGTTTATTAGACTCTAATGTAACAACACGACGACGGTGTCTCAAAGACGAGGCAAGGTTCGCAGAATTATCCAGTGCTCAGACCTCATTCGGTGGAGAATGAGGAACGAATGACGCAGATGTTTTTCGAGAGGTCTAAAACCGTAGATTCACAATACCTTATCTCTCATAAATTTTCTCTCAGATTCGATGTTGTCAATGTGGCTCGCTTATTAGAGCGAGAGATAAGTGAGTATACTCAACCGAGGGACCACAATCGTGGTAGTCATCGTAACGATGATAACCAAATGAGAGGAAAGAATACTTGACAAAAGCTAGTAAACCACTCGTGGTAATCGTGGACATGATAATAGAGAGGTGACTCAAGTGGAAATTTCAGTAAAGAAGATTCAACAATGACGGAAGATATCAACTAAAAGACCAAAGACCAACAACAAAAATGCTGGGGAGGAGAACGACCGCCAGCTTAGATGTTACAAATGCGGAAGGAGGGACATATCACCCCAAACCGTCCCACAACAATCCAAGGTATGTTACAACCGTGGAAAGGAAGGCCACATCGCCGAGATTGTACTATCGCGAAACCAAGTTCAAAGAGAGAGTGGTGATTCCAAGGGTCGTCCCGATAAGTCGAAATCACGGCTTCTCGGAAGAGCGCTTTGTCGCGATCGACAAAACGTGAGGAACCCAAACGAGGTGATCACGGTAAGCTAATCTTGAATTCTCAAGTAAGTTTATACCTTACTAGATACCGGCTTCTACCCATTCTTTATCTCTCCCGCCAGTGCTCAACGCTTAAACTCGACCGAGAGAAATTAGATTTTGATTTATCTGTTGAAACTCCGCTGGGTGAAACCTTCACACATCTACGCTTATAAATCTTGCATGATCCAAGTTGGCACTATCACATTACCTCGCTGATCTTATCTCTTTAAAGATACTTGCTTTTGATGTGATTTTAGGAATTGATCGTTAACCACCATCATGCCAAAATTGATTGTTTTCGTAAGTCATTAGTTTTCATATTCCTAACCAACTCATCATACTTAAATTCAAACCACTAAACCACTAAAATCACCATCGCATATCAAGCCACAAAGCTATTCGCTTATTGAAAAACTGATGTCAAGCTTTCTTAGCCCATGTTATGGATTTGAATAAAGACAAGTCGATTTGAATAATATTTTCGTGGTTGTGAGAATTCCCGATGTATTTCCCCAAGAGCTTCCCCTGCCACCCCGTAACGTGATGTTGAATTCTTTATCGACCTTGAACCGCACAAAGCCCATTTCTAAAACCCCATATCGAATGGCTCCTATTGAACTTCGTGAGTTAAAAGTCCAACTACAGTGAGTTATTAGACATCGGCTTTCATTCTGGCCCCAAGACGCCTCCTCGGGGTGCTCCCTGCTTTTTATTCAGAAGAAGAAAGACGGAGTATGCGATTTTGTATCGACTATCGAGAATCGAACCATGTCACCATCAAGAATAGTATCCGCCACCTCGCATCGATGACCTGCTCGACCAGCATATAAGCGCAATTTTTTTTTTCAAGATCGATCTTCGCTCGATATCATCACCAAGATTAAAACCGAGGATATTCCAAAGACTTTATTCGTGACTCTGACACGGCATTATGAATTCTTGGTCATGTCTTTTGATCGACTAATGCTCCCGCCGCTTTCATGGATACGATGAACCGTGTATTTAAGGAATATTTGATCATTGTTGTTTTTTATCATGACATCCTCATCTATTCCAAAAGCCGTGAAGATCATGAGCACCATTTGAAGTCGGTACTACAAAGACTTCGTGAACACAAGCTTTATGCCAAGTCAAGAAATGCGAGTTCGCTCGAGGAAGTAGTATTCCTCGGGCACGCGGTGTCAAAACAAGGAGTATCTCGCTGACCCGGCCAAGATCAAGCAATACAAAGTTGGGAGCAACCAAGTTTGCGGATCAAGTACGCAGCTTTCGGGCTTAATCCGGTTATTATCGAGATTTGTGGAAGGATTTTCTCTAATCGCTATCTCCGCTAACTCACCGACTTTAAGGATGCAAAATTTTATGGAGCGAGGAACGCGAGAAGAGCTTCCAAGAGCTCAAGAGAGACTCATTTCGCACTGTTTCGGCAATAATACCATCCGTTCTCGGATGGATTTGTTATCTACAAATGATGCTTCCGCAAGGGGTTAGATGTGTTCTCATGCAACATGGGAAAGTCATAGCCTATGCCTCACGACAACTCAAAGAATATGAGAGGAATTATCCTACTCATGATCCGAGTCATGCAAGCAATGTGTTTTATTGAAGATATGGAGACACACTACTTGTACGGGAGAAAGTAGAGATTTATACGGATCATAAAAGCCTCAAATATTTCTTCACCCAAAAAGAACTCAACATGCGAACGACGACGCTCATCGAGTCATTAAAAGATTACGATCACACTATTCAATATCATCCCGAAAAGCGAACGAAGAGTCGACGATTAAGTAGTAGATCATATGCAAGCACGAAAAGCGCGATATTGTCAACGCGCAAGGCCCATTTTGTATGACTTGCAAAGGATGGAGGTAGAATTAAAGACTCTGTGACCCACATAATGATGGCGAATATATACAAGAGAACCGACTTTAATCGATAAAGTTAAAGTCGCTTTCAAGCTACTTTAACCAATGATGATGCGCGATGAAGAAGAAAAAGTGCAAGAAGGAGCTATTCCTAAGCAAGAATCGATGAGGAAGGAATACTTCGAGTCAATTCTAGACTTCATGCTCCTAACGATTCTCGACCAAGCATAAAATCATGATGGAGGCACACACACACCCCGCTTGCAATCCATCTCGGGAGTACCAAAATGTATCATGATATTCGACATACATTTTGGTGGAACAATACGAAGAGAGAGATCATGAGTTTATCTCAAGATGTTTAACCCACAACGTAGTAAAGGCGAGCATCAAGTGCCAAAAGGTCCATCAGAACCACTTGAGATTCCTAATGGAAATGGGAACACATTACTATGGATTTTGTTACGTGTCTTCCCAAAGTTTCTCAAGGCGAGATGCAATTTGGGTTATTGTTGATAGATTAACCAAGTCCCCCATTTTCACCGATACGCTTAGACTTATCCCTCGAACGCCTTGCTCTCAGATGTACGTGAATGAGATCAGACGATCAGATGGCATGCCAAGATCCATAGTTTCGGATCGCGACCCGAGATTCACTTCAAGATTTTGGGTTAGCTTGCAGTAAAGCTATGGGCACGGATTTATTTATCTGGCCAAAGAAAGATACCATCCTCAAACCAGACGACAATCGTAGAGAGGATTCAAACCCTCAAGATCTATTAAGACTCGTGGTCCTAGATTTCAAAGGAAGTCGATAAGTACTCACCACCGTGGAATTCTCCTACAACAACAAAGCTATCGCAAGTATAGGCATGGCTCCATTTGAGGCGCTAGATGGATTTAAAATGTCGCTTCTCAAAGATGCCGACGACGAAAGGGAGAAGAACATTGTTGGGACCGTAATTAGTACGCGCATTTACTCACGTAAAAGATCCAAATGATTCGACAACGATTCAAACTTCACAAGATCGACAAAAGAGTTATGCCGATCTTCATGTGAAAGGACGGGAGTTTAATATCGAGATCATGTATTGTTACGTATTGCTCCATGGAAAGGAGTTACAAGATTTGGGAAAAGAGGAAAGCTCAATCCAAGGTTTGTTGGTCCATTTGAGATTCTCGACCGAATAGAAACGAGCTTTATATACTCGCTACATTCTCCAAGTATGTCTCGTGGTTCACAATGTATTCCACATATCTATGCTTCAGAAATATGTGAAAGACCCGAACCACATTATCAGCATTAGAACGCATTTAGATAAATCAAGATTTAACCTACGAGGAGATACCTGCTGAGATTTTGATAGAGAAAGAAGCATGTCTTACGACGGGCGGTTATACCACAAGTTAAGGTTTTGTGGAGAAACCATGCAATCGAGGAAATGATACGGAGTTGAATCGAGATGAAAGCGAGGTACCCTCACCTTTTCGATATACTGTATACGTACGCCAATTTCGAGGACGAAATTTCATAAGAGGGAGGTCAGAAGACCCCAACTTATTATAAATAAAATTGAATTTTCCTTTATTCATTATTCTAAATTAATAAGGGTTAATTTGATATAATTCTTTGTTATGGGTGAAATGTGCAAAGTTTACAAAATAAGCAAGTGGTTATAAAATATTCATTATCATTTGGGAATATTCGCTTCGTCGTGGAATATTCTTTTTGTCGGAATCTCCGTATTTATTTACAAATATATCAGGGGCCCCATAACGGAAAAAACTATTGGATGAAGGAAAACGACAAAGATCGAGTTTTATAAATAACGACGAAATTGTTACCGCTAATAATCGCTGGGTTACCCGGTGGTTAAAATACAAGAATACGCGTGGTCGCACAAAAGAAGACACCCAGATTGCATAAAGATTATTGAATTATTGATCCTTACGTAAGAAGGCACTACTCAATAATTGTTACAGTAGTTACCGCTCAATATTATATTTTATCGATTCAATAATTGTCATATTGATATTTTGTATTGTCATGTTTCAATAATTGTCATTACACAAGATTTTCCATTATCAAATCAATAATTCATATTATTTGAATAATATTATCGACAAACATTATTGGCAATGTCTAGAAAGTTCTGCTTCAAGGAGAGGTTTGGTCACCTAATCATGCTACCAAGAAGAGAGAAATCCTTATCGAAAGCCCCTCTTCCTCGAACTACCACACAAGATCGCGATTCTCAGAATATTATTTTTAAATAAGTAATTATTGATTATTATGATAAAGAAAATATTTATTTTATGTGGATATAGATGGAGAAAATTTTTAATGTGACAATTGTTGAAAATTAATATTTTATCTTTTTCTCGATAAAATAATTCATTTAAATATATTATTTTAATAATATATTAACTATGATATTTTTATAATGAATGTGGGATATATGAGTATATGAGGAGGTAGAGTATTTTGTGGCATTAAATGTTTAATATATGTTTTGTGTGTCTGCGACACACAATTCTCGACCGAAAATTGATTATAGATCGTAAAATCGCCTGCTTGTGATTTCTTGGCCAATTTCGCTTTGGAATTTGGAAAATTTTCTTCCGCAAAGTTGTAGAGAATGGAATTTCCCATGGAAAGTCGCGAGTTTTTGAATTTTTCTCGATAAACGAGCTATTTTCTACTTAATTATTGAAGTTTCTAAGATAAAATAATTTTTATTAAATAATGGGTGGGACCCACTTTGTTTGAACATGTGGGTCACCGGAAATTGGGTCAAGGTTGGTCAAATGGCTGAAGTGTTCAAATGGCATGCGAGAAATGTAATTTTAAATAATAATAATTTATTAATTTAGTCTCCTTTCATGCTCTAACATTTTCCTATAAATAGAGGGCTGTTTAGAATTGAAAATCACACCGTAAACAAAGTTTTCTTTCTCTCTAAATTATCGAAATGATTCTTGTGAGTATACTTTGAGTGTTGCTATACTATGGGTTTCACAAGACTATACCGAAATTCAAATTCAAGACGCTATTTTTTGAGGTAAGGGTATTATTTTCTTCTTAAATGATATTTTTTCTTCAATATCATTATGCCAAGTATTGGTGAACTTTTTTATCAAATTTGGAACTTGTTGTGTTCTGGTTTACTATTCACGATACTAAGACTATTCACGATACTACACTATTCACTATCACTTTATACTATTCATTCAAAAAAAATAAAAAATTTTTTTTCATTCCAAAATATCTATTCTCGATACTAGCTTTGATCAGTATCCATGTTTTGATCATTCTTGAATTTTACACCAATATGATTATTTTCAAGTATTTTTGGACACGGGTAAAACAAAGTACTAATCCTTAATCCTTAATCCTCATTTTTGTTTCACCGATTCGCTTTTAAAAATGTTTTTCATCATCCTCACCCTAAATGGTGATATAAATGAATATCTTTGGCCCAGAAGGCAAAAGATGAACGATTAATCGATGAATATCTTTGGCCCAGAGTAGTAAAAAGATGAACAAAAGTCGAGATTTAATAATACGACAAACCGGTGATATAAATGAATATCTTCGGCCCAGAAGTGCAAAGATGATTAAAGATGTATATCGATTGTTATTACAGGATAAACTATTGATGATGGACTTTTAAACCTTAAGACAAAGAGAATTTTTTCTACGTGACTCTTCTAATGGATTGTTGCTTTCACCGCATTTGTTGATCTAAAACTTGTCATGTCATTGTATTCTATTAGATTTTTCCCCTCAAGAAGACTAACGATAATTTGTTGTATATTATCTTAGTCATAATATTCTTTATCGGCTAGTTGAGCTCACCCTTTTCCTTTTTGTTCCATTTTTCTTCTCGTGAGGTGAGTAACATAAAGCAGATCGAGCCTGGGTAAATGGAGTGATGGTTCTAGGAAGATGTTTTAGTCATCCTCACTATTTCGTAAAATAAAGTGTATGAATAATTAATGAGGACTTATTTGGGTGTGTATATTGTCTAAGAAGACAATATTTGTATTCAAACTCACAACAGATTGTCGTATTCTACACGACATCCGTATTGTCAAAGTTGTAGTTTGCTTTCTATACCATGTATTTTGGCTTACTCGTAATGGGTGTCAGATACCTATTTTGGGGGCGCAATTCAAAGAGTCGGGACCACCAGATTTCCATGGAAAGCCGGATCCGATCAAGGCGTAAACGTGGGTCAAGCAAATTACCAAGATATTCGATGTCTTGGGGTGCACGGAGGAATGTAAGGTTCCATTCGCCACCTTTATGTTTCGTGGTGAAGCAGACATCGTGGGAATCAGGAAGCGCACCACCTGTAGATGCACTTAACATGTCTTGGGAAAGATTTCAGAATCGTTCAATGACAAGTACTTTCCGTAAAGTATTCGCTATATGAAGGAGGTAGAGTTTATTAGACTTCGAATGTAACAACATACGACGGTGTCTCAAAGACGAGGCAAGGTTCGCAGAATTATCCAGTGCTCGCACCTCATTTGGTGGAGAATGAGGAACGAATGACGCGACATGTTTCGAGAGGTCTAAAACCGTAGATTCGGCCAATACCTTATCTCTCATAAATTTTCTCTATATTCGGATGTTGTCAATGTGGCTCAGCTTATTAGAGCGAGATAGTGAGTATACTCAACCGAGGGACCACAATCGTAGTAGTCATCGTAACGATGATAACCAACAGGAGGAGGAAAGAATACGACAAAGGCGGTAACCACTGTGTGGTAATCGTGAGACATGATAATAAGAGAGGTGACTCAAGTGGAAATTTTAGAAAGAGAAGATTCAACAATGACGGAAGATATCAACGCAGAATACCAAAGACCAACAACAAATGCTAGGGGAGGAGAACTACCGCCGCTTAGATGTTACAAATGCGGAAGGAGGGACATATCACCCAAACCGTCCACACAACAATCCAAGGTATGTTACAACCGTGGAAAGGAAGGCCACATCGCCGAGATTGTACTATCGCGAAACCAAGTTTAAGCAGGAGTGGTGATTCCAAGGGTCGTCCCCGATAAGTCGAAATCACGGTTCTCGAAGAAGCGTTTGTCGTGATCGACAAAATGTGAGGAACCCAAACGAGGTGATCACGTAAGCTAATCTTGAATTCTTGCGAAGTTTATACCTTACTAGATACCCTGGTTTCTACCCATTCTTTTATCTCTCCTCGCTTGTGCTCAACGCTTAAACTTGACTCGGAGAAATTAGATTTTGATTTATCTGTTGAAACTCATTGGGTGAAACCTTCGTTACATCTACAGCTTTATAAATCTTGCATGATCCAAGTTGGCACTATCACATTACCCGCTTGATCTTATCTCTTTAAAGATACTTGCTTTTGATGTGATTTTAGGAATTGATTGGTTAACCACTCATCATGCCAAAATTGATTATTTTCGTAAGGTTGTTAGTTTTCATATTCCTAACCAACTCGTCATACTTAATTCAAACCACTAAACCACTAAAATCAGTCACTTTCATATCAAGCCACAAAGCTATTCGTTTATTGAAAAACAGATGTCAAGCTTTCTTAGCCCATGTTATGGATTTGAATAAAGACAAGCCAGATTTGAATAATATTTCTGTGGTTAGGGAATTCCCTGATATAGGCTATGACTTGAACTTGCACCGTATAGCAATACTCAAAGTAAACTCAAAATACTCACAAGAATACGCTCGATAATATTGAGAGAGAAAACTTCAGTTTCTAGTGTGATTTTCAATTCTAACCTAAGCACCCTATTTATAGGAAATTGCTTAGAACACCAAAGCAGAAAATTTAATATAATATATTTGTAAGACCCCAACTTATTATAAATAAAATTGAATTTTCCTTTATTCATTATTCTAAATTAATAAGGGTTAATTTGATATAATTCTTTGGTTATGGGTGAAATGTGCAAAGTTTACAAAATAAGCAAGTGGTTATAAAATATTCATTATTGTCGGGGAATATTCGTTTGGTCGTGAAATATTCTTTTTGTCGAGAATCTCCGTACGACAACGCAGTCATTGGTGGGCCCCATAACGGAAAACGGTTGGATGAAGGAAAACGACAAAGATTGAGTTTTATAAATAACGACATAAATTGTTACTGCAGATTAACGTTGGGTTACACGGTGGTTAAAATACTGAATGTCTGGCGTGGTTGCACAATGAAGCACACGGTATTGAACAATATTATTGAATTATTGATCCTTACGTAAAAAGGCACTACTCAATAATTATTACGATGAATTCTTGCTCAATATTATATTTTATTGATTCAATAATTCTTTGCGTTGATATTTTGTATTCTCATTGTTTTTCAATAATTGTCATTACACAAGATTTTCCATTATCAAATCAATAATTCATATTATTTGAATAATATTATCGAGATAACATTATTGGCAATGTCTAGAAAGTTACATCTCCAGGAGAGGTTTGGTCACCTAATCAATTGCTGCCAGGAAGGAGAAATCTTATTGGAAAGCCCCTCTTCCTCAAACGACACGGTTGTCGATCTTGTGATTACGTAATATTATTTTTAAATAAGTAATTATTGATTATTATGATAAAGAAAATATTTATTTTATGTGGATATAGATGGAGAAAATTTTTAATGTGACAATTGTTGAAAATTAATATTTTATCTTTTTCGATAAAATAATTCATTTAAATATATTATTTTAATAATATATAATTCTTGATATTTTATAATGAATGTGGGATATATGAGTATATGAGGAGGTAGAGTATTTTGTGGCATTAAATGTTTAACATATGTTTTTGTGTTTGGGTGGACACAATTCTTGAATTTAAAATTGATTATAGAATCGTAAAATCGCCTGTTTGTGAATTATGGTCAATTTACATTTGGAATTTGAAAAATTTTCTTCTGCAAAAGTTGTATGTAATGGAATTTCCCATGGAAAGTTGCGCGTTTTAATTTTTTGATAAACGACCTATTTTCTACTTAATTATTGAAGTTTCTAAGATAAAATAATTTTATTAAATAATGGGTAGGACCCACTCTTGTTTGAACATGTGGGTTCTTTGGAAATTGGGTCAAGGTTGGTGGTGGTCAAGTGGTCAAATAGCATGCGTAGAAATGTAATTTTAAATAATAATAATTTATTAATTTAGTCTCGTTTATGCGTTACAACATTTTCCTATAAATAGAGGGATAAGTTAGAATTGAAAATCACACCGAAATAAAGTTTTCTCTTTCTCTCTCTAAATTATCGAGCGTATTCTTGTGAGTATACTTTGAGTGTTGCTATACTGGTCTTGGGTTTTACATCGACTTATCTACAAATTCAGCTAAATTTGGTTATTTTGAGGTAAGGGTATTATTTTCTTCTTAAATGATATTTTTCTTCAATATCATTATGCCAAGTATTGGTGAACTTTTTATCAAATTTGGAACTTGTTGTGTAAGGAGTTACTATTCATGTATACTAAGAATATTCACGTGATACGACCTTATTCACGAATATGACAAGACTATTCAATAAAAAATAAAATTTTTCTTTTTGTCCAAAATATCTATTCTGGATACTAGCTTTGATTGTATCCATGTTTTGATCATTCTTGAATTTTACACCAATATGATTACTTTTGAAGTATTTTTGGACTTGGGTAAAACAAAGTACGAATCCTTAATCCTTAATCCTTGTCATTTTGTTTCACTGGATTCGTTTCTTTAAAAATGTTTTTCATCATCCTCAGTCCTAAATGGTGATATAAATGAATATCTTTGGCCTGTAGTGCAAAGATGAACGATTAACTGATGAATATCTTTGGCTTGTAGTGCAAAGATGAACAGGTGTTGAGATGACCATGACCAACTGGTGATACAAATGAATATCTTTGGCCTGTAGTGCAAAGATGATTAAAGATGTATATTCATTATTATTATAGGGATAAACTATTGATGATGGACTTTTAAACCTTAGAAGACAGTAGAATTTCTTTCTCTACGTGACTCTTCTAATGGATTGTTGTTTCCGCTGCATTTGTTGATCTAAAACTTGTTGTCTATTGTATTCTATTAGATTTTTTTCCCTGTTGAAGACTAACGATAATTTGTTGTATATTATCTTAGTCATAATATTCTTCTTCGGGCTAGTTGAGCTCACCCTTTTCCTTTTTGTTCCATTTTTCTTCTCGTGGAGGTGAGAACACATAGCGAGGATCGAGTCGGGGTATGGAGTGATGGTTCTAGGAAGATGTTTTAGGTTGTCCTCACTATTTACGTAAAATAGTGTATGAATAATTAATGAGGACTTATTTGGGTGTGTATATTGTCTAGAAGACAATGTTTGTATTCAAACTCACAGTTGTATTGTCGTATTCTACACGACATCTGTATTGTCAAAGTTGTAGTTTGCTTTCTATACCATTTATTTTGGCGACTCAGAATGGGTGTTGTATACCTATTTTGGGGAAGTCACAATATTATTAATAATAAATTCTCCTACGCCTCTTTGGAAATCATCTCCTAACATTTCCCACATGCCAACCTTCTAGAAAAAGTAATAAAAAATGTTTTTCATAAAATAAATAATTAAAACTTCCAAAAAATAATTATTTCAGAACTTCAGAACTTCAATAATTCATAATAAATTGCCCTTTTATCAAAAAATTCGAATCTCGCGACTATTTATAGAAAATTCAATTCTCTACAACTTTGCAGAAGAAAGTTTTTCCAAATTCCAAACAGAAATTGACCGAAATCCACAAACGGGCGATTTTACAGTCTATAATCAAATTTCGGTTTATAATTGTGTCCACCAACATACAAAATATGTGTTAAATATTTAATGTCACAAAAATACTCTTCCTCCTCATATACTCATATATCCCACATTCATTATAAAAATATCACCGTTAATATATTATTAAAATAATATATTTAAATGAATTATTTTATCAAGAAAAGATAAAATATTAATTTTCAACAATTGTCACTTTAAAATTTTCTCCATCTATATCCACATAAAATCAATATTTTCCTCATCATATAAATCAATAATTAATTATTCACAAATAATATTACGAGAATCACAAAGATCTTGTGACCAAAGCCGTTCCTCAGAAAGAGGGCTTTCCAATAAGGATCTCTCTTACTAGCACATGCAATTAGGTGACCAAACCTCTCCTTGAGGTAAACTTTCTAGACATTGCCAATAATGTTATCCAATAATATTATTAGGATAATATGAATTATTGCTCAGATAATGTAAAATCTTGTGTAATGATAATTTATTGAAACAACGATAATATAAAATATCAATGCAAAAGAATTATTGAATCAATAAAATAAAATAATTGAATAATAGAATTACATAACAATTATTGAGTAAAGCCTTCTTTACGTAAGAATCAATAATTGGTGCAATACTGCATCTTCTTGTTCAACAACGCGTATTAGTGTGTTTTAACCAACGGGTATTCCAACAAGATAATTGTGAATAACTACTGCCGTTATTTATAAACAACTTATATTTGTCGCTTTCTTCATCCAATCGCTTTTAGTTATGGGACCCACAAAAGATCGCTAAATCATTGCACAAATATTCCCAACGGTTCGAATATTCCACGACCAAACGAATATTCCCCGATAATAATGAATATTTTATAACCACTTGCTTATTCGAAATATTTGTGTATTTTACCCATAACTATCCACATTAATCAAATCAACCCTTACTATTTCAAAATAATAAATAGAGGAAAATAAATTCCATTTATTAATAATTTGGGGTCTTACAACCTCCCCTCCTTATAAAATTTAGTCCTCGAAATTGGCGTGCGATACTGTGTGTTTGAAAAGATGAGAATACCTCGTTTTCATTTCTGTTTCCAACTCCCAGGTCATTTCCTCAATAGCATAGTTTCTCCACAAAACTTTAACTTGTGGTATAACCTCGGTACATAGGACATGTTCTTTCCTATCCAAGATCTTGACAGGTACCTCCTCGTACGTTAAGTCTTCGGCTATCTCGTCTGGTTCTAATTCAATGATTTTGTTAGGGTTGTCCACATATTTACGTAACATCGGTACGTAAAAAAAATGTTATAAACACGCGACATACTTGGTAGTAAAGCGAGTCTATAGGCCACAGTTCCTACTCGATCGAGAATTTCAAATGGATTAATAAATTGAAGGTTTGAGCTTTCCTCACATCACCGATTCTCGCTTTTGAAATAACAACTTCTTGCACCTCCTTCTTCAAATTCATCAGCTCCGGTGTGTAGCTTGAACAACTTTAACTTTATCGATTAAAGTCGATTATACTCGTATATCATCACGTGGGTACCTAGAGTTTTCATCTCCATCTTTATTATTTGTAAATTATACTGAAATGAGTCTTTGACAATATCGTACTCAGATTGTATCGATCTTCTACTCAACACGTCGGCTACCACGTTCGCTTTTCGAGGATGGCATGGTCGTAACATGTCTTTGAAATGAGTCTCCTCTGAGTTCTTCAAGCTCCTCCCACATTCCTTGTTCCATTCAAATTTTGTATCTCTACGAGTCACCATTTGCGTTAATAGAATAGCGATTCAAAATATCCTTCAATCGAATCTCCGATAATAACCAACTAAGCCTGAAAGCTACGATTTCGATTACATCACTTAGGTTATTCTCAATTGTGACTCATATCCCAACCTTGGATAAGACGTTACAATGACACCTATCTCGCTTACTATTGCATTTAATATGGTGTCCCCTACGAGATCTCGGCTTGGTGCATTCCACAAAGGAAGTAACCAGATAAAGGCTCGGTACCAAATTCTATAGTTGAATTTTTAACTCCTCGAAGTTCAATAGGAGCCATTCGATATGAGATTTTACAAATGAGTTTTGTCTGGGGTTCAAAGTCGTTACAAAATTTAATATCGAACTTTGGGAGTAAGCGAAGAAATTCTTCAGAAATACGTCGGAAAAATCAATAACAACAGAATATTATTCAAATCTGACGTATCTTTATTCAAATCCATAACATGGACTAAGAAAACTTTACATCCGTAATAAACGAATGACTTCATGGCTTGATATGAAAATGTTTGACTACAATGGTTTGATTGCTTGAATTCGAATAACAGGTTGCTTAGGAATATGAAAACTAACAACCTTACGAAAGTAATCAATTTCTGGTGTGATTTCAATTCTAATTAAGCATCCTATTTATAGGAGAATAGAAGGGGTACTGTTTAGAAAAATATCACGGACGCAGCTGCTTTTTTTTTGCGAGCAAAATAATTTACAGAGTCACTTGAATATTACGACTTCAACGATCCAACGCATCAGTAATCTTTTTCAAAGTGTTGTCCAATGAAAAAAATGAACACATGCCAATTTAAAAACCTTGACCAATTAAAAAGCTCCCTTAATAACAAGCTAACAATATTACTGCATGATTGAAAAGTTTTGGCCAATAATGACCAAGCTTGAAAAACAATTCCAAAACCTGCCAAAATATCCACCAAGACCACCACCACCCACATGTTACATTATATATATATATATATATATATATATATATATATATATATATATATATATATCCACAAGTTGGTTGAAAAATAAACCACCCGACAATCCTTTTTCTTTCCCCATTTGTCAACTTTACATGCACTCACACATGCTTATATATATATATATATATATATATATATATATATATATAATAACTTTTCTACTGGAGATTATTTCATAAAAATTCCCTCAATATTTTTAACAACATTTATCATCAATATTATAATTCACAATATTAATCGACCAGTGTCGTTCCTCGGAAAGGGGGCTTTCCAATAAGGATTTCTCCTATCAACGCCAGCAATTAGGTGACCAAACCTCTCCTCATGCGAACTTCTAGACATCGTTAATAGTGCAAATTGTGAGATCCCCGAATCCGAGCCCCAATTCACCGTGGATCCGGTTCACTCATTCTACTACTATTGCGGAATATATAAACATAAATTGTTTATACATTAAACATTATACACTATCCCCAAGGTCGAGTAACCATAACTTATACACAATTCATAACTTATCTGACACATGATATTATCATCATACAAGACTATTACAAATCTAATCGCACATATTAACTCTAAGCTGGAACTGTCTTTAACTTTCCTTGTATCCGAAGCATTTATCTTAATCTGCAATGTTTTATCATGATATAGCAAGGGTGAGCATGAAAGTTGCCCAGCAAGTTTAAATACAATTTAAGGATATATCATGATTGAAAGATTTAGAATAATAAGCTGGCTATAATTCACAATGTAGTTGTGAATTAGCATGAACAAACTTTTGACTGAACAAGTATTACATATGAACAATATATATCTGGACCAACTGGTAATGAAGGTGATCAGCCTTTCATACGACTTATATCATACAAGATGTACAGAGTAATTCTACATGGCAATCAAAGAATGATTAACCATAAGCATATCTGAATAAAATAAGTACTCTTAGTAGAGTTAAGAAAAACAAACTTGCGTATTAGTTGATTCACGATACGAAAATATAACTTAGCTTTATCCGAAGACTTAATACGATAATACCGATCTCCAAATATTAGAATAATATCATCACGTTATAAAATAACCTAAACACATTATCACATAATCTCATTAGTCTATACAACACATAAGACTTAGTCTCAAGTCAATCTATTTCAAATCTCGAGTTGAAATCGACACCATTCTAACATCCCGACGATGCAGTTTGGTCAATACTCGAGTTTAAGTTCAATTAAACTCTGCTTAAACACTTAACAATTATCACAGATAATTTTCTAGTCAGTCAGAATAATTTTCCATAGGCTCATAAAAATTTTCAAATAATTATTATCATTTATCATGATTTTCTAATCATTAACAACGTATTTAGATGAATTAATACCACAATATTCTAATATCATTAATATTTATTAGTATTAAACATTAATGAAACACATGTCATAATATTATAACATATTTGTAATATCTCAAAGTATTTTCAATACTTTATTATTTCCTTTAAATGTTTTTAAAGTAATTAAAACATTAATCAATAACGATATTAATATAAGTACCAAATTATTCCTTGATCATTAATATTTATTAAATACCAAATATTAATAAAAATCATAACATAATATTATAATATAATTATAATATCACAAAGTATTTTAATACCTTAAAATCACATTTCTATGATTTTAAACAATCAAATCCATTATCCGATAATTGCTATATAATTAAAATATTAATATTTTTATGCCAAAATATCAAAAGTTATATTTTATAACTTAAAATATTTTTATAACACTTAAATCATTTTATATGATTTTTAAAGCATTAAATCTATTTTTCCACAATTTATCGAACATATTCATTAAATAAACTAATTATCATTAATAATAAATATTAATGAAATTCATCACAAAATATCAAAAGTCATCAAAAATAACTTAAAATATTTTCTAACACCATAATATAATTATTATTCATGATTTTCATGAATTAAAACTATTTTTAACTAATTTATCTAATATTATAATTAAATAAATAAATACCATTTATATTCCAAAATATTAAATATTTTGAAATATACTCTCGAAATAATTAAAAACTATTTTTCAAGCTTTAAAATAATTTTTCGTAATTTATTATGTATTTTAATAATTAAAACCATTTATTTCTATTTATTTATTAAAATAATCTATTTTAGAAAATAAGCGTCGCTAAAGGGCCTATATAGCTTACGGAACCATCGCTATAGTCGTTTTTTGAGCTTCAAACCCGAAAAAATGTCGGTCATGCGAGGGGCTTTAGTTTGACAGATTTTAATCATTGTTCTTCTTACTTTCGGGCTTTTAATTGCTTTCATATTGTAGTATTTATGTAATACTACAACACTAAACTCAAGTTTCATGGCTAAACAACATCGGATCGGAGAGATCTAAGCTCTCAAAATCGATGTTCTTCATTGATCAGGTTTAACGAGAATCGGGTTGCTTCACTTTGAGTCATTCAATCTTCTGATCCCATGTTCGTTTTGTGTGATCTAATGGTTCGCATCAGAAGTACACACGATAGGGTATAACATCATAACATCAAATTAGTTTAACAACATCACATGTGTAAGATCTAGTTGGTCTAACATGTTTATCGGATTACGTGTTCTTCAACTTTCTGGGAATTTCCAGAATTCATCAAAACAGTCGGTCAACTATAGTTTGACCTTAATTTCCTGTCATTCCAGTTATGATCTAGGTGATATAATGACTTTAATATGTAGTCTACATACCAAAATACAACATAACAACAACAACTTAACCAAACTAACAAGCTACAGCAAGATCTAGACCTTCAAAAATGTTGTCAGACCGTTCTGGGTTTCTGGGCTTGCCCAGATTCTCAGTTGGTCATGGTCGGTCAACCCACTTTGACCATGAATAACATGAAATCTACACATGTTCTGGACTTGATTAAAGTTCCAGATTAAAGACAACATGGCATTACACATATATATAACATAAAACACACAAAAAACTAACAGATATGAATCTATGGGCTCTGACATTCTACTGTCAGGCCCTAAATTTCTATTGTTCCAGATTTTATAAAAATGCAGTTTTCGAGAACAATGTTGTTATAAATCCATGTTCTATCAACCCAGATCAACAAGTGACACCTTATTACACATATCTAACCAACAAACAACAACATTTAACATAGAATCATAGGATTTCTAGGTTAGGGTTTTATACCTTCTTTGGCTTTGATTTTTGATTTCCGATCCTTGAGTGCATTCTTTGGGTGATCTAAGGCTATATAAGTGGCTGATCTACCTTATATTTTCGGATATGAAGAGAGAGAGAAAGTTGTGGGAGAGCAAGATAGCAAATGAGTAACTTTTTATCACTTTTTCTCTCTTTTAATCTCTTATATCTACTAATTCAATGAATGTGGGTGAGTTCTTTAGCTAGGTTAAGCGATTTTTATGGCTTATTAGTCACATCTTTAGGCTATGGTAGAGTTAGGGTTGGTAAACAACCAAGATAAAGCAAGACTTGCAAAGAACCTAATATAAAATGTGACATAAGGGCATAAAGGTCATTTTCTTTCCATTTTAAATTCTAGAATACTCATTTGTTGTAATATAGGCACATGGCTAGCTAGGGTTGGTCACCAACCACATACTAGGGCTGAATCTACACTCCATCCCATTAAAATATTCAAGAAGAGTACTTTGGTCATTTGACTTTGTAAAGTGAATGGTAACTTGGTAATTGGTCACAACCCTTAGGTTTTAAAATAGAAGATTATAATTAGTATTCCCTAATTACAATAAAGTTTACTAATCACATTCAAGCTTGCTAATTAGGGTTAAGGCTTCCTAATTAACATTAAACATTATAAATTAATAATTAGGTTTTCTCTAATCGTATATTAGGGTTTCTAAATATTAGAAATTAGGGCTTTCCAATTCATCGATTAAGGTTATACCTAATTATACTTACAATTAATCACATAAAAACTTTATACTTATCTTCAAGCTTCCCACTTGTGGTTTTAATATCCCGATTAGGTTTCGACGAGAATAATTAGGGTTTAAATTTTGGAAATTAGGGTTTGCTAAATAATTAAGCTTTACCTATATTAAACTTATAATCTAAATCACTTGAGCATTATAATTCTCCGTTATATTCCCAAATTAGGGTTTCAAATATTCGAAATCTGAAATTAGGATTTTCAGATATGGTATTAGGGTTTTCTATTACTCAAATAGGGTTTCCAATAATTTATTAGGGTTTTCCCTAATTAGTTTATAATTAATAACGTTAAACCTTATATATAGCATTGCATTCCCAATCTAGGGTTTTTAATATCCGAATTAGGGTTTCGACTCACTTTAATCAAACTAGGGTTTTCGAGCCATTTTCTAGATTTTCTTATCGACGTTAGGTTTTCTAACCTGAACGTTGGCGTTTTAATATAAACTTAGGGTTTTATCACGGATATAATTTATCCGGTCAACCCATGACCATTTAACCACGCTACGAACACATACATAATCATAAACACGAACATATTCACAAAATCCTTAATCCTGAATAATTCACCTAAATCCTTCACAGAATTTTGAAATCCTCAAAATAAAATCCTAATAACATCAAACGCATACACTTATTTTCTGTCTAGGTCTAATATTTGACCTTAAATCAATCATTTAAGATTTTGTAAAATTGTCTAAATTCTCGGGTTGTCACATTCACTTCCCTCCTTATAAAATTTCGTCCCCTAAATTCACCTTACACCTTACACCAAACAACTTACACCATTCACACATATCACATGCTACCCAATATACCACTCACAAGAGCAAAAGTTTCATTACACCGCTCACACATCATCACACGCTTTGATACACCACTCACAAAAGCAAAAATTTCAATTTGTCTTTGAGGGGTCATATAGACCATATTGAGGTTTATAGGTATTACTTACCGCTACCTATTTCCATTAAGAAAAAGGTAATATACCCTTATAAAGGTTAACGATGAGGTTTACAATCACGAAGAAGGTAAACTACAGATTCTTTAATACTTTAGGTGATTAACTTTATCGTATTCTTACGTCATGCATAACGTATTAATCATGTCTAGCGAATATTTACGTTACTAGATTGGATTATTTATCCAAACAACATAGTTCACCTCAGTCTTATCATAGGATTCCGCACCAAATAATTTGGTTCGGAAAATTTCTTTCAAAGAACACTTAAAAAAAATTTTGAAAACATTTTCGAGAATGACGTCATGATGCCGCATCTTGTATTAATGATTCGTTTGAGGATTCCGTCATTTGGTGATTTTATCATACTACATCATACCATAGTGGGTTGACGATCCTTAGATCACATCCAACACTAAGTAATACTGCATTGATGACTCCATCGTTTCTATCATCTCTGCACCAGGTTACATGGTATATGAGTGATAATTTAAAAACAAATTTTGATATTTCAAATCATTTTTTTTTTAAAAGGCACATAGTGCGTATTTAGCTTGATGTCAAAAATTTGAAGTTTAGCATAGCTAGGAGTTTGGGAAAACCTAATGCCTCCACTAATAATCATTTGCTTAACAATCTATCTGTTCCTGAAATCCTCAATACTCCATTCACACAAAACTATACCCAGTTCATAAAACCACACTTATGAGTTCATTAATTGCCACAATCATATGAGTTTAAGAACTTACCCTAGTCAGACCTTTGGCGTCCATTCGCTGAGGGGTTCATAAACATTTCATATAACTATAAGTCAAGAATGTCACATAAGTATGAGTTTTAAAAACTCGTACTTAATCCTATATTCTCTACTTATGACCTATCTATCTGTTATATACATGAGAAAGGAATCACCCTCTTAACCTGCAATTAACAAATAGCGCGACACAAACATTTCAATGATTATCAATGCCAGAACTAAGTGGTTTTTACACCAAGTAAAATCCCCCACCCACACAAGGAATCATACAACTCAGCTGCCGACATGAGTCCTCAGTTGTACCATACTTACATATAACTTTTTGATTCTTAACTTCTTTATCAGAGTTAGGGAACTCCGTATCTTTTATAACCTACCGAGATTCTTCTTTAAATCTTACCGACACACTAACTCTATGTGAGTTAGATCTTATCCTAATCACTGCGGTTATTAGTGTAAGGTAACTCTACCCTAGGTTTATAACCAACAGCTTTGATACCAACTGTGAGAGCCCCGAATCCGGACCCCAATTCACCGCGGATCCGGTTCACTCATTCTACTACTATTGCGGAAGATATAAACATAAATTGTTTATACATTAAACATTATACACTATCCCCAAGGTCGAGTAACCATAACTTATACACAATTCATAACTTATCTAACACATGATATTATCATCATACAAGACTATTACAAATCTAATCGCAAGATATTAACACTAAGTTGAATCTGTCTTTAACTTTCCTCAGATCCGAAGCATTAGTCTTTAATCTGCAATATTTTATCATGATATATAGAGGTGAGCATGAAAGTTGCCCAACAAATTTAAATACAATTTAAGGATATATCATGATTGAAAGATTTAGAATAATAAAATTTGGCTATAATTCACAATGTAGTTGTGAATTAGCATGAACAAACTTTTAGTGAACAAGTATTACATATGAACAATATATATCTGGACCAATCGGTAATGAAGGTGATCGACCTTTCATACCGACTTATACATACAAGATGTCAGAGTACAATTCTACATGGCAATCAAAGAATGATTAACCATAAGCATATCTCGAATAAAATAAGTACTCTTAGTAGAGCTAAGAAAAACAAACTTATGCATTAAGATTGATTCTGATAATGAAATATAACTTAGCTTTATCCAAGACCTAATACGATAATAATACCGATCTCCAAATATTAAAATAATATCATCACAATATAAAATAACCTAAACACATTATCACATAATCTTGTTAGTCATACAACACATAAGACTTAGTCTCAAGTCAATCTATTTCAAATCAGAGTTGAAATCGACACCATTCTAACATCCCGATACTGGTTACAGTGGGGTAATACTCGAGTTTAAGTTCAATTAAACTCGCTTAAACACTTAACAATTATCACGATATAATTTTCTAGTCGATCAGAATAATTTTACATAGGCTTCATAAAATTTTTAAATAATTATTATCATTTATCATGATTTTCTAATCATTAACATAGTATTTAGATGAATTAATACCACAATATTCTAATATCATTAATATTTATTTAATATTAAACATTAATGAAACACATGTCATAATATTATAACATATTTGTAATATCTCAAAGTATTTTCAATACTTTATTATTTCCTTTAAATGTTTTTAAAGTAATTAAAACATTAATCAATAAATCGATATTAATATAAGTACCACATTATTCCTTGATCATTAATATTTATTAAATACCAAATATTAATGAAAATCATAACATAATATTATAATATAATTATAACATCACAAAGTATTTTAATACCTTAAAATCACATTTCTATGATTTTTAAACAATCAAATCCATTATCCGATAATTGCTATAATTATTAAAATATTAATATTTTCTGCCAAAATATCAAAAGTTATATTTTATAACTTAAAATATTTTTATAACACTTAAATCATTTTATATATGATTTTTAAAGCATTAAATCTATTTTTCCACAATTTATCTAACATATTCATTAAATAAACTAATTATCATTAATAATAAATATTAATAAAATTCATCACAAAATATCAAAAGTCATTAAAAATAACTTAAAATATTTTCTAACACCGTAATATAATTATTCATGATTTTTCATGAATTAAAACTATTTTTAAATAATTTATCTAATATTATAATTAAATAAATAAATACCATTTATATTCCAAAAATATTAAATATTTTCAAATATACTCGAAATAATTAAAACTATTTTTCAAGCTTTAAAATAATTTTTCGTAATTTATTATGTATTTTAATAATTAAAACCATTTATTTCTATTTATTTATTAAAATAATCTATTTTCCGAAAATAAAAGCGTCATTAAAGGGCCTATATAGCGACGTAACCGTCATCATATAGTCATTTTGAGCTTCAAACCCAAAAAAATGTCAGTCGCGAGGGGCTTAGTTTGACCAGATTTTAATCCTTGTTCTTCCTACTTTCTGGGCTTTTAATTGCTTTCATATTGTAGTATTTATGTAATACTACAACACTAAACCAAGTTTCATGGCTAAACAACATCAGATCAGAGAGATCTAAGCTCTCAAAATCGCTGTTCTTCGTTGTTCTGGGTTTAACAGAATCGGGTTGCTCACTTTGAGTCATTTAATCTTACAGTCTATGTTCGTTTTGTGTGATCTAATGGTTCGCACTTGTAGTACACACGATAGGTTATAACATCATAACATCAAATTAGTTTAACAACATCACATGTGTAAGATCTAGTTGGTCAAACATGCTGTCAGACACGTGTTCTTCAACTTTCTGGGAATTTCCAGAATTCATCAAAACAGTCGGTCAACTATAGTTTGACCTTAATTTCCTGTCATTCCAGTTATGATCTAGGTGATATAATGACTTTAATATGTAGTCTACATACCAAAATACAACATAACAACAACAACTTAACCAAACTAATAAGCTACTGAAGAAGATCTAGACCTTCAAAATGTTGTCGACTGCCAGATTCGGGTTTACGGGCTTGCCTGATTCTCGATTGGTCATGGTCGTTCAACCCACTTTGACCATGAATAACATGAAATCTACACATGTTCTGAACTTGATTAAAGTTCCAGATTAAAGACAACATGGCATAGAACATATATATAACATAAAACACACAAAAAACTAATGAGATATGAATCCATGGGCTCGACATTCAAATTGTCAGCCCCCAAATTTCTATTGTTCCGATTTTATAAAATGCAATTTTCGAGAACATTGTTGTTATAGATCCATGTTTTATCAACCCGGATCAACAAGTGACACCTTATTACACATATCTAACCAACAAACAACAACATTTAACATATAATCATAGGATTTCTAGGTTAGGGTTTTATACCTTCTTTTGGCTTTGATTTTTGATTTCCGATCCTCGAGTGCATTCTTGGGTGATCTAAGGCTATATAAGTGGTGATCTACCTTATATTTTCTGGATATGAAGAGAGAGAGTTGTGGGAGAGCAAGATAGCAAATGAGTAATTTTTATCATCACTTTCTCTCTTTTAATCTCTTATATCTACTAATTCAATGCATGTGGTTTGAGTTCTTAGCTAGGTTAACTGATTTTTATGGCTTATTAGTCACATGCTAGGCTATGGTAGAGTTAGGGTTGGTAAACAACCAAGATAGAAAGCAAGACTTATGCACGAACCTAATATAAAATGTGACATAAGGGCATAAAGGTCATTTCCTTACCATTTTAAATTCTAAAATACTCATTTTTTGTAATATAGGCACATGGCTAGGTAGGGTTGGTCACCAACCACGTACTTAGAGCTGAGATCTACACTCCATCCCATTAAAATATTCAAGAAGGGTACTTTGGTCATTCGACTTGAAAGTGAATGGTAACTTGGTAATTGGTCACAACCCTTAGGTTTTAAAATAGAAGATTATAATTAGTATTCCCTAATTACAATAAAGTTTACTAATCACATTCAAGCTTGCTAATTAGGGTTAAGGCTTCCTAATTAACATTAAACATTATAAATTAATAATTAGATTTTCTCTAATCGTACATTAGGGTTTCTAACATTAGAAATTAGGGCTTTTCAATTCATCAGTTAGGGTTATACCTAATTATACTTACAATTAATCACATAAAAACTTTATACTTATCTTCAAGCTTCCCACTTGGGTTTTAATATCCCATTATGGTTTCGATGTAATAATTAGGGTTCAAATTTTGGAAATTAGGGTTTCTTAAATAATTAAGCTTTACCCTATTAAACTTATAATCTAAATCACTTGAGCATTATAATTCTCCGTTATATTCTGATTAGGGTTTCAAATATTCAAATCAAAATTAGGATTTTCGAGATATGGTATTAGGGTTTTCTAATACTCAAATAGGGTTTCGAGAATTTATTAGGGTTTTCCTAATTAGTTTATAATTAATAACGTTAAACCTTATATATAGCATTGCATTCCCAATCTAGGGTTTTTAATATCCTAATTAGGGTTTTGGACTCACTTGAATGAAACTAGGGTTTCCGGAACCGATTTCAGGTTTTCTTATCGACGTTAGGGTTTTCTAACCTAACGTTGACGTTTAATATAAACTTAGGGTTTGTCACGTAGATATAATTTATCCGTCAACCCATGACCATAACCACGCTTACGAACACATACATAATCATAAACACGAACATATTCACAAAATCCTTAATCCTCGAATAATTCACCTAAATCCTTCACGTAATTTTGAAATCCTCAAAATTAAATCCTAATAACATCAAACGATACACTTATTTTACATGCAGGTTCAATATTTGACCTTAAATCAATCATTTAAAATTTTGTAAAATTGTCTAAATTCTTGGGTTGTCACACAAATAATAATATTAACAACTTGTCATCTCAATTATTGATTTAATAATACATAAAATATCGACAATAATTTAATCAAAGAACGTGAGATACTTATCGAAAGAATTACCGTAGCAATAATTGAACAAAACCGAGTGACTTCTCATGTAAGCATCAATAATCTATCTGGTAAGTCTACTATGCAACCACGCGTACATCGTATTTCTTTTACTACCGAGTAGTTCAACAAATATTAACGGAAAGCGTCCGTAGTTATTTTTATAAAAATATTTTTATCGTTTTCTCAATCCGACAATAATTTCGCTGTGGGGTCCATCAATGATTACGGCGTTTGCATTTAATATTCCTCGCTAAAACGAATATTCCCTACCAATCGAATATAATATAACAACTTGCATACTTTGCGAATTTATAAATACTACCAATTTATAACATTATAACAAATTCATTCCATAATATTCAAAAATGATATTTATAGAAAAATTATCTTTATTCATAAAAGTTGGGGTCTTACAATCTCCCCTTCTTATGAAATTTCGCCCTCGAAATTAGGGTACGTACCTGGTAAGTCGAAGAGGTAAGGATACCTTGATTTTATTTCAGATTCTAACTCCCAGGTCATTTCCTCAACATCGTGGTTCCTCCATATAACTTTGACTTGAGGTATAACCTTAGAGCATAGAATATGTTCCTTCTTATCCAAGATTTGAACAGGAACATCTTCATACGTTAAATCTTCCGCTATTTCGTCTGGTTCTAACTCAATAATGTGGTTCGGGTCTTTCACATATTTACGTAACATGGATATATGAAAAACGTTATGAACACGAGACATACTTGGCGGAAAAGCGAGTCTATAGGCTACAGTCCCTACTCGATTGAGGATTTAAAATGGTCCAATGAATCGAGGATTGAGCTTTCTTCTCTTTCCAAATCTCGTAACTCCTTTCCATTGAGCAACACGTAACAACACATGATCTCCAATATCGAATTCCACATCCTTTCGATGAAGATCAGCATAACTCTTTTGTCGGTCTTGTGAGGTTTTTATACGTTGTTGGATCATTTGAATCTTTTCCGTAGTCATACGTACCAACTTCGGTCCCAACAACATTAATTGCTTCACCCACCTCATTCCAGCATACTGGAGAACGACACTTTCCTCCATACAACGCCTCGAATGGAGCCATGTCAATACTTGTTTGATAACTGTTGTTGTAAGAAAACTCCACCAATGGTAAGAACTTGTCCCAACTTCCCTTGAAGTCAAGGAAACAGAGTCTTAATAAATCTTCAAGAGTTTGAATAGTCCTCTCTCGATTGTCCATCCGTCTGAGGATGATATGCTTAAACTAAATCGTAAATTCGTGCCCATAGCTTTTTGTAAACCAACCCAAAATCATGAAGTGAATCTTGGGTCTCGATCGAAACTATGGATACTTTATACCATGCACGATCTTACAATCTCGTTTATGTACATACTGAGCAAGACTTTCAAGTGTATAAGTTTCTCATATTGGTAAGAAATGAGCGGACTTGGTCAATCTATCAACAATGACCCAAATTGCATCTATGCCTTGAGAAACCTTGGGAAGACCAGTAACGAAATTCATGGTAATGTGCTCCCACTTCCATTCTGGAATTTCAAGTGGTTGCAATGGATCTTTTGGTACTTGATGCTCTGCCTTGACTCGTTGGCAAGTTAAACACCTTGAGATAAACAACATTATCTCTGTCTTCATATTGCCCCACCAAAATGTATGTCGAAGATCATGATACATTTTGGTACTCCCAGGATGGATTGTAAATGGTGTGTTGTGCGCCTCCATCATGATTTTATACTTTAAATCGTGGTCGTTATGAACACAAAAGTCCGAGTTGACTCAAGTATTCCTTCTTCATCGATTCTTGCTTCCTAAGATAAGACCTTCTTTGTACTTTCTTCCTCATACGCATCAACTCGTCAAGAATGGCTTGAATGCGACTTTAACTTTATCGATTTAAGTCGGTTCTAATCGTATATTCGACATCATCACGTGGGTCCCTGGAGTCTTTATCTCTATCTCCATCCTTTGCAAGTCATACAAAATGGGCCTCTGCGTTGACAATATCACACTCGTACCCGCATATGATCTTCTACTCAATGCGTCAGCTACCACGTTTGTTTTTCCAAGATGGTATTGGATGGTATTATCATAATCTTTCAACAGTTCAAGCCAACGTCGTTGTCGCATGTTAAGTTCCTTTTGAGTGAAGAAATATTTGAGGCTTTTATGATCCGTAAAGATAACCACTTTCTCCCCATACAAGTAATGCCTCCAAATATTAAGTGTGAAGACAACAGCTGCCAACTCTAGATCATGAGTAGGATAATTTCTCTCATATTCTTTGAGTTGTCAAGAGACATAGGCTATGACTTTCCCATGTTGCATGAGAACACATCCTAACCCTTTGCCCGAAGCATAACTGTAGATGACAAATCCCTCCGAGCCAGATCGTATTGTCAGAACAGGTGCTGAAATGAGTCTTCTCTTGAGTTCTTGAAAACTCTTCTCACATTCTTCGTTCTAACCGAATTTTGTATCTTTTCGAGTCAGCTGAGTTAAGGAAGTAGCGATTCAAGAAAACCCTTCTACGAATCTCCGATAATAACCAGCAAAGCCGAGAAAGCTACGTACTTCGGTCACCGATTTAGGTTGCTCCCAGCTTTGAATAGCTTCAATCTTTGCTGGGTCAACAGATATTCCATGACTTGATACCACGTGCCCAAGGAATGCTCTTCCTCAAGCTAGAACTCGCATTTCTTCAACTTGGCATAAAGCTTATATTCACGAAGCTTTTGGAGTATCTCGGATTTTTGGAATAAATAAGGATGTGTAAACGCACAGATAGGATGTTCCAACAGAATAATAAAGAATGGAATAACAGAAGAATTTCACCATGTATGCGGTGCTTCGCATAGAGAGGTTATTCAAACATAAAAATAAAGAATGGAATAATGTAAGAATTTCACCAAATATAGGGTAGTCAAGTGATATCTGAGTTATTCCAATGTAATAAAAAAATGGAATAATGAAGTTCTCTTCATGAATACAAAGAAATAATACCCACTACCGTAAAAGAAGAGTATTTATTTGGTAAGGCGAGGATATTCTTGAAGAAAACTTGCAGACTACGCCAAAGCTTCTTAAAATTCTAAAGAAATACGCTCAAGATTATAGAAGAGAAATTTCTCCTAATTTACGGTGTGATTTCAATTCTAACTAAGCATCCTATTTATAGGAGAATAGAAAGGGTACTGTTTAGAAAAATATCACGGACGCAACAATTTTTTTTTCAAGACGAAATAATTTGCAGAGTCACAGGCGAATATTACAGCTTCACTGATCCAACGCATCAGTAATCTTTTTCAAAGTGTTGTCCAATGAAAAAAATGAACACATGCCAATTTAAAAACCTTGACCAATTAAAAAGCTCCCTTAATAACAAGCTAACAATAATACTGCATGATTGAAAAGTTTTGGCCAATAATGACCAAGCTTGAAAAATCATTCCAAAACCTGTCAAAATATCCACCAAGACCACCACCACCCACATGTTACATTATATATATATATATATATATATATATATATATATGAGCACAAGTTGGTTGAAAAATAAACCACCCGACAATCCTTTTTCTTTCCCCATTTGTCAACTTTACATGCACCCACACATGTTTATATATATATATATATATATATATATATATATATACACATATACCGAATAATTTTTCTACCGATTATTTTGATAAATGGATAAATGGGGGTCCAAATAATACGCCAAAATCTACAACAAATACTTCATAAAAATTCTCTCAATATTTTTAACAATATTTATCATCAATATTATAATTCACAATATTAATCGACTGTGTCGCTCCTGTGAAAGAGGAGATTTCCAATAAGATTTCTCCTATCATGCCGTGATTAGGTGACCAAACCTCTCCTTGGCAAAACTTCTAGACGTCGTTAATAGTCCAAATAATAATATTAACAACTTGTCATCTCAATTATTGATTTAATAATATATAAAATATCGACAATAATTAAATCAAATAACGTGACATATTATGCAAAGAATTAATCGTAAGCAATAATTGAACAAAACTGAGTGACTTCTCATAAAGATCAATAATCAATATCGTGTGCTACTTATGCAACCACGCGTACATCGTACTTTTTTACTAATGGTAGTAGTTCAACAATATTAAAGGTAAAACTTCCGCCATTATTTTCATAAAAGTATTTTTGTCGTTTTCTCAATCCGACAATAATTCCGTTGTGGAGTCCACCAATGATTGCGCCGTTGTACGAATATTCCCTGCTAAAACGAATATTCCCCGACCAAGCGAATATAATATAACAACTTGCATACTTTGCAAAATTTATAAATACTACCCACAACAATAACATTATAACAAATTCATTTCATAATATTCAAAAATGATATTTATAGAAAAATTATCTTTATTCATAAAAGTTGGGATCTTACATGCTACCTGATGACTTTACCTGCTACTATTTTCACCCACCACATTTGAAATAAAATTTCAGCACATTTCTTCACCAATCATAGGTGGGGCCCACTCATTCTAGAATTTTCCACCAAAATAATAAATTTAAAAACTTCAATAATTTCAAAACCAGTCACCTCTTAAAATTCATAACAAATCATACGTTCATTTTTAGCGGTTCAAAATTTGTGGGCATATACTCAACTTATATATGTATAAAATATCCAAAAATCACCACGATCCAACGGTCGGATTAAAAATTATAACTCACGCAATATATCTCAAGAACACTGATTTGATTTTTAATACCTCCATTCCAACAAAAATACTGATAAACACCTCAACATTAATTCCTTCAATTATAATCACATAAAATATAACCATCATTTATATCCACATAAAATAAATATTTCTTATCATATAAATCAATAATTAATTATTCACAAATAATATTACAGAATCACAATTATGAATGACCGGTAGTTACTGTGAGAAAGAGGGGCTTTCCAATAAGGATTTTTTTTACTGGTAGAATTAGGTGACCAAACCTCTCCTTGGGCGAAATTTCTAGACATTGTCAATAATGCTATCTAATAATATTATTCAAATAATATAAATTATTGATCCGATAATGGGAAATCTTGATGCGTTGACAATTATTGAAACAACAATAATATAAAATATCAACGCAAAGAATTATTGAATCAATAAAATAAAATATTAAAAGTAATTATTTGTAATAATTATTGAGTAGTGCCTTTTTACGTAAGAATCAATAATTCAAAATACCGTGCACACCTGTGGTATTATTCTTTGTGCAATCACGCATATTATTGAATTTTAACCAACGGGTATTCCAACAGTGTTAATGGTAAAAACTACGTCGATATTTATAAAAACTTAAACTTGTCATTTTCTTCATCCGATAGTTATTTTGTTATGAGGCCCATGAATGACTGCATCGTCGTACGAATATTCCCTGACAACAAGAATATTCCACGACCAAACGAATATTCTCCGACAAAATGAATATTTTATTACCACTTGCTTATTTTGTAAAATTTGCACATTTCACCCATAACCAAAGTATTATATCAAATTAACTCCTTATTATTTTAAGATAATAAATAGAGAAAATTTAATTTTATTCATAATAAGTTGGGGTCTTACAACCTCCCCTCCTTATGAAATTTCGTCCTCGAAATTGACGTACGTACCCGGTGTTTCAAAAAGGTGAGGGTACCTTACTTTTATTTCTGATTCCAACTCCCAGGTCATTTCTTCAATAGCATGGTTCCTCCACAAAACCTTAACTTGTGGTATAACCTTGGTGCGCAGGACATGCTCTTTCCTATCTAATATGTTAACAGGTACCTCCTCGTACGTTAAATCTTTGGCTATCTCGTCTGGTTCTAACGCAATAATGTGGTTTGGATCTTTCACATATTTACGAAACATAGATATATGAAAAACATTATGAACACGAGACATGCTTGGAGGTAACGCGAGTCTATAGGCCACATTTCCTATTCGGTCAAGAATCTCAAATGGACCAACAAATCGTGGATTGAGATTTTCTCTCTTCCCGAATCTTGTAACTCCCTTCCATGGAGCAATACGTAACAGTACATGATCCCCAATACCAAATTTCCCGTCCTTTCGATGACGATCCGCATAACTCTTTTGTCGATCCTGTGCCGTTTGTATACGTTGTCGAATCGTTTGGATCTTTTCCGTAGTCATACGTACCAACTCTGGTCCCAACAATGTTGCTTCACCCACCTCATCCCAACATACTGGAGAGCGACATTTTCGTCCATACAAGGCTTCAAATGGAGTCATACCTATACTTGTCTGATAACTGTTGTTGTAGGAGAATTCCACCAATTGTAAATACGTATCTCAACTCCTTTTGAAGTCTAGGACACAAAGTCTTAATAGATCTTCAAGAGTTTGTATAGTCCTTTCCGATTGCCCGTCCGTTTGAGGATGGTATGCCGAACTAAATCGTAAATCCGTGCCCATAGCTTTCTGCAAGTTAACCCAAAATTGTGAAGTGAATCTTGGGTCACGATCTGAAACTATGGATACTGGCATGCCATGCAATCTCACAATCTCATTCACATACATATGAGTAAGATGTTCAAGGGAATAAGTCTCGCGTATAGGCAAGAAATGAGCAGACTTGGTTAATCTATCAACAATAAACCACATCGCATCTATACCTTGAGAAACCTTGGGAAGACCCGTAACGAAATCCATAGTAATGTGTTCCCACTTCCATTTTGGAATCTCAAGTGGTTGCAATGGACCCTTTGGCATTTGATGCTCTGCCATTACACGTTGACAAGTTAAACACCTTGAGATAAACTTCGCGATCTCTCTCTTCATATTGTTCCACCAAAATGTATGTTTAAGATCATGATATATTTTGGTACTCCCAGGATGGATTGAAAATGGTGTGTTGTGTGCCTCCATCATGATTCTATGCTTCAAGTCAAAATCGTTAGGAACACAAAGTCTGGAGTTGACTCGAAGTATTCCTCCTTCATCGATTCCCTCGCTTCGGATAAAGACCTTCTTGCTTTTCTTCTTCACGCGCATCGCCCCTGTCATTAAACTTGGCGAACTTTAACTTTATCGATTAAAGTCGGTTCTACCAGTATGTTTGATATCATCACATGGGTACTTGGAGCCTTTTACTCTATCTTCATCCTTTGTAAATCGTACAAAATGGGCCTTTGTGTTAACAACATTGCACTCGTACCCGCATATGATCTTCTACTCAATGCGTCAGCTACAACGTTTGCTTTTCTAGGATGATATTGAATGTTATGGTCGTAATCTTTCAACAGCTCGCGCTAACGTCGTTGCCACATGTTGAGTTCCTTTTGGGTGAAGCAATATTTGAGGCTTTTATGATCCGTATAAATCTCCACTTTCTCCCCATATAGGTAGTGTCTCCAGATTTTCAACGCAAAAACGACTGTTGCCAACTCCAGATCATGAGTAGGATAATTCCTCTCATATTCTTTGAGTTGTTATGAGGCATAGGCTATGACTTTCCCATGTTGCATGAGAACACATCCTAACCCTTTGCACAAGCATCGTTTGTAGATAACAAATCCATCCGAACCAGATGGTATTGTTAGAACAGGTGCCGAAATGAGTCTCCTCTTGAGCTCTTGGAAACTCTTCTCGCATTCCTTGATCCATACGAATTTTGTATCTTTCCGAGTCAGCTAAGTTAACGGAGTAGCGATTCGAGAAAATCCTTCCACGAATCTCCGATAATAACCAACTAAGCCTAGAAAGCTAGATATTTTGATTACTGACTTAGGTTGCTCTTAACTGTGACTCATATCCCAATCTTAGATAGCACGTCATAATGGCACCTATCGTTTTACCACCACACAAATATAGAGTTCCCTACGGAGAGTCTGGCTTTGGTGCATTCCACAAAGGAAGTCACCAGATAGAGGCTCGGGTACCAACTCTTGTACTAGGGTTTTTAACTCCTGAAGTTCAATAGGAGCCATTCGATATGAGATTTTAGAAATGGGTTTTGTACTGGGTTCAAAGTCGATACAAAAATCAATATCACGCTTTGGGGATAGGCCAGGAAATTCTTCGGGAAATACGTCAGAAAATTCACTAACAACAAAAATATCATTCAAATGTGACGTATTTTTGTTTAAATCCATGAAATGGGCTAAGAAAGCTTGACATCCATTTTTCAATAAAAGAATGGCTTTATGGCTTGATATAAAAGTGTTTAACATAAATGGTTTGGTTGCTTGAATTCGCATAACAGGTTGGTTAGGAATATGAAAACTAACAACCTTACGAAAATAATCAATTTTGGCATAATGAGTAGTTAATCAATCAATCCCTAAAATCACATCAAATGCAAGTATCTTTAAAAAGATAAGATCAACAGGTAATGTGATTGTGCCAACTTGGATCAAACAAAATTTATAAACAGTGGATATGATAAAAGTTTCTCCTAACGGAGTCTCCACAGATAAGTCAAAGTCTAATTTCTCCGGAGTCAAGTTTAAACGTTTAGCACAAGCAAGAAAAATAAAAGAATGGATAGAACCGGTATCTAACAGGATATAGACTTCGCAAAAATTTATGATTAACTAACCCGTGATAACTTCATTTGGGTTCCTCACTTGTTGGGAAGTCATGACAACCGCTTCTCCTCGAACTACTTTGGCTTTGACTTGTGCAGGGGCAAAGATTTGGTGTCATCACTACTGTTGAAATTGACTTTTCTATAGGGGCATATTCCACCTTCAACCGCTTATTGTACTCTGTTTCATGATCTCGAATCATTAATCTTGATCCATATTGTGACGCCCCAAAATAGGTATACAACACCCATTTTGAGTCGCCAAAATACATGGTATGAAAGCAAACTACAACTTTGATAATACGGATGTGTGTAGAATAATACGATAATACAACTGTGAGTTTAAATACAAATATTGTCTTCTAGACAATATACACACCCAAATAAGTCCTCATTAATTATTCATACACTATTTTACGTAATGAGGATAATTTAAAACATCTTCCTAGAACCATCACCCATACCCCGACTCGATCCTCGCTATGTTCTCACCTCCCGAGAAGAAAAATGGAACAAAAGGAAAAGGGTGAGCTCAACTAGCCCAAGAAAAGAACATTATGACTAAGATAATATACAACAAATTATCGTTAGTCTTCAACAAGGAAAAATCGATAAATTATAATGTATAACAAGTTTTAGATCAATAAATGCAATGAACAAAGAATCCATTAGAAGAGTCACGTAGAAAAAGAATTCTACCGCTCTTCTAAGGTTTAAAAGTCCATCATCAATATTTTATCCTCAGAATAACAATCAATATTCATCTTTGCACCACAGCCAAAGATATTCATTTAAATCACCAATTGGTCATGTTCATCTCAACACTGCTCATCTTTGCACTTTCAAAAAGCCAAAGATATTCATCGATTAATCGCTCATCTTTGCACTACGTGCCAAAGATATTCATTTATATCACCATTTAGGGATCGAGGATGATGAAAAATATTTTTAAAGATATCTGAATCCAAAGTTGAAACAAAATGACAAGAATCAAGGATTAAGGATTCGTACTTTGTTTTACCCATGTCCAAAAATACCTCGAAAATAATCATATTGGTGTAAAATTCAAGAATGATCAAAACATGGATACAATCAAAGCTAGTATCCAGAATATATATTTTGGACAAAAAGAAAAATTTTATTTTTCTTGAATAAAGGCTTGATAATCGTGAATAAGTAACCCCGACACAACAAGTTCCAAATTTGATAAAAAGTTCAACAAATATTTTGGCATAATGATATTGAAGAAAATAATATCATTTGCTAAAGAAATAACATCCCTTACCTCAAAATAACCGTATTTCCATTGAATTTCGATTATAGTCTTTGATAGAAACTTCATAGTATAGCAACACTCAAAGTATACTCACAAGAATACGCTTGATAACATAGAGAGAGAAAGAGAGAAAACTTAGTTTCTGGTGTGATTTTCAATTCTAACTTAGCCCTCTATTTATAGGAAAATGTTAGAACGTCAAAGGAGACTAAATTAATAAAATATATTATTATTTATTCCAAATTCCTACCCACATGTTTTGAAAACTCTAGCATGCCTTCTTTGGTCAAAAACATCAGCCACCCATGTGCCAACAACCACAAAAATGTTTTTCTTATATAAAATAATTAAAACTTCCAAAAATCAATTATTTCGGAACTCCGGAACTTTAATAATTCATGATAAATAGCCTTTTGTCGAAAAATTCGAATCTCGCGAATTTTTATAGGAAATTCAATTCTCTACAACTTTGCGTAAGGAAGTTTTTCAAATTCCAAACAAAATTGACCAAAATCCATAAACAGACGATTTTACGATTACATATAATCAATTTTCTACAAGAATTGTGTCCACCAAACACACAAAACATGTGTTAAATATTTAATGCCACAAAATACTCTACCTCCTCATATACTCATATATCCCACATTCATTATAAAAATATCACCGTTAATATATTATTAAAATAATATATTTAAATAAATTATTTTATCGTAAAAAGATAAAATATTAATTTTCAACAATTGTCACATTAAAAATTTTCTCCATCTATATCCACATAAAATCAATATCATATAAATCAATAATTAATTATTCACAAATAATATTATAGAATCACATTACTAACAACCAGCGCGCTCCTGTGAAAGAGGGGCTTTCCAATAAGGATTTCTCTCATACTTGGCAAGATTAGGTGACCAAACCTCTCCTTAAATGTAACTTTCTAGACATTGCCAATAATGTTATCGATAATATTATTCAAATAATATGAATTATTGATTTGATAATGGAAAATATCAGTAACGACAATTATCAAAACAACAAAGGATACAAAATATCAACGCAAAGAATTATTGAATCAATATAATATTGAATAAGAACTACTTTGTAACAATTATTGAGTAGTGCCTTCTTACGTAAGGATCAATAATTCAACAATACCGCAATACCTGCGTCATCTTGTCAAGAACCAATGCATATTATCAGTATTTTAACCACCGTAAACCCAACAAAGTTAATTCAGAATAATTTACGCTGTTATTTATAAAACTCAATCTTTGTCGCTTTTCTTTTCATCCAACCGCTTTTCCATTATGGGCCCACCAATGATCGCATGATGTCGCATTTGAGATTCCTTCACAAAAAGAATATTCCATGACCAAACGAATATTCCCCAACAATAATGAATATTTTATAACCACTTTGCTTATTTTGTAAACTTTGCACATTTCACCCATAACCAAAGAATTATATCAAATTAACCCTTATTAATTTAGAATAATGAATAAAGGAAAATTCAATTTTATTTATAATAAGTTGGGTCTTACATATATGGAATTGGGGTTGGCCATGATGTATGTGGTAATTCAAAACTCGATGTTGGGTTCTCTCAATTGCGGTCAAAAGAGAAATACATATCATCTATTTTAGCCTTTTAGATCGGACATCTCATTCCACAATATCAACGCTAGCGTCGTCATGCTTTTTACCCATCATCACTCATTCTTACTGTTCAGTTTTTTCTTCTTTCAAATTTCGATTCCACTTTATCATCTTATACTCACAAAGAGTGCTTACATTCAAGCATCACATATCGGGTAACACAAGCTTGAATAGTTGCATCTTTTTGTTCCACTGACCTTCACCGCTTTCTTCAAATTTCTTTTCTAACTCATGAATACGATTTTGCAATTCTAAATTTCGATTATAAAATTCTTCTAATAAATTTTCCTCAGGTTCCTCTTCTTCCTCACTCTCACCGCTACCACCTTTGCGACTATCTCTAAAAAGTAACTATCAATTGTTCACTCACCACATGGAAATAAAATGCTAAGACGGCAAAGCAGACCTCGCTAACTCCATGGCTTTTACCTACTACTATTGCTTGGCCACATTTGAAATAAAATTTTAGCATATTTCTTCACCAACCATAGGTGGGGCCCACTCATTCTAGAATTTTCCACCAAAATGATAAATTTAAAAACTTCAATAATTTCTGAACCAGTCACCTTTTAAAATTCATAACAAATCATACGTTCATTTTTTACAAAAACATGTGAGTGAATTTAATATGTATATAAAATCTTTTAAGTGAATTTTGTTAGGAGAGAGAATATGAAATAACTAAATGTACATTCTATTCTTTCAATTCAAACGTATGCATGTAGTATTAGAATGTACATACGCCATGAATGGATAAGATAAGTGCAGACTTGTCTTAGTTTGTACTTATTCCGTATCTCTATCTGAAGCTCAAGCCGAAGCTGTCATGCATGCACTTAACAACACGCAGACTTCTAAAGTCGCAACACTGAATGGCAGTGGCCACTGCCCAGTGGGTGGAGTTAAAGACTCTTATTACTTACTCCCCATGGCCATCTCTCAAGAATATTGTACAAACTTAACTAATTCCTTCAATAGTAAAAAGACGAACCATAAAAAAAGACAGTATTTGGCAAAAAAATTCTGTATAGGTGTGTGAATTTAGGAATATTTAGTATAATTACGATAAGGTTGCGAATATAGAGTTTGAATACTGTTGAAAATGGTATATACTACTAAAGGCTAAAGCTCAGCTAGTTTCCTAGAAATAGACTTTGCGTAAGAACCTTATTAATTACTCTTTCCGTTTTAAAATATGTAATAAAAATTTAATTTTTTAAAGTTAATATTAATATTTAAAAATTAATCAAAAACTATATATAAAGTACTAGTAATAAAAAAGTTATTATTTTTAAAAGTTAAATAAATTACAACAATCTTTAATTTGGAAAATGTCAGTTTGATCTTAAAAGATCAATATTAATCTTATTTCAAAATTAACTCTAATTAGCCTACCTAACCAAAGGTTTAGGATTTGGTTGACTGTAATTTCTATTATTAGCTTTTCATAAAAGAGTATTATTTTGGTTGTTTTAACCCAAAGGCTTTGTTTGGATGTTGATAATTTGTATAAAAAATTGATTTTCAAGAAAAAGAAAGTAAAGTAAAAAAGAAAATTGTTTAATTAGTTGATATTATAATTTGTAGGAAAATAAGTTTCAACTTTTTCAAAATCATGTTAAATATGCTTTGAAGAAAATATTAATTTCATCACACCAAAACAGATAAGGGTGAAACATATAGCCAAACACTCTTATGAAAAAAATAAACCGCTATTAATTCTTTTTATTTTATTTTATTTCCTTTCCCATCATTCAAACATAGCCAAAAGAAATGTATATAATGGCTCAAAATTAAAGTCACGAGCCAAGGTTTCATTTCCCATTCGTTTGATCTGGAATATAGGGGTAGCTAGCTAGCTATCTATGGAGTCACTATATATATATATATATATATATATATATATATATATAGTTTTGGGTGCCAAGGGAAAAAATTCCATAATATATTTTTGAGTGGTCCTCACGATAAAGTTAACTTATTTAGAAATTTATGGAATTAATTAACATATTGAAGTGTAATGTTTATTTTATTAAGACGGTATCAAGTTCATTTGATCACTTCAATCTCTCTAATTGACTTGTTAAGTATTACCTCCGTTCTTTAATATAAATTATTTTAAAGATTTTTTTTTGTTCTTTAATATAAATCGTTTGAGAATTTCAAGTAAGCATTAATTGCTTAATTTTCAATATTACCTTAAGTATTAAATGTAACTTTGGTTCTCTCTCACTATTTTTTATCCAATAAATAATACTCTTTTTTTTTCAATACAAGGACAATATAGACAATTGATAGATATTTAATGCTTTATAATCATTTCTTTAATACTTGTGCACAACTCTAAAACAACCTATATTAAGGAACGTAATAAGTAATACTCCCTCCGTTTTTAAAAGATTGTCGTTTTAGAAGAAAAAATTTATTCCAAAATGTTTATCGTTTATAACTTTTGAGGAGAATAAATTATTTACTTTCTTATATTATCCCTACCTTTTCTCATTGTCCCAATAAATTCTATCTCTTGTATTAATAATTTTCAACTTCTCATAAAGGGGTAGTGATAAAATTTCAAATAAATTTTACTTGATAAATGATATTTTTTAAATTTATGTATAAAAACTTTAAATGACAATCTTTTAAGGAGGTAGTACATTTAAGGTATGTTTTGTTGTGTCACATACTCACATCACATCACATGCATGAGGAAGTGTGGGTGTTAAGAATTTAATATATGCATTGTTTAATATTCCCCTTTCATCTTAAAAAAATAATTAATTTGTGCATAATTAAGAATATTATATTGACAACTTCCCTAGTTTCTTGTCCCTATATTGGCACCTTAGTCGGTAAACTTTATGCTCGGATCGAGAGAATGAAATTGGTATTTAAATAAAATAATTTATTTAATTTTAGTTAAAATAAATTATTTTATACCCTCTTGTAAAAAATAAAATTTATAAATTTGACGAAAATATAAATAATTTATTTTATTCTAATAAAACAATTAAACATAATTTTTTTTATTTCATATAAATACATTATTCTATTTTCACCTTTTTTTAGTGTGCATGATTCAAACATAGCATTGGGATTTGGGGTTATAATAAAATAGACCAAAAAAGCTTTCATTTTTTACCGTAGAAAATTGGCCATAAAGTTTCTCTAGAGCACTTCATGGAATTATATAATATCCATAACAAAAATTAATTAAGGAGAAGTAGAGGAGATTGTGATATTGATAGTTTTAAGTTTAAATAGATAATTATGCATGAAATACACAAAATTAAACTTTATAATATAATTAATCATAAAAGATCTCAATTAATGTAATGATTATGTTGAAGTTAATAAGTTATGAAAAATATTATATTAATAAATTTTATAATTTTTTATTACATTGATAAATGCATCATTTTGTGTAACTTATTATAGAATGAAAAATTATATGAGGTTATGATAAAGTTAGTGGATGCGCGTATATCTGAGACAGGTAATTCTTATCAGACCGGTACGTAATGGCACATGGCTAAGAAGTGTGGTCCATTAAACCTCATCAGCTACAGCCTACAGTGACTATACATACATGTGTTGTTAACTTAGCTAGTTCAACTTTTGATTCCTATATATATATATATAGTTTTTTTTTTTAATTTTTGAAACGTGGGAAACGTTTAATATAACTATCAAGACTACGGCCATGCACAAGTTGTATAATCTAAGACGGCATGAAAGTGATGGTGTTACAGCTTTTTGAAGCTAAGCCTCTCCAAAATTAATGAAACTTTCAGTTTCAAATCTCTTTCTACTCTTTTAACTTTTTGTGAGTAGAAATATTTTTGAGTGGGAGAGATACTGCTGATAATAATTTTATTAATATGAGAAACCTAAATATCCCATTAATTTAAGAGTAATGCTACAGATAAAATTATGTTATAAATATTTTATAAACGATTAATATGACATACTTTATTATAATATATTAATTAATAAATTATTTCACATAAAAAAATTAAGATAGAATATATCACATCAATAATTTATTTGTATATCATTATTCTTAATTTAATTAATGATTTTTGTTAGCATCTAACTAGTACTAAGTAGTAGTAGTATAAAAAGTCTACACACATTACCCCACATTTGTCATAGATTAGAACCAGACAAAAAGCAAGAGAACACGTGGTTGGAAAACTATTTGGAAATCGAATAACCCATGATCAAATTCGAATCTACTATTTAGCGCACGCGTTATTAATGCATATTTCTAGGTCGACCCTCGTCTCCACTTTTCACTGAGAGCAGATCTTCTGTCTGCGCGCCCCCACTTGTCCACACTCTACACCTATTTTAACTACCAACCAACCAACCAACCATTCATTTTTCTATTCTGTATATAATCTATCCCAACCCAACCCAACCCACGTACATCACCACCTTATCTCTCTCATTACCATCCCACCTCACTTTCTCTCACTACCTCTCTTTCTAAAATCTCTTAATTAAAATCCCTATGGACATCTTTTATTTCATCTTCTTTTCTTCTTTTCTCCTCTCAATAATTATCACCTTTGTTCTCCGGCTGCTAAAGCCGTATTGCGGCTGTGAAACCAGCCGGACTTTTCTGTCCGCCGGCTGGAATCTCAAGTACAACAATTTATGCGATTGGTACACTCATCTGCTTCAAGAATCACCCACGGGAACAATTCATGTTCATGTTCTTGACAATATTATTACTTCAAACCCCGAAAATGTGGAGTATATGCTGAAGACAAATTTCGATAATTACCCCAAAGGGAAACCCTTTTATACAATATTGGGTGATCTTTTGGGGAAAGGCATTTTCAACGTGGACGGCGAGAAATGGAAATTTCAAAGGAAAATGGCGAGCTTGGAGCTGGGAAGTTTATCGATAAGATCGTATGCTTTTGAGACGGTTACATGGGAGATTAATAACAGGTTGATTCCGCTACTATCTTCCTCTGCACTTGGTTGTAAAAAAAGTGTAGGAGTTGTTGATTTACAAGACATTTTCCGAAGATTCTCTTTTGATAATATTTGCAAATTTTCTTTCGGAGTGGACCCAGGATGTTTAAAATTGTCATTGCCCATGTCGGAATTTGCGGAGGCGTTTGATCTGGCCTCCAAATTATCAGCGCAACGGGCGCTGACGGCGTCTCCCGTGGTTTGGAAGGTGAAAAGGTTGTTGAATTTGGGGTCGGAAAAGAAGCTTCGAGAAGCTATCAAGAACGTGGATGTTTTAGCTGAGGAAGTAATTAGGCAAAAGAGGCTAATGGGCTTTTCCACACACGATGATCTTCTTTCTAGATTCATGGGATCCATTAACGACGATAAGTACCTGAGGGACATTGTGATTAGTTTCTTGTTGGCGGGTCGTGACACGGTGGCATCCGCGCTCACAAGTTTTTTCTGGCTGTTGGATCAGCACCCTGGGGTTGTGACTTCAATTCGGGACGAATTGAGTAGCCCACCGGGAGGACAGCAGCACAAACTCGCCGGCGTTGATCAGCTCAGAGAATTTCATTACTTACAAGCGGCATTATATGAAAGTATGCGATTATATCCGCCTGTTCAATTTGATTCAAAGTTTTGTCAACAAGATGATGTGCTTCCGGACGGTACCTTTGTTAGGCAAGGTACTAGGCTTACTTACCACCCGTATGCCATGGGTCGGATGGAGAGCATTTGGGGCTCTGATTGTCTCCAATTCAAGCCCCAAAGATGGTTGGAAAATGGGGTTTTTCAACCCGAGAGCCCTTATAAGTACCCGGTTTTTCAAGCTGGTCTTAGGGTTTGTTTGGGGAAGGAAATGGCATTGATGGAGATGAAAAGTGTTGCGGTGGCGTTGATCCAACGGTTCGATATCCAAGCGGTGGCGCCGTCTAGTACAATGCTGTTCGCACCCGGTTTAACGGCCACCATGAGGGGTGATTTTCCAGTGACGATTCGAGAAAGAAGAATTTAATTAAAATACGAATATGTGCAAATTCACTAAAATAGGTTTGTGCTGCTTTATGTAGGCTTACTTATGTAAATTAATTAGGCCCTATTAATTTATACACAGAAATGAATACTAATATATACATATACATCCTCTCTTTAATTTGCAATATGGACAATCTGTGTTTCAGTAGTCAAAATTAAATGGCTAATGTTATACCAGCACTTTAAAAGTAATTTCTTTGTCCTAAAGTTAAAAGTGAGTTTTATTTTACTTTTTACTAAAAAAAAAAAAAAGTTGGGTATATGAAGCAAATTCAATAAAGTAATAATTGAGACCATAGAGAGCTGGCCATAAACTAAAAAATTTTGATCAAATTGAAAAATCGATGTAGTTGTAATAACTGACATTTTTCTTGTTCGGTCAAGTAAGGGAAGAGAAAAGGGAGTATGTGTGTTAGACACACAAATTTGTGTGTATCCTGGGCGCACTAACTGTTCCGACTATTTTGACGGTTTTAGAATGACTAAAAACTAGCTTATGCGGTTTTGGGACGCTCCCACACAACTCAAATCGCATTACAGTACCGTATCGCACTTATATATTATATAAAAAAATTTAGAAGTTATATAGTATTCTTAAAAATATAATAGACAACTTTAATTATGTTATGCACTTTTAAAATATTTTGTTTTTGGCTAGAAATATTTCTAATTGAATTGTAATAGTTTGACTAATGTTAAAACATTAATGAGTAGCATATTTTAAACCTAAAACTTGTTGCTTAATGTTATTTTGTTAATGTTATGTATGGTTTCTTATATATAAAGATGAATTTAATTTATTGAATATTATTGTTAACTATGTCAATTGGTTTTAGAACTGAAACCGAACCAAATGAAATCGTACTGCAAAATTTAAAAATCGCACCGTACTAATTACAAGTAATATTATGTGCAATTTTAATTAGAATTATTAAATTACACCCAAACAATTTTACGTAGGGTTTAAACTTCCAATTACACCAAACTAGAGCATGCTCATGCAATGTAGTCGGCTGGAGATTCATAAATGTTCCCACCTATGTGTTATGATTGGATCCGGTTAGTATGAAGTTTATTTTTTAATAAGTTGATCAATTGAACAATAAAATGTTGATACACATAGAGTCTCGCCTGCGTGTCAGCACTCTATTAATTAATTGACCAATTTACCTAAAAATAAATTTTATCCTAATCACTTCCGTTAAGATTAATTGCAAATAAGTACTTATGTTTTGAAGACGTGAGACCCAAAAACTGGTTGTGGGCTGCTAGTGCTAGATCCGGAATTTGTAATAACGAGTTGCTTACGCGTTTGATGAGAAAATGGGAAACTACTTCATAAATCTAGAAGTATCCACCCTATAGCTAACTAGATGCCCATCAGTGGCGAAGCCACGTCACTTTTGTGGGATCAATTGACACCACTCGAAAAAAAAATTATTTTATAATGTAAGGTAAATTTTAAAAATTTTAAATAATATATATAAATTGGAATTCACTAAAATTTTATAAATTTTCTATTATACGAGGTCAAATTGAAAATTTATAACTTTGTCAATCAAATTTTAATCATATATACTCATATCCTTTCAATATATATATATATATATATATATATATATATATATATATATCTATATATATTTTAAATTAAATAATAATCTAATTTATATTATTTTTAAAATAAATAATAAATTACTTACTTATGAATAGTTGTGATTAAAAAATTTATTATGAATCAATATAATGTATATATACCATATATTATTACTCAATATATTTTTATTGTAAGATATATATATATATATATATATATATATATATATATATATACACCGAAAGTATAAAAGTATTAAAAAAATTGTCTCCGGTATTTGTCCCCTAACTCCGCCAATTTTTTATAATTTAAAGAATTTTCAATTCCCCATTAAAAAAAAAACTCTACTTATTGATGCCCATATACAATGGATAATGTAGGCATAGCCGCCCTCGTGAGTTGTATAACTTTAAATTCTTCATCGAGGATATATATATATATATATATATATATATATATATATATATATATATATATATATTATCTTGCAGTGTCGGTTTTAAAAAAATAAATAAATCTAAATTAAGTATATCATTGACCCAAAAAAATATAGTCAATACAATGTATAGTTGACCACAACCTACACATGCATAATTTATAATGGTTAATTATAAGTTATTAGTAATTGCTCGTGTTCGAAGACATGGCGTAACAAAATTTTTTCTTTTCTGTGCCTCCCTCTCTCTCCGTTTGAATATTCTAAAAATTATAGTAGAACTGAACCGTTCATATATTTTTTTCGCCTAAATTAATTAAAATGAAAATGAGATTCCGTGATGGAGTCATAGTTGAACAGCTGAATTACTAGTTAGCATAAGAAATGGTAGGGAGATCACGGAATGCCATGTGGGTTCATAAGGTAACATGACAACCCAGCAGCGGTCCAGTCCAATATATTGATTTCCTGGAGATTTCGGCCAAAATAATAATGTTATTATCACATAAAAAAGAGTCACTCACATACATACTCATATGAATTCGGTTAATATGAAATTTAGTTTTTGGTAAGTTGGTCAAATTGGCCAATAAAATACTGACACATAGATTCTTGTCTGCGTGTCAGCACTCTATTAGTCAATTGACCAACTTACCCAAAAATAAACTTCATGTTAATCACTTTCACACACATGTATATTGCGGGCCCTCACAGTATGCATATGTGTATGTGAATATTATGTGATAGTAACATTGTTGTTTTGATTATATATATATATATATATATATATATATATATATAGAGTAAAGTAATTAATTTTCTAGAAACAATTATTATTATTTTATGAAATACTTTAAACATGCATGGTCATTGTTTATCTACGAGTGAACATTATCATTTGTATATGTAATTAATTAAGAGTGATTAGTAATTAATTAATTCCTTGGGTTCTTGTGATCGAAATGGAAAACAAAAACTTTAAAATAAAAATAGTGATCCATGAAATGGAACACAATTTTTTAGATATATAATTTAAGTAGTTTACAACTTTAGAAAAAAATTAAAATTTTGATTTGAAGATTAATTAGATATATATATATATATATATATATATATATATATATATATATATATATATATTCTCTTTGGTTTATCCTAAAATTAAATATTGAAGATATTATTATTATATATTATCCATGCATGCATGTGTTTGCTCACATTCTCATTAATTATTAAAATTTTCACATGGTTCTCAAATTTAAAAATACTGGTAATGGGATAATAAGTATATATGGTCATTGACTCTTTTTTTTTGATAATCTTATATTAATAATTTAATTGACCTTTGAACATCAAACAATTTATATGTTTGATAAAATATTAGTATTCTAGGACCACAAAGTTTTTGGTCATTCAACATTTTGTACTGTAAAATAAACATTAATTGTTTTGAAGACTTGAAGGAAGGATTACACCATTTTAAAAGTAATTATGGGGTATATAGGAGGTTTCTTCTAATAAATTTAGGTCACGGGAATGTTACACATCCATTTTATTTTGGCTTCTAACTTTAGAAAATACACATATATTTTTTCTATTTTAAATTATTAGTCAAGTTTTTTTAAATTCAAAATAAAGATAATTTATTATAAATTATTCTCTTCGTTACAAAATAAAAGTACGCATGTTAAGAAGTATGATAAAAAATGTAACAATTAATACTAACACTTTGTTTCTGAGTTTTGAACAGAAAAAAAAAGAATAGAAAACTTAAATTGGAACAGAAAAGAAAAGAATAGAAAACTTGAAGTTTTCTTTTGTGTTTTTTTTGAGTTTTTAATAGAAAATAATAGAAAATTTAAAATTGAGGACATGAGTTGTAATTTAAAATTTATTATATTAAAAGTTGAGGATAATACGAGAATTATAAAAATATTACTTATTCCAATTTCTTTTCCGTTTAAATCAGGCCAATTTTAGACGGAAAATTTTGGCAGGAAACGTGGTCAAGTTTTCTATCCATTTCTTTTATTTTCCGTTTCTTAAAAAACTCAGAAACATAAGAATTGGAAAGAAAACTTAAATTTTCCTTCCATTTCTTTTTTTTCCTGTCCATTTTAAAACTCAGAAACAAAGCGTAAGAGTAGTATAGTTAAATTATTATAAAAATTAAATTATTTAAAATAAAAAATATTTAAAATTAAATAAGATTATAATATTGATCCACCAGATACATTATAAAAAAATTACTAATTTATCTAGCAATAAAAAATTAGATATCTAAAATTACAATATACTATTATTTTCTTTACAATTATATCCTCAAAAGGATTCGAGCCTTCTTCGCGAAGAGCCCGACTGGTAAAATTCATCAATCTGATTGCAGTAGACAATATAAGTGGGGAAAATTTCAGGACAAGGAGGGAATAATTACCTCTGACCAGCAGATGCCAAGCAATCGGTATTTTGATTCACGCACTTGGTGCTTCGATTGAGGGGAGGAGGGCTGATATTTACGAAGATCATTGACACTGATGAAAAGGAGGGTATTCCCCTGCATTGTGTGCTTCTTTTACAAATAATGTTAACTGTTGTTGTTTTTTCAATTATGTTTTTAGCAATTACAGTTAAATATTGTTTACCATTTATGAGATGGTGGTGTTTGTTTCAATTTATAGCATTTCTCTGTCAATTGTTTGTTATTTGGCTTGGATTGCTCTTCATTCTCAGTTTGGAGCTCGGAAAACTTGAGAAATGAAATCTAAAAGTTTAGTGGACCATTTTTAATTATTTTTTACACTAAATTATAGCATTGTTCTAATATTAGATTTTTATAAAGTATGGATTGCCAGATTTATCTAGATAATTTATTTTTGTTTTCCTTTTCCAAGTTCCGAATGAAGTCTAGGACTCTGTTACACATTATTTCTTTTTCATGGGAACTGAATGCAACAAAATCTGATAGAAAGAACATGTTATTTATTAGAACCCAATCAATAGGCTAAGGGGTATGTGATGGTTTCCTTTTGCTTCATTTACTATGTATGTACTTAGGTTGGACACTGGTAGTGATTTTAGCCCCACTTCATTCGTCATCAACTTATAAGAAATACACTCTGAGCCTGTTTTGTCACAGATTTGGTAAATCATAAAAGTTGTTTCAGTGAGAATAACTTTTAACTGTTTTCTTTGGAGAACAAACAGTTTGACCCGTCATCATTAAGGCACCTAACTTTATCTTCTTATGCCATTAGATGAGTAAATGTATCGACAACTTTTGTCAGAACTCAATCTTGCTCAAGTAATAGTTTAAGTATATTTATATTTGTACGTGAGAAATTGGGTTTCATATTGGTTTTGCTTGGGATCTTTACCGAATATATCATTCATTTCTTCTGTATTTTTTTTTCTTTTTTTCTTTCTTGAGAAGGGGTGAACTTGTTCAGCGATGATGTTTTGTTGATTACTCTGGAATTTAAACAACCTAATTGATAATAAGGTGGGTAAAAGAGACAATTTGCATCAGATACCAAATAGTTTGTTTTGTGGGTTGTGGGAGAAAGCATTGGTCAAAGTTGAGAACAAAAAGGTCCAACTGAAATTTTTGGAACTTTTTGTTTCTAACGGTTGATCGACCAAAGGAATATTTAAATTGTTGGTTAATCTTAAACATGTTGAGAAGTGTAGCAGGAAAGGCAGCAAGTGCTCTGTAGGCGCAGTCAATTTTACTTTTGGAATAGATCAACTTGCAGTTCTGGTAGTTGTGTTTTTCTGTGTTGTCATGCTAGTTAGTGCTCCATCCACTCCAAAATTAAAGATATATTTCTAAAACGACAACTTTAAGAATAATTTTTTGTTCCCAAATGTACCCATAGTATTGTCCAAGTATTTAGTAGTGGTGGTGTGATTCTAGAATGATAGTAACATAGTAATGGCAAATTAGGGATATCATGTAACTTTATAGTCCTAAAATAGAAATTTATCTCTTTTTTCGGAACGGTGTAAAAAGAAAAATGTATCTCTAATTTTAGAACGGAGGGAGTACTATTTTTTTTCATGAACATTGGTACTATTATCTGATGCAGACTTGTGTATACAGTTCTAGAATCTAGAGAGTTTGGTGGTGGTTCATTATTTGTTCCTCCATCTATTATTGGTCTTGAAACTTTCAATGCTGTTTTCTGTAGAGATTCTTTTATCTGTGCTGTTTCTGTAGGATTTTAATCTTGTTTGCTGAATTTATTTGCACTTTTTGACTCAGAGTTCCGGAGATCATATCCTTTGCTGGGATAAAACAATTATTAAGCATCTTTATTAGTATCACTTTGAAGTCATTTGATGTTGAAAAATTGTTCTCCTCGAGTATTTTTTTATGAATTCCTGTCATTTTTTTATTTCCTTTTTCCTTTTTCCATTTTCTTATTTTAATACTGTTGTCAGTATAACTGCAATTACATGCATAAATGAGGTTTCGATACACCCTTTAATAGCATGGGTTCCAATTTTCTGCTGTGATACGGTTTTGAAGTCATTGTTTACCTCATTAATACTGTGTCTTTATATGCAGTGCTGTGCTTTTTTGAGTTGTTCGCCTTCTGGTTTTCATATATTCAAGCCTCTCATTCAGTTTACACAAATGGCCTCTCTAAATTAGACTGGTGCATAATTGTTCTCATCTCAATTGAAATGCGGCATTTACTTCTCACTCATAAACATTTATGGCAATTTTTAATTTGCATACCAGCTTTTGAATATGTATGTTTAATTTATTTTCGTTTTGTTTTATTTTATATGCAGTGTCGATTATAGACAGGTTCTTAGCCTACTGGTGACCAGATTTCAAAAAGCACCCTTACGCAGAGGCTTCTAATTAATGAACTATTTTAATTTTTTGAAGAAAGACAACACTATTCTTTATATACCAAATTATCAGTCCAAGTCTTTTGTTCCAGAAGAGTAGGGGAAGGGGAGATACTAAGCAATCAAAAGGATGGCTTATCCTGTTGGCTGCAAGTTCTCAGAGTGAACGTGACAATCTGATGTTTCTTTCCAAGGTATTATTTTGAACATCTACATGGTTTTTGGGTTTACATAGTGAGATTTATATTTTGGCTGGTACTCTGTAATTTCTTTAGATATGCTCTCATACTTGACATTGTTAGATTTGCTTAGCTATCAACATCTAGGTCCTTCTTTCTGAATTGCAAAGTTTGCTATTACTTGTCATCCTAAAAACATTTATAAATTTTGTTTTTTGCATCTTTTAATGGAGTGGCATTGTCAAGAATATCTGTTTCCATGTATGATACAGCTCCTTCACATTTGGAGGTTTCATATAACTTTTGGCATTGAATTAATTCAAGACTGACAGATTAATTAATTGGCGCAGCCTTTTGACAGTGAAAACCATTTAAGCAATGATTTATTATTTAATTACTGTTTTTCTTTATTCACGTACTTTTCCTTTTCCGTTTCGCTGCCCCTTTTTGCTGTACGCGTGCTTTCATAAATAAGATAATCATTAATATCCATCACGGATCCACCATTGAGGTGCTTAGTAGAAGTATTAAATTGAACTAAGGGATATGCAAAACCTCTTAGTATTCAAGCATTTCATTTTTTTGATGCAACAAATACAGCCAATATAACTAATTGTTATTTCTTCATATAATATATACATAAACTACTGATGTATACAGCCAATATATATATCTTTATTTCTTGGTACTTTTTTTTTTTGATTATTTGCTTGATATAACATTATTATTTTGCTTATCTGTTGCATAGTTTACTGCCATAGATTTGTTTCGTTATTATAGGTCTCATGTTAGTAAAATTTTCAATAGTACTTCTGCTTCATTTATCAAACTTATGATACAAGTCCTTTAACTCAAGTGCAAGAGGCCACGAAAGTAACCTATGTTTATAAACTACACCTATATGGTTATTAAAGTCAATTATTGCTACTTTTTTAGGAAAGGGAAATACAAGTATACAAGGCACAACAAAGTCATCACCGCGGGAAGCTTTGAGCCAAATTTCTTTGTCATAGGATTTGACCCTGGTTCGGAATCATTGATGTGAAGTCTGAACATGTCTTTTTCTTTGATAGACATAAGGAATTTTTCAATACAATAAAGAACAAAAGCTTAAGTAGAAGTTAAAGAGTTGTAGTTGGCAACTAGGTTTCTATAAATGATATTGCACATGGATACTTAGTACCATATTGTACATTTTGGTACTCTATAGCATGTTCTGAAGTTCTAAACAAAGATGGGTAGATGTATGATTCAATCACCACCTTCTCCCTTTTGGTCCTCTATGAAAGTGGGCCTTCCATATCGGACAGAGCGAGAGCTGAAGCCGAAGGGGGTCTGCCCTTACAGTCTTTGATCAGTAGATTACTTAGAACTTTGTGGTTAGGTTGTTGCGCCATACAGGCCCTCGGGGCTGCCTCAGCCCGAATGTTGTTTTACAACAAGACACTACATGTTAGCTATTGTTCAAGATGGGCTTTAATTCACATAATTGAGTCGGAATTCTAATGGCCCCTTTTTGTTTGCTTTTCTTGTTTGCTACCTAATAAGCAATTGTTGTTTTATAGGCTTTATCATATTCGGTCGGTACGCCTGGTGCAATTGATTTTCTTTTATCATGATATACTAATCATAATGGGGGCATCCCATTAGTGTGTGTCGAAAGGTGGTGCCAGAATGAATTCCGCCAAGGATGAAATATCTAAAAATCTACTGCGAAAAAAGCTGGGATAATGGGCTCACATTGGTGGGAAAATAGGCCGAGAAAATGGCACGTTGCTCTCAACTTTTCTTTCCTAAATTTTTTCCAATCCCTAGCTAATTTCCATTGTTATTCATTGTTTCATTTCATTTTCTGCTTTTGTTGTTGTTACTTATTTTCATTTCGAACAGTAGTTAATATCCTTGGAGTTTGGATGTGTGGAATTATGTATTTTAGGTGATAAATTAATTTTGGACATGAACATCAAGCCCTTTTAGTTAATGCAAATTGAAGAGGGAACTTAATCTAATTCGTGCTATGTTTAATTGTGTTATACCATTTTATTTTCAATTCTAGGATATGTTTTGTTGTGTTATAAAAATCCCCGCCTAGATCCGATTAATCCCGCCAAGGCACTAGGCGATCCTCTACTGCCTCAATTTGGTTGGGCGCCTAGGCCCCTGCCTAGGCCCCTGCCTAGGCATAATCAGGCCTCTTCTTTAAAGCTCTACAATACTTAAAATGAATTTGTTAAGCCTTAAAACATTATTTTTTTTGTAATGTTTCGTGTAAAATTAAAAAAATTACATCTATTGTATGCTTTGTATAGTATAACAAGTATGTAAAATAGAAAAATATATAAATGAGATCGCTTGAGAAAAATTCTAGTCCTCCTAGGAGAACGCCTAGGCTCCGGCTTGGTCCGCCTAATGATTTTTAGAACACTGATGTTTTGAATCAAGTTGTGACACAAGACTTTCAACTTGAGAGGGAGTTTTAGAGAAATCTTATGGATTCGAGGGATTATTCTCATTATTGTACTAGTAATTAGTGGTGCATAATTGTACCATTGGTAATTACTAATCTCTTTTCCTTGTATAGCTATAAGTCTAACCTTATATAAAGTTTTTTTTTAGATACAGTATCAACATCTTTTTTTTCTGGTTCTCTATTGTTCACAAGTTTATAATCATTTCCAAAAGAAAAATGACCACAAAAGTAATTTTAAATAAATAAGTCCCCCCCCCTAAAAAAAAATTAAAAATAAAAATAATTGTGTCTTCATTTGTAGGTGTGGAGTGAAAAAAAGGAGAAAATGAAGACCCAACTCTGGTCTTCCACTTGCTGATGTTACTACTAATCTATTCCTCCATTTCCTCCTTGATTTTATTTTACTCCTTTGAATAATATAAAAATTATTAATAATTATAGTCATTGTAGTTGGCTATTTCTCTTTTCTCTAGTCTCTAATAGGCAATTGGTTGTAGTCTTCTTTCTAATGCTACGGTGCCTTTGTCCTGGGGGAATATTTTGTTGACGTGGGTTCAATTCTTCTACTCATGTGACCTTTCAAGATTCCGGCAAGAGTTTCAATATATCACCGGTTAAGGATCCAAAAAGGTGGTTATAGGAGAATGTGAGATAGTTGGTACGGAAAGTGAGGAAAGAGGGATGACATCACCGTATTTTAGGATGTGGAATGTAGTTGTTAATGCAATATGTGAATCGACTAATTCCCATATCGAGCGTTCGAGAGTGAAGTTGATGGTTTAATGTACAAGGTTGGTGTAATACCTATTAGCTTAAACTTTTGGGTCTAGTTGGGTTCAACAATCATATTAAGGCCTTCATTATGGACTGCCCTAACTCCCTAACAAATTGGTATCAGAACCATGATGCAAAGATCCTGACGGAAGTTAACATGTGAATTGGCTCATTCCCACATCGGTTGTTCGAGTGTGAAGTTGAAGTTTTTAATATACTAGGTTGGCCTAAGACTTATGAGCTTAAATTTTGAGTCAAGTTGTGTTCAAAAAAATGATATTAAGATCTTCGTTATGTACTCCCTAAGCTTCTAACAGTAATTAATTGAATATAGGAAGGACATTGAAGTAAAAAAAATCCATTAAAAGGTAGGTCTGACTAAATAAGTCGGGTGTGTGAGCCTTACCAACCATTAAATGTCAATTAGATTTTTATAAAACAGCCTTCAAATCTGACTGATTTAGATTTAGGGTCAATTCGATTCATTAAAAGGCAATCAAACAACTTCAATATAGTAAGGTTGACTTTCATATTGTAATCCTAGTAAAATGTTCTTTGTTGTCAGCTGTAATTTAAATGTTTGTTGAATTTATGAAGAGCTTTCAATTAAACATTTCCTAAAGCTTAGTAATAGTTTGTATCAAGATTATGATTCTTATCACTCAGGTATAGAGTTGATTCCTAGGTTTTGCCCTATATTTGTTGCTTGATATCATTATACCTAGAACCATGATGACACCATTGGTTCCTTCTGGTGGTAAGTATTCTACAGTATTGCCACTCATTTTATAGAGGGATTTTAAACATTGGGGCCTTCCAGTATCACATAGTAATATTAGAAAAGGCGTTTACAAAAAAATAGATAATGATGCGTAAAATTGTAACTAGTAAATGCTCCACCATACATGAGTGAGCCTAATGGTTATAACCAACCACAATCAGACACATCTTTTTGTATCTGATTTTCTATTGCCATTCTTTAGTGACCAAAGAATTATTAATGTAAGTTAATATACTCCTCAATTGGACGAGGTCAGCTTATGGGTTGTATTATCCTACGAAACCAGGTGCATTATCCCCACTATCCCATAATACTTCCAATGGAGTGCGGTAAGCCCCATATGACTGCTATCAAACAGCGCGGTGTGGACCCACTTCAATAATCAACTCATCTATACCTTTTATCCCTAAAGTAGTTGGTTAGGTTGTGGGTCCACTCCAATACTGTAGAATTTTTAAATATCAAAGATGTTGCTAGTATCTTAAATTCAAGTTGTGGGCAATTAATCTAGTCTTAACTCCATTAATTATAGCAATGCAGCTTGCTAATAAGCCTGTTTGCTTTGATTTTTAAAATCTGATTATTGCTTTTTAGAATCAAGAACTAAACTTTAGATTTTAGGTCAACTTATTTGGTCCAGATAATCAGATTTGATTACGCTCTTTAAGGCAAAAGTGTCCCCAAACAATTCAAACCCGACAACTTTTTAATGTATTTCAACAATTACAATAATCAGATTATTTCGATAATTTGAATAATACAAATAAGCAAAAAAAAGGAAGTGAAACCAAACAGGCACAATATATATAAAAAAAGAACATCATATTCAATACAATCAACTTATATCACTCCCTCCGCACCCCAAAGGATGTTAATAATATCAAAAGTTGTATATAAAATATGAACAAATACTAATGACCCACAAAAGTGGGGTCCATTAGTTTTAAATAAGACAAAACTTCATTTGTGTACTTCCATGGGTCCACTATGGGTATACTTGGTACTTGTTTAATACTCTCTCCTCTACTTTACTTTTCTTATTTTGTGTGAAATGTGTACTTTCATTATCCTTTTGGGGGACGGAGGATTACTTGTTATGCATTTACCTTAGTAATCACGAAATTTGGATTGAAATGGGCTTGCAATTGTTTTGGCTCTTACTTCCTTGGTGAAATAATTCCGGTTTCCGGAAAGGGAAAAGTATACTTTGATATTGTTTTAGAAGTTTGATGGTTTCTTGTAGGTAACAACAGATTGTTATTCATTATTTTCTGTTTCTATCATCTATTGACTAGGTTGACCAAATTGTGGTGTCTTAATTAATTGGAGAATCAATTTATCACAACAAGATACTAAATTACACATTACATTTTAGGAATAACATACCAATACGATATATTTGTCAATAAAAGCATTTATATGACCTTTTGTGTTTAAAACTTAAAAACTTATCTGGTTATCCCCATGTCCAACTAATTGAAATAAAGGGTACTCGTACCTAGCATACATCAGTTAATAAAGGTAGCTTCATAGCTTAAGACTTGAAAGTTTTCAGAACTTTTCTATTTTTATAGCATTTTATCATTAGTGATTAAAACTTGTTGTAACAGTGGCATACATGTTAAACTATTGAGTGTTTGTATTTGAGGAACTTAGGGAGCTGGAGATTTGGACTTAACATATATGTTTGTTTGGGTGGCTTGCAACTTTTAAATGAAGCATAAAGTACATATGTGCCCCCTAATCTGATAGTGTTGGGCCCAAAAAAAAACAATTTATGAGTCAAAGTTTTTTTTTTTGATTCTATACAGCAATAATAAGTGTCTATAAAGCCAATCAAATCATGATCACCATGATAATCATGTTAGCTGTCTGTCACAAATTTGTTCTCTTCTTATTTAGGTTGTTGTATCTCATACTAAGTTATCTTTTGTCCGTAGCTCAAAAGCTTACACTAATCATCCCCCACTCTTCCTTCGCACCTTGGAGAATGCAAAAGTTTGAAAGTTATTTTTTGATTCTAAAAAGTCGATCCAAACATGATCAGCATTTATATCACACTAGTTGTCGGTCACAATTGTTTTCTTCTCATCTTGCCTATAAACATGCCATTAGGTGGTTTTGTCTCATTCCAAGTCTTTTTTTCCTGTATTCAAAGTTTACTCTAATGGCATTGCTTATTCGCAAGAGACTCCTCCAAGGATTCGTGTATCATGTAATGCTTGATGAGGTAAATTAATTTCTTTTATACTTAATTTAAGGTCTTGGTTGTGGCTTTTTGTCACTCTTGTAGCTTTACATTCTTAGTTCTTTGTGACAATTAGGTTACTTAGTTCTGTTGGGGTTTGTAGGGTTTCTATTAGGGAATTTAAGGGTACTTCTGTGATTGATTTGTGCAGATATTGGAGGGTTGCAGTCTTTTCCAGTGCTCTTTTGATTTTGATGTTCTTGTGTATGGTAAGGGGGACTTCTTGTCCCCATTTATTGTATTCTCTCTTTTTGATATACAAAATTTGTTCTTTAATGTAAGAAAGAACACATTCTTAATCCTTTGTAGTTTTTTTTTCCTGGTTATTGTTGTGTTAGAATCCAGGATAATTGGTTTTAGGCTCACTAGAATGCTACATGACCTGTCTCGGTAGTCTGAGAGTCTTAAATATGTAAATAATTGTACTTTACTACTCTACCATACTGTTGGATATTTCCTTTTTTGTTTTGTAATCTCTCAAGTTGAAAAACCTTATTGTAGTTATTATATGACTTCTGTTTAAGCATGTCATGCAGTTGTATTTCAGCATGAACACAGTTTGACGATAGATGGAATTGTTCCTGTACTCTCTTAGACACTTTTTGAAAGAGACTTCATAGTTTCTACTAATGGGATTTTATGTCTTGTTGTAGGGTTATGTTAATGAGGAATTTCTACATACTCAAGCTTGCAAGGATGAACAAAATCCATATTACATTGTGCAAGCAATAGATCAATACTGCAATCAAGTTGAATGGGCTCTGGCAGAACTTGAAAGTGCCATGTACATTGTTGAAAACTAACAAATGAAATTCAATTTCAAAAAGTAATTTTTTTATATACTTTGTTTACTTCTGACTGACAATTTATCTGCAGTAATCTGCCACGGGTTAATTACTTCACGCTGGCTGCCAGGGCTCGCGGGATTGAATCTGAAAGCTTATGGTAATCAGCAATTTTTTTTCCCAGCTGTGGTACCTGTAACTAACTTGGCTTGTCCTTGTCTCATCTATAGTACTTGAAGTAATCATTTGAATTCTGTTCTAGTTGGTATGTGTAATATGTGAGCTAGCTAACACAGACAGGTTGGGTGTTGAATTATATTAAAGAGATTCCTAGCTTGTCATAACAATTTGCAGAAAAGAATAATTATCCAGGCATTTATAGGTAAAGTCTGATGAATATATCACAATCATTATACAAGACACAAAGTTCTGCGGTCACTTTTCTGCTGTCTGAATGCACAAAAACTCATAAGCAGTGGAAAAAAATAAATTAGATGTGCTGATTAAAAGGGTCTTTAAATCACCGAGAGAACTAATGGGAGGGGAGAAGATTAATTCTTGAAGGTTGAATAGGTTCAGTGGGAGATATAGAGTTGCTTTTGTTTACGATTTATCACAAGGCAAAGTCGCAATTAAATATGTAATGATATTTGAAAGAGACTGTTATATGCTATGGTAGGGCTGGGAACTTAAATGTAGTTCTGGGAAGGCAGAAAAGGAATGTGAAAGTCAGTGAAGATAGTGTTATATCCTTTCCACAAATAACTCACAAAATTATTAATGACATTGAGATATTAGATATATGTGAATATGATTTTAATTCATAACAGTCCATGCATCGGAAAAGGACACATTGACAAAACTACCACATATGTATTCCAAGAAATGATTATCCAGACGAAAAGTTACAACATTGCTTGGGTTAGTAATATGACACTAGCAATTATGCAGCACACCATGGCTGTGCAATTTTCTTCTTTAACATGTGAATTTACTCCTTTTACTTGTCGATAAATAAATAAACATGTAATCTTTTTACTACTATTGTTTTTTTGGTGTGCATAAAGTGACCATATTAGTAGTATGAGCAGTTTATCTTAAAAGTAGTGAGAGGAGATATGCATAAGAATAAGATAGTTTTTATAAAAAGTATTAAAAGAGATTAAAATAGTTTGGACAGTCTTGGATTGCGCGCAATGAGGCCTTGGAATATTAGGTTAGGGTTGTAGGAGTCTATATAAAAGGCTTTATGCCTCTTGTACTCTGACCGGTGATTGCAATTGTGTAGCATCAATGGATATTATTTGGAGAATAATTGTATCTTTTTTCCCTCTTTCTCTCCCCTCTCTATGAAGATCTTGTTTTATAATTCTCGATACACAAAGCATGATGCAACTTCAAATAAGAGGTAACACCAAATAACTCTCCCGGATTTATTTAATACTAATAGATTAATACTATGATGTGTAGAAATATTTAAGGGAGGTTGACTAGGAGAGATTTTGGGAACTGATGAAGGATAATGATTTGATTCTTGAGAAAGTTTTTGGTAACCTTTTCTGTAGATTATAACTATTTTGACTTGTATGAAGCTACTTTTAAGGCAGCACCGTGTATGTTCTTTCTAAATGCTTTCTTAAATTGGTTGTGCCTACTTTAGTATATTAGAGGCTATATATCATGTGTTTCTGGTCTTACTTTTCTAAATGTTGTGCACCTTCTTTTTCTGTCGTTGTAAGTTGAATTATTTCATGATTGTCAAACCAACGAGATCTAACTAGAGTGGTATCAGTCTCTCCCTTACGTGGGAGTGGTTAGGTTTAGAGTCTTAGTGGAGTCCTTATATGATCTGACCACAGTGGAGGCATTATTTTCTGGTCAATGTGGACTACTTTTCCTCTAGAGTTTCAAATTAAATTTTATGCCTCCTCTACCCGCCATAATAATATTTTTAAAATGAGTATCATAATTTTCTTCAGTATCCATCTTGGATTTGGTGTGGAGTATTGAAATTTCATTTTGTGTTTGCCTCTATGCAGATCATATTGCTGTACTGTTTTATTTCCTTCAAAATATATTTGGTGATTCTGTCCATGTTTTCTTAATGGACATGCTATTGGTCTCTTGAAATTACATACAAGTATTTTATATTAGCGCATTATTGTAATATCGGATTTCTGAAAGTAATAGGTAATTTATTTTAGGAGATGGCATTCTAAATAGTATTTGGATGCCTAAGCTACTTTTTACATACCCATTACTTTCACCTCTCGTGGTCAATTCCTAATTAACTAGCAACAAAGATATTGTTTCTTGTTTTGTCTTCTTGGCTCATTTATTTCTCTTTCTTCTTTCCTCTTTTCTGTGTTTTCATTCTCTTTTTCGTTATTTTAGATTTTCTGAATATATCTAGAACTATTAAGAAAAGGATTGTTATGTAAAACAATGCATATTCTATGAAGTCTTTAGAATGAATACTCTACTCCTGTTATCATTTGCTATCAAGGTCCATTTACTTAAGGAAGAAGTTCAGACCAAAGAATGAACTGCAGCACATAATAGTGTTTCTTTTACAAATTTGAATATGGAACACCTATATCAGCATTTACTGCTTCTCTCTTCTCCAAACTTTTCATTCCGAAAGATTAAAGTTGGGTATCAGATGTAGAGTGAGTCGAAAAATTGTTAATTTGCAGAGTATGAACATTTTTGCATCAGCAGCAGGTTAGTTATTTAAGAATTGTGCCCAGCTCCTACATTGTTATTTTCTGTTTGGTCAAAGTTGGTCAAGGTTTGAATTTCATTACATATGTCTGTATGACTTGATTGTCTCTGTCTCACCTTGTTATACGATAAATTAATCCATGCTGTATTATATTTATTGAATATCTTGTTAACAATGTATCATACATGGTCTTTATTTTGTTATTGATGTTGTAGTATTGGAGCTGCTCATGTCCAATATGGAGCTAATCTCCTGATACAGGCCTGCAAAACAAGGCACAAGCAAACGTAAGACACCCATTATTTATAATGTGTTTGAAGGTTTGTTTCTCCCCTTAATGCACCAGTGTCAAGTCAGATGAGTGTAGTGAGGTGAATTTTTTTTATGAAAAGCAATTCTGCTGTGATTTTTATTTTAAATCCAAAGCTCTTTTGCTGAACTTTGTAGTTGGTATAATCTTAAGTAATGTGTAATCACGCAGGTTAAAATTCATGCTAAAATTAGGGAGCTTATATTTTTAATGCAAAGTTCCATTTCCAGAACAAATGATGCCAGTTATACTATGGGTATTAAAAACTGTACATTGCGCTCGCTGGAAATGCTAAATTTTGCTGGAAATATCATTACACTAAAATTATCATTAATGTTTTTTTTTAATCAAGGAGCCGACTGTTTTAGCCATCTAGTGGTGATTGTTCAGTGTTTTCTTCTTATGCTGAATTCAGTTATTTTTCATGATAAAAGAAATTTTACTAGAAAGATACAGAAATTACAAAGCAGGTGAAGGACAAGATGTCCTCCGGAACAAAAACGAAAGAATACATGACAAGTGGAAAACGACACAAACATTAGCAGAAAACAGCCATCCAATCTTTATGTATTCATATAAAATGACACCACGTGGAGAGCACCCATTGCTAGATCCCCCAAGGATGCCAAAAGAAAGAAACCACAAACCCAAGCATGCGAAAGCCTGAAAACCGGCCATGAAAGATCCTTGCATTTCTCTTTGAGCAAATACTCCATAATACTGTGAACCATGCACTTCTCCACAAAACTTTTCCATCCTTGTTGCCTCCAAAAGTCCACACTAATTGGACAAACCCAGCTCTCCCTTAACTGAGCACCAGAGCTGCCTTGCCAGCGGACAATGAATAAAGAGACGATGATTCTTGTTTCCATTCACTAACAATGTGTACTCAATAATTACTCATATTTTTGTTTCTTTGAAGTTTTAAATCTTCTCTTACTCTTCCCTTGATCTGTTAATTTGAGCCAGCTCTGTAATGAATATTGTTATGTGAGACAATGGTATTAATTGTTTCCCTATTTTAAACTTTCATATCTGTATATCTTAATCAGTAAAATCTTTCTCTTATTTTGTGGAAATCTAATTGTCGCAGCGTCTCTCAAGACCTGAGTTGCCTGAAGAATGAATATTCAAATACGAAGAGAATATTTGACAACTTCGTTCAGGTATTTGTCATCACCGCCACTCTAGTTAAATTCCATTATAAATGTTTATGAAGAAACTTTGTATATTCTGCATTTCCTCGTTTCTTATTTAGGATGTGTAACGTATTATCTTTTTTCAAAGTTGTATAAAAACACAATACTGTTAAGACTGATGCAGGACAGGGTTCAGAAAAGGTTTAAAATAAAGATGAATGGTGAAGGACATTTCTACACAGGGATTCAATAGAGACACAATAAAAGCACAAAGCTTTAATTTCAAGAAAATAATATACTGAACTCTGATTAAGAACTGAGTTAACATCTATTTATATCGCCTACAGGAAACCCTAAATCTATTATTAACTAAGTAACCTAATTTAATTTAAAAAAACATCTAATAATATCCTACTTGAAAGTTATAGAAAGGTACAAAACAACTTTAACAAGGAATTGACATGGGTAGTACATGTCCTTAAGATGTTTATTGCCCCTTACTACAAAAATTTGTTAAAGACTACTAGCAATATACCTCCAGGATATATGTCAAGCTTATATATTCACAGTGATAGCAATTCACATATGAATCTCAAAAAATATAATGCTTTGTAAAGGTTGATGAAAGAAGAAGATAAAGACTGCTCAAAGCTGATAAAAGCTGAACTGTGATAATACATCAGTTTACAAAATAAATTATGTTATTCCCTTTTGTATACACAGTGGTTAAACACAAACGGTTTAATAATGAATTAGGTCCTAAAGCGCCAATGCGACGCGAACCCGCACCCGGGTCGCGAGACGCGGGCGGGCACCACGTCATTGTGACCAGATTTTCCTTTAGTACTTCAAGTAAATTAAACTATTCTCCTTATATTTATAAAGCATTAAATAGTTTAACTCCTTACCAATGTGGGACTTAAAGGAAAAAAGTTTTTTTTAACAACAATGCACCTTTTCATATACCCCGTTTTGGATACAATTAAAATACAATATATAATTATTACTTGATTCATATATATTCTTTCTAAATCTTCTTATTATAGACTATCAAACGCACTTGTAATTTTATATAAATTCAACCAATTAATGGGTTTAAATTAAATCCAAAATTGATTAAAACTCATAAAAAAAAAGAGATGCATTTAACACTACTACTATAATCGAAAGTTCTAAAATAATCTACCTAGTATAAATAAAAGATAATTACTGATTAAATTTCTTTATATCTAAATATACTATGAAATATTTAATAATTAATAATAGTCAATCTCTTTTCTTGATCCACACCATTCCCTTCTCCATTGAAAAAACTTGTCTTCAAGTTCTAAAGTATAGGAGATTCCTTAATCACTAAGTTGACTCCAGATAAGCAAGAAATCTTGAACTAGTTCTGCTTCTCATGATTCTGAGTTGAGGGTTGATTCAGAGTTCTTCCTTGACCAAGCAAAGTTCTTGGGTATTCATGGAATCCTTAAATGACAAAATATTCCTATTATGTCATGCCAATTGAATCAATGTTATTATGTTAATTTTTTTGTGCTATATGTTGCCATTGTTGACTCAAATTCCTGGATCCACCCTTCCCTTGGGGAAGCGCTGTTGTTACTTCTCCACTTCTGTCCAATACTTGCAAAAGTGCAATAACTTAATTCCAGTTTACTTGTTGTGACACTTATAGATGGAACTGGATGTGATCAAGCTCGAGTTGGAGAACAGGAATGGAGATTAATTTATAGTCTTTTGTTTGTGGATACAAGTGAAACAATGGTTGGATAATTTCCATTTAATGGTGGTGGTGGGGTGGTGGTTGTCATGTTGATTTTCCAGAGTGAATCTTTGTTTCTATTTACTATTTCTGCTGTGGTTATTGTGACTGCTGATATTATTATTACCTAATGTTTTGGATCTTTAGAATACTATATATATGCGCCAACCAACCTTTTCTATTTGCTATATCAGCTGCTGTTCCTAATTTTAATATTTAGAATGCTGTGTGACTGATTATTTATTTTTTGATTGTGTCACTAGTATATTTTGATATTTCCACGACGGTGGGACTAATCATGTGAGGGAGTTTGTTGAAATATCAAAAAAGCTTGTGGAAGTATGAATTATGTATTTTTAAACAAAAGATGAGATAATTATTGCTTATTCTGTGTATTTTTTTTCAATGATGAAATGAAAATTTTATCATTTATAAATGAAGTTTTGAAAATTGTTATTGTTACCATTTTGCAAGAATTTTTAGCCTTAGTTAAGCCCAAGTATTAACACTTAACTCCATCCATTTAGTTAATCGTGCAAGATACTCAACGCTAACACTAACCTATTAATGTTAAACAGTGTATAAATTACTCCCTCCGTCTTTTCTTATTACTGTTTTGGATAGTTCTATGGTAAATGTTCATTTTCTTTTAATAACCAAAATTTTATACATTTTTTCCTATTATGCTAGTAGTATTAAATATCTCATGCTTTTTTTATTCTAATTCTCTTTTCATATTTAATAAGTATGGAGAAAATATTTTGAATTGAATAGCTAGAAAGTCATTCTCTCATCTACATTAAAAATAATTAATGACATATTATTATGAGTAATTTTGTCATTTTATTCCTCTTTTTAATATGCATAAAAAATCTACTAGGATTTTTATCTTGGGACGGAGAGAGTACAATTTTTTAATAAAAAATACAACCTCATTTACTTATTTATTGAATAACAACACTATTTACTCCATATCATATTTATTTTCTAATTATTTTAAATAAATGGAACCGTTGATAACATGCGTCTAACACATTTAAATTTTATGTTAAACGTATTACTTGTTTATAACACAAAAAAGGTTTCTAATCTCTATTTTGCTCGATCTCAGTTTACAAATGTATTATTGGAATAATTTTTTTTTTATTTGACTCACTTAACTATATGTTTTTTACAAATAGACTTTGTACATGTTATATATATGTCACGTGACATGTCATGATGAAAAAAATTAATAAAATATTCAAAAATCAACAATTAAAGCAAGTTAACCAAATAAAATCTTTGTGAGATTAGCAGGGGGTTTGATCTTGGTGGATTTGGAGCTTGACTTGGGGTTTGGATCTTGACGGTTTACTGGTATTTGGGGCTTTTGGAAGATGGATATGTTCAGATATGAGTTTATGGACTTTGTTTCATTCTCTTCATTATTCAGGTATTGAACTGCTATCGCCGGTTTTTGGGTTCCTGGTCCTATTTTTCGATTATTCTTTGTATTCTCGGATGGGCTCTTTGTCTTGCTTTTAATCCATGTGCTTTTTGATTCTTGAATTTCTTATTTGTTTAATACTCGATGCTTTGATTTGGGATCCTTGTTTTAGTATTTAATGATACCAGTTTGGTTTAATGTCTTTTGATTTCTCATTGATGGTACCGATCAGGGTTATCATGTTTGATTTTTCTTAATCCAAGAACAGAGTCTGGTTATTGATTTGATATTGCCTTAGACGTGTCATCTTGGGGTGTGTTCCAATTTATCACGTTTTATTATTATTATTTTGAAATTGATTGATTGATTTGTTGTTGATTTTATTTAAACTTCTGCCCCCATCTTGCCGACAACAAAGACGACTGCTTTTGATTTCGTTGAAATTTGGGTTTGTTCGGTGCAAACCAATTCTTCTTTTTGATTTTGAGGTCTTCTATTCTTTGCGGATATTTATGTATCGATCGGATAATATGTTTTGAATGATAGTTTTGCTTCGGATCGGATAATATGTTTTGGTTCAATTGAATTCATTGATTCATCTGATCAGATAATAGTCTGAATGATGGTTTTGCTTCAAATCTAGTTTATTCTTTTATCATATCTAAATTTTCTTTTACTTTTGGTTCAGTCAAATGATGAATTTGATGCACTCCCTGTACCTACTGAATAATAAGCTTTAATTTGTTCGTTTAGTTGCCCAATTTTTTTTTTTTATGTTTTTACATTAAGCTTTAATTTGTTCTTTTAGTTTAATTTGTTTTGTAAAATATAATAGCTATATTGGTAATAATTTGTTTTAAATATAATAATAATAATAATAATAATAATAATAATAATAATAATCCCTCCATTTCAAAATATTAGATAATTTATATTTTTAAAGTGAGCTTAAAATATTTAAAAAAAAAAAAAAGAAATATGAATTCATTAATTTTATATAAATATATTTGTCAAACTTATACATTAATATATTTTATTATTAATTTATTTAATTATTTGTTATAATACGTTAATTTGATTTATATTTTGTTTAACTATTTGTTATAGAATTGATAATTATTGTATTTTTTAATTGTTGAATATCCACCTAAGTATCTGATGCATTGCCACATATATATTTCATATATATTTCGTTAATTTTTAACACTTCTAAATAGAAATTTTAATTTTTATAAAAAAATTATAGTTTATTAACCGTAAAAAATTTCAATTCATTAAAATCGAATAGAATGAAAAAAATATATTTAACCACATTAAAATGTCATGTCAATATGTCATATTATTAATTTATAACGTGACAATCTAAATCTGATTAAAAAAGTTCAAAGAAAGGTCATCAAAGTTAAAACAATTGAGTAAAAAAACACAATATTAATTTATATTTAAGCGAGAGGAGTGGAGTATAACTAAGAGCTAACAATAATGTATTATTGTTATTAAATTAAATTCGTGGTAAAGGAGTAATTTATTTTTAAAGTTTTAAATAAGATTCTTTTGCATTTTACATGATACAAGTGCACAGTACCCACCAAAAGGGAGCGAGAAATAAATACAGTATAACCTTATCTTCTCCTTCTTCCACTTTATCTGCTGCTAGGAAATCAAACACTTGTCGGGAGAAAAGAAATGGCTATAACCCTACAACGTGCTTTCACCAATCTTAGCTTCATCAGCTATCCCAAACCCAAGGCCAAGCCTGAGGCACGGAGACAGGTCCGGTGCGAGGTTGGAGTAGCCGAGAAAAACCGGCAGGTGACCCTGAAGAATGGCAATGATTCTCTTCAGATATGCCGAGTTCTCAATGGTATGTGGCAGACCAGTGGTGGGTGGGGAAGAATTGACCGAGACGACGCCGTTGAGTGTATGCTAAAGTATGCTGATGCTGGTCTCTCCACCTTCGACATGGCCGATCACTGTAATTCCAAATTCTCTTCTCTTCTCTTCTCTAATCAAATTTGATAATGTTTTTTTTTGTTGGGTTATGTTTCCTGATTTACTGGGAATTTGGAATGTGAACTATTTTAGATGCTAATTAAACCAATTGAATTGGGGATGCGGCATTTTCTGGGTCTTTCACTTGTTTCATGGAAGCCCCAATTCTAAATATACCACCCTTTTAGTTTTTTGTTTTTTTTAAAGAAAACTCACAAAAGTAAAATAAAATACCCTTTTGGTTTTAAGAATTTTATGGTTGAGAAATATTTTATACTATTGATTCTCATTTTTTAGAAAGCTTTTTTTTTTTTTTGCTAAATTTAGAAAGCATATTTGAATTTCACTAAGTTGATTATTTTCCTATGTTTTTTACTGTGAATGTTGCTGTTTTTACTTTTTAGAAATAAATTGCTATATCAGTTGGGGTATTTTGGTCAAATGAAATTTTTTCTCTCACAAAAAATGTTTAACAAATTAGTGAATGGAAAAATATAAATATGTGAAATATTTAGAAAGCGTCCAAAACAAACTTTAGGACTTGGCATAGGATAAAGCTACTCCCCGACTGATTTTCCTGGACTGATTTCCAATTCCATCACTAACTTTAGGACTTGGCATCTCTCTCTCTCTCTCTAACTCTCTCTTTCTGCCTTTTTGCATGTGTGTGCAAATTTTGGTACTTAATCCCTTTAATGGCAGAGATGTTGAGTCACTCCTTCAGCCAATTTACCTTCACTCAATCATAACAACATCTATTAAAGGAGCTGAAACGCAAAAACTCCTTTAAGACCAATCCAATGTGTTTTAACTGAAGGAAAAAGGCAGGCAGTAGTTAAGAATGGGAAAGATTCATTGGATATATGCGGCGTGTTAATGGGATGTGGCTGACTAGTGGTGGATGGGGGCAAGATTGAACGAAGCAGTGCAGTTGATGCTATGCTTCGATATGCTGATGCTGGACTATATATGCAAGACAAAGGGGAGGATATATAAATTTTGTACGCTTTTTGTTGAATCTTAACGACCCCCTTTGATAATTTTATGAATTTATGTTGCCTATAGCAAAATTATTATTGTGATGGTAAAGTAATAAATATGAGCAATTATATAGTAGTATTGAAGAGTTGTAGCAATCTCGTTACACTCTGCGCAGCTTGTAGTCTCGCTGCTCCTAAATGAGAAAAACCGTGACAGTGATTATTCAGATGTTAACAAAGTTACAAAACTAATATTCATGATATATTTCAGATTATATTACACTACATATATTCAGCATTATGTTTAGCTGTTCAGTTTTTAATGAACTTATTTAATTTCTCAGATGGTCCTGCAGAAGATCTTTACGGAAATTTCATCAATCGAGTCCGTAGAGAGCGCCCACCAGAGTTTTTAGAAAATATCAGAGGGTGGGCTACATTTATTCATATTTGATGTTGCATCGGTGTACTATAAAATATCTGTAGTTGGCATTGCTCTTCTGAACATGAAGCACCAGTTTAGTATGCATCTTAGCTCGTGGAATTGAAACAAAATGAGCTTTAGATCGTTATAGGTGTCAAGGTGACATGCATAACGAGAGGGTAGAAAGTTTTGGCAAAAAATCATGAATGCAATAAGAAACTTTATTAAATTAATCTCGGCTTTTCATTTTGCAATGCAGTCTCACCAAATGGGTACCACCACCAGTTAAGATGACAAGTAAATATGTCCGTGATAGCATTGATGTTTCAAGAAAGAGAATGGATGTTGCATCCTTGGACATGCTGCAATTTCATTGGTATTGAATTATCTCTCTTGTTCTTTGAAGCATATATAATGAAACTCAAAGTGCAATAACAATTAGAAAATGGCTTTCTTGTATTTCTTCTTGAACCAGGTGGGATTACTCCAATTCTGGCTACCTTGATGCTCTAAAACATCTCACAGATCTCAAAGAAGAAGGTTAGTTTTTCAGTTGTCTTTTATGCTTCAAAGATTAGCGCAGATTTCTTGATTGGACTGGACAACTTCAGTGTTTGGCATGCAGGTAAGATTAAGACTGTTGCTTTAACAAACTTTGACACTGAGCGGTTACAAATTATCCTGGAAAATGAGATTCCAGTGGTTAGCAATCAGGTAAATAAATTCATATATGATGATGTGTATAATATATGCCTTTTGTGTGTTTAATTATACTAATATATACTCATTATGATGGGCAACTGGTACTGTAACATTCTTCAGGTGCAACATTCCATTGTTGACATGCGCCCTCAACAGAAGATGGCTGAGCTTTGCCAGCTTACTGGAGTCAAGCTCATAACGTCTCTTTCTCTCTCCCCCTCTCTCTATATGTGTGCGTGAATTTGTACATGTTCGTTCAAATCTTTGTGCAAGCGCATGTATATGTGTGTGGTAATGTCTTTCTTAGTCCACCACATTAGTGGACTATGAACCACAGCAACCCAGTATAGCCTTTATTAAGTATTGTATATTTCACTTGATCACCTTCATTTTCTTTATATGAAACCAACATCTTTCTAGCTGACTAGCTCTTAAATGAACCGAATGGGTAGCTTATCAGCGTAACTTCTTCATTTTGTTCCTGTCAGGGACTCTAATTTATTTATGAGTATTGCAAAAGTTGATGATACAACACAGCCTTCAGATAATAGAATTTTAGTGTCTTTGCCGTTAACATTCTCCATATTATTCTTTCTAAATCTGATATAGTTTTATGTGCAGGTATGGGACTGTAATGGGTGGTCTGTTATCTGAAAAGTTCCTCGACACCAACTTGTCTATTCCATTTGCCGGTCCTCCACTAAATACTCCTTCCCTTCAGAAGTACAAGCGAGTATGTATTCTTTTCATGAACATTTAATAATAATGAGAGCTGTGCAGACTGGGGTACGAGTGGGGATTCGGCTGGGTTTGAATTCATCTTTACGTTTATTATTTTGCAATCATAATTATAGTGGAGAAAAGAACACAAGGTAACAGGAATTTCACACGATTAGAGTACAAAAATTTGGGCCTATATATTGTCTCAGCCTCAGGAGTAGTCAATAATCAAGAACCTAAACATTATAGAGGAATTTCAAAGATTGTGACAAATTTTTGAATCAGTTGCACAAAATTAAAAAAATGAATTTCTTTCAATGAAGAATACCAGTATATTATACTAGTATCAAGTATGCACATGCAGGTCGAATCTTTTCATGCTAACAGCTATCCGAAATATTCATATTCTGGTAATGAATCTAATGAATTCCCAACAAAATATTATGCAGATGGTTGATGCATGGGGAGGATGGAGTCAATTCCAAGTTCTACTTCAGACTCTTAAAAAAGTGGCTTCAAAACATGGGGTCTCAATTCCAACAGTTGCTGTTAGATACATACTAGATGCGGTAAAGTCGTTAGTTGATTGTGTCCTTTTGTTAGATACCAAAAAATAATTTCCCTTTCAGTTTTATCTACTCTATTTGCGGAATTTCAGCCAGCAGTGGCAGGATCGATGATAGGTGTTAGACTTGGCCTTGCGGAGCATGTGAAGGATACAAATGCCGTGTTTTCTCTTGTTCTAGATGAAGAAGATGTTAATAGCATTCAAGAAGTTTCAAAGAAAGGGAAAGATCTGCTTAGAGTAATTGGTGATTGTGGAGATGAATACAGACGTGCATAAGGCCGTTGGTTGGTGAAGCCTGTACTTTACAAACATCAAATTTTACAAGTACAAATTCACATTTTGGCTCTTCTTTGTGATTAAATTTTGATGGGTCACAGTTGAGCTGCGCAAACCTCCATTTGTTCAATGGTTTTGGAGTCAAATTAGGTATATGGCACAAATAATATTTGGAGTAAGACCTTTGTTTTTTGGTCACAATGCAAAAGGAATCTAAAAATTTGGATTGGAAACTCACCCGTGTGGTGTGGTGGTGTTGAAACTAAAATCTCATACTCTCAATACTAATATACCATTTGCTTATCAATTAAATTAACACTAGTCTTGTCTTTTAGAAAGTTATTACCAAGACTATTAATATTAGTTATTAGGAATAAGTTGTAATATTCAAAGTGATATTTTAGGAGCAACTGAGCAAGTCATAGATCAAAAAATATAATTAATGTTGTGAATAATTGATTGAACCGGGTATAAAATATTAATAATAACCTTTTAAAATTATTTGAAAATATTAATATTAACCTTTTAAAATTATTTGATCAAGAGATGAGAGAAACAAATTTGTGTTTAATGTTGAGGGATAATATTGAAAATTAAGCAAATTTTTTTTTTTTTTAAATCTAAAACAATAATTAGAAAAGATTAAAAATCATTCTTTAAAAAAGAAGAAAGACATTACCATTACATACTACACAATTCTCAAATATAAATAATATATATTGCGAATTGTTTAGGTCAATTTTTTTGAATGTCATTTAATGATAATTCTTTTTAATAAGTGGGATTTTCCTATAATTCCTATCAATCCAATTTATTAATAAATTTTAGAATTATAATTCGACGTAAATTTATCGCAATACATAACTTGACATAAAATAACGCTCTAAAATAAGACATTATCATTACATTATGACTTTAATGCATTGTAAACTCCATGTTGCAAAAAATCAAAAGTCCATTTTGACTATTTATTATGTCAACCATGTCCTCCATATATTATTTTTTGTAATGGAAAATTATGCAATTCAGGATTTTACAAAATTTTGAATAACCATTTTTTTTCTTTCTTTGGGTCGGTATAAAACATGGTGTAAAAATCGGTCTAATTTTTTTTCGCTTGTTGACCCAAGCACAAACCGGCCCAGACTTGTATACGGTTTTATAAGGCTTGGGCCCAAGCTAAGGAAATGTAAAACCCTAGAAATATACACATCTTCTATATATAGCAGATTCTAGAGTTCTCTTTCATCCTCTTTAGAACCCTACAAGCAGCCGCAGGCGTCGTTGGGAAATTTTCTTTCGGAATCCAAATCTCCCCGTAAGTAATCTCTCTTTACGTATAACTATGATAATATAGTTAGTGATTTGATTCCAATTGATTTTAATTTTGTTGGGGCAGAAATCAGAATGAAGGTGATTGCTGCATATTTGTTGGCTGTATTGGGTGGCAACACCAGCCCAACCGCTGAAGATCTGAAGCGTATTCTCGGTTCAGGTACTACAGTTTCTTCAAATATTTGTAATGTATACATTTTTAAATTTGCTATCAATTATTTATGGGTAGCATTGTCCTGTGTTTATTGTATTGAGTTCATGTTTAGGTTCTATAAATGAATATATGCTTGTGTGTGTTTAGATTTAGGTGATTTTTGTTTATTCTTTGTAGTTGGAGGTTGATTAATGAATTGTTTGGAAATTGAATGACTTATCTAAAAAGTAGATCATTGTTTATTTGTGAATCTATTTTTATAGGGATAGATACGAGAGGAAAATGAATGTAGACACAATTAAGCTAAATATGATGAGTACAGATTATTGACGAGGTTAATTTTTCCCTAAGACGTTGAAAATTATGAGGTAATGTATTTCTAAGATTATCAGTTGTGTGAAGTTAGTTTTTGGTTATGGTTTCTGGGTGATGTTAAACTCAAGAATTTCGTGTGTTTTTTTATATGAATTGTTTGTTATATATTGCTTTTTTAGATGTTTGGTATCTGGTTCATCTGGTTTGTTGTCAAGACAGTGTGATTTATAAATGTGCATGCATCCATGTTTGTGTGTGTATATATATATACATATATGTGTTTATAGTAGTTATATTTTACTTTTTTAGATGCTTGGTATCTGGTTAATCTGTTTTGTGATTTATATATGTGCATGCGTGTGTATATTTGTGTATGAATGTATGAATATAGTAGTACTGGGTTCTGTGATGATAATTTTTAAGGGTTTGTTTCTTAGAAACATTTGCAGTGGCCGCCTGAGATCTTTTGCCTTTGCCAGGCATGAGAGATTATGCTGCCTTTATCCTTTATTGGATGTCTGAGACTCCCCAGCTTCAATCCTCCCCCCACCCCTAGCATGCCTCTGTGTGTGTGCGTGCGCGTGTGTTGTTTAGCTGATGTATTTCTCTTTGAGATGTTGATTTTGAGATCTATCTTCAAATTTGAAGAACATAGTTTACACTTGAAGATGTATATGAATTTATTGTGTATGGTGAAAATGTAATTTTACTTTTATTGATTGTTACCGGATTTAATGCCCCCTTGCAAAATTTCCAATTGCTTGGGGGATGAAAAAGCCCTGAATTGCAATTTTTCTCCAATCTTTTCACAGTCAACTCTCCTTATTTTATTTATTGCTGATCATCAGTTGATGGAACAAATGATATCAGTTTTCTGTATTACTATTTTACTTATTTTAATGATACTTTCTATTTTTGTTCTCAAATTCTGCTTAATGGTCAATGATGATAGATCCAAAGGCTTGTTTCTCAGAAACATTCGCAGTGGCCGCCTAAGATCTTTCGCCTTCGCCAGGCTTGAGAGATTATGCTGCTTTAATCCTTCCTTGGATGTCTGAGACTTGAGCTTTTGTTGTGTTTTTTGTCATGTCATTTGTATATATTATAGAGTTGATTCACTAGTTCTATTATTTGTTGTAGGGTGTAATAAATAATTGTAGTCAAAGTATCATTTAAATATAGTTGTTACTGGATTTAATGCCCCCTTACAAAATTTCCAATTGCTTGGGGGATGAAAAAGCCCTGAATATGCAATTTTTCTCCAGTCTTTTCCTAGTCAACTCTCCTGATTTTATTTATTGCTGATCATCAGTTGATGGAACAAATGATATCAGTTTTCTGTATTACTATTTTACTTATTTTAATGATATTTTCTATCTTTGTTCTCAAATTCTGCTTAATGGTCAATGATGATAGATCCAAAGGCTTGTTTCTCAGAAACATTCGCAGTGGCCGCCTAAGTTCTTTCGCCTTTGCCAGGCTTGAGAGATTATGCTGCTTTAATCCTTCCTTGGATGTCTGAGACTTAAGCTTTTGTTGTGTTTTTTGTCATGTCATTTGTATATATTATAGAGTTGATTCACTAGTTCTATTATTTGTTGTAGGGTGTAATAAATAATTGTAGTCAAAGTATCATTTAAATATAGTTGTTTGTGTTTTTAATATGTTTTTCAGCATTTTTTCTGCTTAACAATTATTAGGATGTTGATACTTTTTTACTTGCTGTGATTTTGCACATTTACTATGCTCTGCTTAGAAAGATAGTTGCATGAGAAAGATACTTTCTTGCTGTTTGGGGGATGCTAGTTTTTAATGTGGGGGATGCTAGTTTTAAATGTGTCTAAGTCTTATGTTAGCTGGTTGAATTCATGTATATTCTTAAATGCTGGTTTATTGGACTCGATTTTACTTTCACCATTTTTTTCCCTGTATAAAATATGAAGATAAACAAACTTGTGTTTGACAAAATGAAAAACTTTTGATGGATTGCAGTTGGAGCAGATGCTGACGATGATAGGATTGAGTTACTACTTTGTGAGGTTAAAGGAAAGGATATCACAGAACTGATTGCATCCGGTAGGGAGAAGTTAGCCTCAGTTCCTTCTGGTGGCGGTGGTGGTGTTGCTGTTGCTGCAGCAGCAGTTTCTGGAGGTGGCGGTGCTGCTGCACCTGCTGCTGAGGCAAAGAAAGAGGAGAAAGTGGAAGAGAAAGAGGAGTCCGATGATGTAAGCCTTTCTATCTTCACCTTGAAACAGAAATCCCTTGCATTTGTACATTTTAGAACAGTAGAACATAGTATTTATAATCTGACTTGCTGTTCAATTTTGTTGCAGGATATGGGCTTCAGCCTCTTTGATTAAGTTGTTGAATATTGTGGCTTCAGTCTCTCAGATTAAGTAGTTGAATCGGGTTTGTTTTTCATTCTGTAGTTGAATATTGTTTCCAGCATCTTTCAGTCACTTCAGTTAAGTTGGTGAACAGTGTCTTGAGTCTCTTTTGATTAAAATTTGTTGAATAGAGTGGCTTCAGTATCTTGGATCAAGTTGTTGAATTGTGGCTGTTTAAATGAAGGGCTCCATACAAACATTTATCCTTTAATATGGTGTAAATGGCTTTTCTGATTCTCTACTGTATTTGATTCTGGCATTTTGCTCTTAAATGATTTGCACCAAAACCATCTTTGCATGCCAAATAATGAAAACTAATTTAAAAAATAATAATTTACATGTTATACTTTTCAATTTTCAAAAAAAAATTCAACCTACTGTAAGTAATTCACAATTAGAAAAAGTTACCTAGAATGTTAAATTTTAGTCAAATATAACAAAAAAAAATGAATTATAAAAAGTTAAATTCTTGAAAATTAATCAAGTTAATTTAAAACTTTTAATTCCTCAGATTGAAATATGCATACATATATTATTACTATGATTGTTTCAAATTTAAAAGTCTTAAATTATGCAATTCCAAAAAAATTACAATATGCCATTGCAACCATTGGTGAGGATTTGGATTTGTGAAATCGTTCTTACTATCCCCTAAAGATGATTGTGAAATTATCAATTTGACATAAAACAACTTGAAATTTCTAACAAATTAAAAGTTGCCTTTTTGAAGCGGGCACCTCTCAAAGTCTCACCTAACTGTGTTCTATTTGGACCCATTTTATGTTTTTTTAGTGGGTTGGGCCAACATCCTTATAGATTACAGATTTTGTTGTTCAAGCATTTAAGCTAGTTTTATAACTTAAGAGATTATTCCATTCATTACCAATTAGTTTTGAATTGGATATACTTTAATCTAGTATTAGAGTATATACACCATTCATGTGCAGACCTAAAAATCCACATTCTCCATGTCACCCAATTAAAATTGTTCATATGTTTGACTCAAAATTAGGAGGTGTGTTCGGAAACCTTGAGACTCAATATATACCTACTTCATTCATTCCCAATTAGTTTTGAGTTGAATGTTTCAATACTTTTTAAGACTCAATATATAAAACTTGAGACTACTTCACTCATTACCAATTAGTTTTAAATTGGATACTTCAATACTTTTTAATATTCAATATATAACTTGAGAGACTACTCCACTTTATACGGTTTTGAGTTGGATGCTTCAATATTTTTATTAATTTGGGAGGAGATTGGTTAGAATGGTTTTGAGTTGGATACTTTAATACTTTTTAAGACTTATTATCAATTGATTTGGAGTTGGATGTTTTAATACTTTTATCAATTTGGGAGAAGATTGGTTAGAATTATGTTATAATGATAACATGTCAATGTTTTAGCATTGTTATATTTTCTAAGAACTTGAGACTCAATATATAAGTTGAGAGGCTGCTCCATTAATTACCAATTGATTTGATTTTGAGTTGAATGCTTCAATATTTTTATCAATTTGGGAGGAGATTGGTTAGAATTACATTATGCTGATAGCATGCCAATGTTTTAACATTGTTGTATTTTTAAAGGAAAATGGTATTACATTGTGAATGTTTATGTTAATTTTTTAGTTGTTAGTTACGTGAATAAATATTAGTGGTATTTTTTTGGAGGGATGTGTAATAAATATATAGCCCCTTATAATTTTTACCAATATCATGTATTAACAAATTTCGCAATTATAATTCGATAGATATAATCAGATGACTCTTTTTCAAAAGAAAACATAAATAAAGTTCTCCATTTCAAGAAAAGGGCGTCTTATTTTGACTTGAGTCATGACATTTGTCGAATTCAAAAGTAATATAAATTTATTTGATTTAATTATTATAATTTTGAAATTCTAAATTATCTAAAAGTACTAATAATAACAAATCTAAGTCACGTATGATGTTAAACTACATTGTAATAAAAATTATATAAAACTTCAATTAAATTTTAGATTTTATTTCCATTTTCTTTCTCTTTCCCCTCAAAATTTTGAAATTTCAAATATAGCCTAAATACAAAAAATAAATCTATTCTTTTTAGTTAAACGAAAATATTGTCACAATAACAGAAGATTATTTTTAGAAAATAATAATAATAAAAAGGATCCAATATATCTAAAGTAACATTCTTAGTTAAGTGCATCCTATCCTCAAGGTTGTTAGGCGCAAATGAGTTTTTGATTGCATAGTCCTATTTGCTACTATCCCAAAATGTAACGATTCCTAGACTTCAGTGATTTTGTTGTCTTGATATAAGTAGCTTCCTATTGACAATTTGATACCCCCCACTGGCCGACCCCAACCCCAACTCAACCGCACAAAGAAAGCCACGTTTCTGACTAAAATATTAGTACTATTATCAATACAATTATTGATAAAACAAAACTACAATAATAAATGAAAAAGTCATTACTAAAGATGAAATATGTATGAAATTTAAATAATAATTCATATACATATTTAAATTTAAAATTTAAATAATAATTCATGGTATATGTCATTCATTTGATTATTTGACTATTTTTTATTAGCAATCACAACCTACAATAAAAAAACAAATCTTTTAGCGATCACTTATCTTTCTTCTCTTTTTTTTTTATATATATTTTTTCCTACATAAAATGAATTATAATTATAAGATTCATACCTTCATATTCATGAATAAGTTCACTCCAACCCCACCATTCCTCCATAGCAACAAACAAATTCACATGGGTGGGGGCATGGTTTTCCGCAAGCAAACACTCGCCAGCCTGCCTAACTCCCATCATTCCTTGACCCTTCCCACGGCACCCCGGCCACCCATCAACACCTACTACGCCACCGCCTTCTCTATCGGTACCATTCTTTAAATCAATGTGTCAGGCATTTGATTTGTATGCACATTGAGAACAAAAAGGAAGCTTCTACCACCTCTTGGCTGGTACTGCAACAGACTATTGGCTAACAAACAACATTTTGTAAGCACAACATAATTATGGTCACTTTCAAAAGAACAACTTTAATCGTATTGTTTGCTAGCTAGCCATTAATCTCTTGCAAGTGAGTTAAATAAAAAATGGGTGTTCTAAATTTATCTCCAAGTGGAATATTTTCTTTACCTCGCAATAGATTCATAACGTACATAGTAAGATAAATGCATATATGTGCCGTGCCAAAAAACAAAATTAGCCATTATCAAAATGTGCTTGCCGGAGGATGTATCATAATTTAGAAACCAAACCACCAATTGTGCAACTGTTCTAAGATTTATCTATCGACACTAGTAGTAGTCCAATGGCGTGTCAAGGCAGGATAGAAAATCTCGAGTAAAAGGAGGAGGAATGAAAGGTGGGGATGTACATCTCAAAAGTGCCCAATTGACCCCTTGGAAGAATGGATGGTGTTTGATGGCTGATGCACCCATTGTGGACCCCATTCGCCTCGTCGGATCCTTAACCAATAGCTGTGAGATTAGGTCCTTAGCCGCGGCCGGCACGGTCGGCTCTTTCGGGAACTCTAGGGCTCGGGCCATAATATTAGCCAAGGTAAGCTCATTGTCCATTCCCCTAAAGGGTGTCACGCCATAAAATAATTCAAATATAAATATCCCTAATGTCCACCAATCCACCGCGCTGCCATGGCCCTCGCCAGACACAATCTCCGGTGCCAAATACTCGTGGGTCCCAACAAAAGACATTGACCGGACATCGATTGGCTCAGCCACGAATTCGGGCCCACCATGATGGCTAGGCTTCTTCTTGCGCTTACGCTTAGGGTGGAAACAGGAAACTGCAGGGACTATACAATTGGGGAGAATGCAGGAGGATGAAGTAAATGGTGGTGGATCAATGTGATACTCACTTAAAGGCTTTTTGGGGGGATTTTGATCGGAGAAAATCTGGGCCGGAGTTGATGAAGAGTGGTCACATTTTAATGAGAGGTCAAAGTCAGTGAGCATAATGTGACCGTCTGATCGGACTAAAACATTTTCAGGCTTGAGATCACGGTAAACAATTCCCATCATGTGAACATATTCTATAGCTACTATCACCTCTGATGCGTAAAACCTGGAAACACCAATAAATGAAGATTAGTTTAACCAAGCCCTTTCCCCTAAGTTGTGACATTAATTAAGTTGTTAACTAAAAGCACTCGAGATTATTATTATAACTAATAAAACAAAACATGTATATGAATTAAACTACTACTACTCAAGTGTACTTGACCAAGAAACTAAAAAGATTGAAATAAATCTACCAAATGGTGTGGGGGCCTCATGGATAAACTTTATTATATGGGATGATGTCTAGTATCTAATAATATCCCAACCATGCAATGAGGAGAAGCAGGTGCTTGCTTTTTGTCTTCTATACATACAATGGACTATTCTGACTGATCTATCTTATGCTTATTTTTCTCTGTTCCATTCTTTAGGATTTTATTTCAAGTTTTGCTACTTTACAGTTCTGACACTCTAAAGAGATCGAGTGCCTGAATAATACATTTTATTATATAGAATTATTCTTCACTTAACCTGATAAAAAGAAAAATTAAATGAAAACGTTAAATCAAAGAATTTTCAGATTATTCGAGTAAATCTCCAATATTATGGCTGTCCAAATTTAGTCAGTTGTTAAAAAAGAGAAGAGAATCAAATAGAGAGGGAGGGAGCAACAACAAATACGGCTAAGTTATAGGGACCAGATATCATATCATCATAGATAGATAGAGAGGTAAGTTGAAAAAATTTTCAAATCCCATAAATCCTGGCATAAGTTGATATTGGCATTTCATGGTACCCATTTTTGGGTAGAATAGAAAAATCCCATATTCCCATAATTTATGCCCTCCCAATTCCCATCCCAATAATCAAACACTAAATAAGGTGATCCATGTGATTGAGTTGTTTTCAATCACATGCACACAAATAAATGTTTAAACTTTAAGCATTCCACATAAAAATTGGATACAGAGTAATTTATAATTTTATCTAATTGTATTTTGACCACAATACCATTGGGGTAAAACCATCTTTTATCTTTTGTTCAATCAATGCTGCCAATCTAACTCGTGAAAGAGTAGGTCACCCATAAATGTCTGTAACTGGTTTTACCATTGTACTTGTGGGTCTTCTAATTCAGAAAGGTTCCATTGTCTTTGACTAATATATATACTCCTATCCTAAAAAGTAAATCTTCTCTCTTTTTCCCTCTTAACGTTAAGATTTACATAAATACTTGATTTTTTTTTCCAACCAACAAAAACTTATATGTGCAGAGAGCATGTTTTTCTTTTATTTTGTTAAGAATATTTATGCCAGTTCATTGCAAAATGAACTAATAACTTTGAACTAATATGACAGTAGTATTTTCTACGTTTTACGAAAAGAGTCTTACTTGTTAAAAAAAATTCAAAAAACAATAAGATTTCTACCAGAATAACATTAAATGAAATAATATTGTCGAGTTTACTGAATAAATTAAATTTAGAAATAAATATATATTCTTCTATTTCGAAAATTTTGAAAAAATAATAATAATACTGTAAAATGATCAACATGGGGCACCAAATAGGCAAATACACGTGAGTTGCATGTGGCCACAATTAAGGAACTGGTCCAAAGAGAGAAAAAAAAGTTGAGAAAACATATTTGACTTTGCTATTAAAAACAATCTTAAAGTCACGTGCACTTGAGCACGCGCGTGATCACATCACACACAATCTTACTTTTTTACTTTACCGCACAAAAAATTCAGAAAATAATGATCCTGTGTACGACAGTCTACTGAAACACAACAGACCCTGTCCTGTTCAACTCAGCCGGACAATGACCAACTTAACAATAAGTGGGTCCTATATATGACAACAACTGATTCCTGCCAGGTGTAATGGACCCATAACCACTATCATCACAATGATTAAGATCACATATCTACTCCATCATAAACCCATGATTAAGCACCAGCACAAATTATGGCATTTTTCTTAATTTTATAGTTTTATTTTGACATTTTTCTTTCCAATTAGTATAATTTTATTATTATTAATATATTTTTAAGTGTTGCTATAGCCATAATAAACTTTAAAAACCAACTTGTATAAATACATAGAATAAAAATGTATAAAAAAATAACGCACATATTAAGGTTTTATTTTATCATTAACTTAATATAAAATAAAAATTGATATTTTTATATTATTTTTTTATATTTTTATACATAGGTCTCACATATTAGCTGATGTATCGAATTTTTATTAATTAATACCTGAGTCATACGTGTATAAATATCCAAAAATTACGTGAAAATATCAATTTTCCTATAAAATTAATACATACATGCATTTTCTAATTTTTTAATAAAAGAATAAACGTACTTATAAAATTATTGCATATACACATATATATATATATATATATATATATATATATATATAAAAAAGAAGATTTATTTTTAAAGGGTTATATAACTTGATCATTCTAAAATTTTATCTAAATAAGTGATTTTTTTTTTTAAAAAAATTATTTAATTTATTTGTCGTTTAAAATTTTTAAAAAAAATAAATTATTTATTTTTTTATATCACTCCTAATTTATCTCATTGTAACAAAAAATTCTCATATTTTCAACTTTCATAAAGGCAGTGATAAAATTTTACAGATATTTTAATGTGTAAAAACCTTACACCACTTATTTGGAGGTGAGGGAATACTACTTTGGAAACTCTATCAAGTAAGCAACACATGCGAAGCAGTGAATCATATCTAAAATGCATATGCACAAAAACATTCAAGCTAACGTGCGCACCTGACGGCGGATTCGTGGAAGCGTTTAGCCGGCTGACGCTGGCGGAGGACGTGGAGGTCGCCGCCGGGGCAAAACTCCGTCAACAGGCACGACCATTTCGGCGAGTCCAAAAACGCGTATAGCGTGGGCAAAAACGGGTGATCCAGCATTTCCAGTATTTCCTTTTCTGTCCTCGCCCTCCCTTCCTTATTACGGCTCGCCAGTTCCTTCTTGTCCATCACTTTTGCCGCGAACACGGCGTCGTCGTTGGGGGAAGAAGACGACGACGACTTGAGCTCGGCTAGGTAGACGGAGCCGATGTCTCCGGCGCCGAGGCGGTGGAGGAACTTGAGGTCGGAGAGGGAGAGCGGAGGTTGCGGCTGGCCGAAGGAGGAAGATCTGGGGTGGCGGATGGCGTCCCAGCAGGGGTCACCGGAGGGCGGCGGGTGGGGTTTGGTGGTGGTGGTGGAGGATGAGGAGGAGCTTATGCTGCGGTTGATGTCTGTAGCAGTGGTGGTGGTGGTGGCTGTGGAGTTGAAACTCAGGCTTTCGAGGTCGTCGGTCAGATCGTCCACCCATGGTGGCTCCATCACTTGTGTGTTGCAGTCGGTGTATGAAATATGTATCTTATATATGTAAGTACGTAAGTAGTAGTAGTAGCATAATATAGAGAGCAATAGATAATAGAAGGATTTGATTGGGGAGTCGGGCGATTGAGTTTGAGGGCGGTTTGTTAGTGAGACATTTAATTTAATTGGGTTTTTCGGACTTTTGATTTTATTTTTGATTTTTGATTTTTTTATGTTGTGATTGGTCAGAATACAAATTAACATCTGTTTATGATGGGCTGGGTTGAGGCCGGGTGGGGTGTTTTGGGCTTTTGGCTAGAGTGAGGGAGGTTCACTTATTATTAATATTTTTCCTGCTTTTATTTTTATTGGTATTTAATGAAAAATAGTTACAATTGATAAAATAACGACGGTCATTATAAGATTCATAATGGCGATTTTTATATAAAAATATTAAAAAATTATGTGAAAAAAAGAGAGCCCTTACCACTAGATTATAAACTGTTCAAATAAATAAATAAATAAATCGTAATGCTCTTTTCATTTGAGAATCTTACTTTGAATGTTAAAATTTTATGCAATATAACTAAATATATATTTCTAACACTTGTGTTTAAGAATTGAGATTTAACTCTTTTATATATAAAATATAAGACGATTATTAATTTTAAATATTTTAATTTGAAAAATTCATTTAAAATTATAAACAAGATTATAACTAATAAGACTTTTTGAGTAATATTAGGTATGTAACTAAACAATTTTTTGTCTAGACAATTATTAATAAGTTGTTACAAATTATGGGTCAGTCATAAATTATATAGTACAAATTATCGGACAGTATATATATATATATATATATATATATATATATATATATATATATATATATATATATATATATATATATATATCCTAATATTAGGTGTCACTCTACTCTTAAAATTTTATTTCATAAAAATAATCCATTTATAAAAAAATAGTGTAAGATTATTGAAGTAGTAGTATAAGTTTATCCACGCTAAATTTCAAGCAGGATGAATTCCATTTGAGATGTGACAAAAGTAAAATCTTTGTTTTGGACTTGACAACCAATAGAAAATCTAATTGGGCTTATAGACAGACAACTAGACTATTTCAAGTTTGAGTTTCAAACTAAAGATTGTAAAATGGGCTCTTCAATGAAATTGGACTAAGATTCTCCACAGTAAGTGGATATGTTTTAGGCCGGCCTAGGCCAATGGGTTTGGTCTCCAGAACCCACCATTCGTCAGTCATCATCTCTTTGTCACTTATAAGCTCCCTTGTGGCATGGGGTCGGGTCAAAGAAGGACTCATAGGTTAATTTATATTTTTCACCGACTTTGTACCCAAAAAATTACTATATTTATTTATTTTACCGACTTGAATTTGATTAAAAGTTATAGTGTAGTAGTACTAAATAAAGAGCCGATGTTTGAATTTGGAGTTGAATAATACTTGTAAAACCCTAAGCTCTATAGGCATGCATTTCAAACACCCAATATTTTTATGACTGGTTTTTCGAAATCTTTTTCAAAATAAAACACAAAAATTGATATTTATGCAGGAAAATAAGTGAGGAACATAAGAAGAACATAGAATTTGGGCTCTCGAGCGGAGGGAGGGAGGGGGTCCATAATAATAAATAATAATGTGAGGGAGATCAGAGATGAATATCAATCAACTCCTGGCCCTGGGCAGCAAGTATCCTGTGTATGTCAGGCGGCTTGGCTACGCCTATACTACTACTACTACTACTCTCTTTCTCTCTCCTCAAGACTTCAACTTTATTTTCCTTCCGCCAATTTACACCCTTAATATTACTCCATCAATACACCACACCAGACCAGACCAGACCACAGGAAACAAACAGCGACATTTCTCGTGATTTCCATCAAAATTTCCCCCCTATGTTTCTCTCTCCTCATTCACAATCTAAACCATCACCCCCCCCTTTTCTCTCCTCCCCTAAAATCTCCAATTTCTCCCCCCCCCCTCTCTCAAGTCTCAAGTTATTCGGGTTCCAATTTTTTCCAGGTGGGTGTTCATTTTCTGTTTACTCTCTCTCCTCTTGAAGTTGTTTACGCTCAGTTTTTTCACTTTTTTTTGTTTCAAGTTCTTGTATTTCATTTCTTTTCTAATTTCTAGTATGTGAGCCTTATTTTATACGGCTTTTTTAGAGTTTGATCCCTAATTCAAATAAAGTGTAATTTTTGGCTTCTGTTTGCTTGCTTGTACATTACTGTTCCCTCAATTTTGGGATCTTCTTTTTTGGAACTGTTTGTATGTGGTATAATATGTACATGTATCTATTTTGGTTTGTTCTTTCCATCACAGGTGTTTGCCGATGATCTATATAATACCTGAAAATGAAGCTATGGTTAAATCCTAATCCTGTAAAATTTTGAAAAGGCCTCAAGGTGAAAACTGAGAAATTGTCTGCGTTAAATTTTATTTTGGACAAGTATATCAATTAAAGTGCGAAAAAGAGGATGAAACCTGTGTACATACTAAATACACAAGCAGAAGCAAAGGGGATACAAAAAGGACACCTTCCCAAACCTCATTTATGATTTATTAAACCATTTACTCTGCGATAAGGCTTAGCAAACTAAAAGTAGATGCATTCTACCCGCCAAAATGGTAATTATCCAAGAAAATCTAGCACAATGTAAGTAGAATAAAGAGTAAATCATGTGCTTGACTGAGAGCTGGTCAGTCTAATGTTTAACACTTAACTTCTGTTTCGCTTCATTTTATAACTGTTTTCATTGCAATCTAGTATATGATTTGTGGATTGTATATTTCTGAATTTCAACATTCGTGGCAGGATCTGAGTGCTTCACTTTGTGAAGAGTCCTGGGATCTCCAAGTGTCCTTTAGATTTGCAACAGAATATGATTGAAGATAACATTAGAGGAAATTTGGTTCTTGTTTTGATCTTTCTCTGTCTTCAATATAATATTTCAGACAAGCAAGAGGGCTTCATTCACCATTTTTAAGTTTGAGTGCAATTTCAGAATGATGGGTATTATGGGTGGTACCAGTGAAATTGAATCAATCGAAGAATTAGATTCTGAGGCATGTCTAGATGATAATGCTGGAAAGCATCACGTACCGAAACCTGGACAAAAATATTCCATTGAGGATGATATTAATCGACTTTTTGAAGCAATAGACATCAGGGCGTCGGGTAGGGGTTCGGTTCCATCACAAGTTTTTAGAGAGAATTTACAGAAGAAATATATGAAAAGACCAGTTAGAGTTAGTTCCTCTCAAGCATTGGGAATCAGAATTTCAGAGCCTGTGACTTTGAAGCAGGCACTTAGAGGATTATGCATCTCTCAGGCATCAGAAATGGCTGCTACAAAGCGATTGTCAAAATTGGCAGGCTCGTCACGGATTTCAGAGGCAGGGACTATCAAAAATTTGTACAGGGCAGTGGTAGTTGAGGCCAGTGCATCTGGTCATCCCCTTAATGAAGGTAAAGGGAATTTGTTGGAGATCTCCCTTATTCCAGAAACAAACAAATCAAATGTATCTGAGAAGTTACCTAAATCCGGACCTTCATCCAAAGTGGAACTATCCAACGAGAGTGCTAATTCTTCTGGTCTTTTGGCAGATGCATCATCGCAAAAAACAAAAGCCACCAAGATACCCCTGCAACCAGAGATTGATCCTTTACCAGCTGGTGTTGATTGTAAGATTTCACCTCCAGAGTTGGGGCAGAATGGAAAACTGAAATCAAGTCATTCTTCATTGGCCACTCAAAGAAGTAAGAAACTCCCAGTGCTAGATGAGATTATTCCTGCCTCAGTTGAAGGTTTGATTCAATCACTAGGGAAAGGAAAGGGGCAGAAAGTCAAGTTGCATTCTGCAATTTCATTATCTGACTCTAAAGCTGACAGTAAGGTTACCAAATCTGCAAGCTTTGGCCCCAAATTAATCATGCCTGCTTTCAGGAACAAGAACTTTGTTAAAAGGAAAATGAAGCTGGATTCAGCTTCTGTCAAAAGCAGTTCCAGTCAGAGTTTTAAAGTTGTTGATGATGATTTGGGTCCTAGTACAAGTAAAATGGTTAATCACACATCAGGCTTTGCTTTGAAGAGCGTAAGCAAAGCAAATGAGAAAGCATCTCCTGCTTCAAGTAGTACAAACAATAGCATTAAATTCAGTTTAAGTTCTGTAGACTCTAGCGCTAATAAATCAGGTTTTACGTCTGAGTCTAGTAACAGACCTAATCCTGTTGTAACAAAAGCTGATGAAAAATCAAGATCAAGGGGGGAGTTATCTCAAAGCTCAAAGAGTAGCAATTGTGAGTATAGCAGTTCTACAAGCTTTAGCGAAGAAAGCAATTTAAGTGGGTCTAGTCGTAGTTGCTGTCGGCCTCACATGTCAAAAGACATGAGATGGGATGCCATTCACTGTGTTCAGGATCAGCACGGGAGCTTAGGTTTGAGGCATTTCAAGTTGCTCAGGAAACTTGGTGGTGGGGATATTGGAACTGTTTACCTGGGAAAGCTTACTGGTACAAACTGTCTGTTCGCTCTGAAAGTGATGGACAATGAGTTCCTGGCTATCAAGAAGAAGATGCCCAGAGCTCAAACTGAAAGAGAGATATTGCAAATGCTGGACCACCCATTTCTTCCTACACTTTATGCGCATTTCACAACAAATAAGTTCTCGTGCTTGGTTATGGAGTATTGTCCAGGTGGAGATCTGCATGTTCTTCGGCAAAAGCAACCAAGTAAAAGTTTCTCTGAACAAGCAGTGGGGTAGGAATTTTCATGTTGATATTTTTTGTTTTGAGTTTATTATCCAATATACTTGACATATGACGAGCTGCATGCTAAAATACCTCTTGTGATATCTGATTAAATTAAATTGTTTTCATGTGCATCACATATATTTTTCCCCATCAGATTAACACTTTAAAATTTTCTTCTGAAAGATCTATTTGGCTATATTGTGCCATGTGTTTTTCATTGCCCCTCGCCTGATTCTTTATTGATCAAGTTATAATCATATTCAGAAGAATGAACATCCAAACCTTTCTCTGGAGGAATTGTCACTTGGTTAATTTTATGGCATCCTAGTGTCTTGGGATGTATAGGTTTCTGTAAAGGTTCTACCTTGTTGATACTTGATGAGTAACTTTTGGCTGTCTTTTGTAGGGGCACCTTTCCTGAAGGTTATTTGGGATTGTGCTCATAGAGTAGTTCACACTCCTGGTGTAGTTGGGTCATCCTCATTGACGTGTTTTTTATAATATAAGTACTTGCCAAAAAAAAAAACTTGCTTCCAAACCTTATTCTAAGAGGTCAAAACGTTTTAAAAAAAAGAAGATTCATATAATGGTTTTGCTTCTGTAGTGGAAATTGTTAGGGTAGATTTATACCATAGCTGGGGAAAGACCAAAAACCATTTGTTCAATTTTGGGTTGTAGAGGTAGTATATTTCTGATGTTAAGTGATGATAGGGAACCTTTTAAGTTGATAATACATTTGTGTCACTTATGGTATAAATGAATTTAAGCTGCAAAAAATTGTGGAAGAGAAAAGAAAGGCTAAACTCTAATTGTTATCCACTACTAATAAATCTGGAGCTAAGATATGGAAGCTATGGACTCGTTTTTTAATTGCTTTTATATGTTTTTACTTTTTGCCTTTTATTGTTGCTTTCATATGTCTCTGCTTTAACTAATAAAAACAAAAATAGAAAAAATTGTTTGATAATTATGTGTGGGAAGAGAGGAGAGAAATTTTAGGGAAAAAATAATGATGGGAGGAGTGTTTTTTGTTGGGCGAGTTAAAAGGAGGTCACTATTGGGTTAAGCCTGAGAGTTGCCAATTTTGAAGAAACACCTTTTATATGCTTTCTCATTTTGCCAAAAGGATTTTTGCTTCCAATAACTAGAAAGCAAAAATAGATGCCAAACAATGTTCTTTGTTGCTAATTTCAAGCAAAATGAAAGCAAAACAGTTATCAAACTAGCACTAAAACGGCGAAGAGCAGATACTAAAAACCCACTGTTATGCCTTCCATGTGTTTGTGGTTTTCCTTGCTTAACTTCTAAAGCAGCAACTACAAATAGGAAAACCGGTAGCCTTTCAGGCCTCCTATCTGGGGAATTGGTTGAATTAATGTTTTGATCAGCTTGGGTGATTCTTTTAGTGCTTGATATTTTCATGTATTAGTAAGGCTCTGCGAATAAGTGCTGGATCCATCTACAGTTAAAATAGTCTGATATGGACATGTCTGGTTTATCAGCTTCCACTTTTTATTTGTATATCAAATATGATCAGAATCTGAAATGACAGTAATTGTTTCATTTGAGATAAATTTGACCTAGCCTACAGAAAATTTACCACTGCAACAAGATTATAATTACGTCCTATTTTATGTTGCAAGGCCTCTCTGGTATGATTTTGGATGCATGGATGTGTGATCATCTCATATCAAGCAACCACTACCATGTTGAGTTTTTGTCTGAGACCTGTACTTATCACAGCTTCTCAAGTGTCATTAAAATTTGAGCTTAATATTACTCAATAAAACTGCTTTAAACTTGGGACATTTGACTTCTAAACTTGTGTTGGTCTGATTTCATGCCTGTCATATATGCAGATTTTATGTTGCTGAGGTTCTCCTTGCACTGGAGTACCTTCACTTGATTGGAGTTGTGTACCGTGACTTGAAACCAGAAAATATATTGGTCCGCGAAGATGGTCACATCATGCTTTCTGATTTTGACTTGTCACTCAGATGTGCTGCTACACCAACCCTACTCAAATTGTCTCCCCGTGTCGAGCCCCCGAAAAGTGTTTCAAGACCATGCACAGCCTATAGCTGCATAGATCCTTTCTGCCTCCAACCAGCATGGCAAGTTCCATGCTTCACCCCTAGGCTTCAATCTGCGGCAACAAAAACCCGAAAGCTAAAATCTGATCTAGCTGCCCAGGTTAGGCCACTGCCACAGCTTGTAGTGGAGCCAACAAGCGCCCGATCCAATTCCTTTGTTGGAACCCATGAATACCTAGCTCCAGAGATCATCAAAGGGGAAGGTCACGGGAGTCCTGTGGATTGGTGGACCTTCGGTATCTTTCTATACGAGCTTTTATACGGTAAGACACCTTTCAAAGGTCTCAGAAATGAGGATACATTATCCAATGTGGTATCTCAGGGTGTCAAGTTCCCAGAAAGCCCCATGGTGAGTTCACAGGCTAGAGATTTGATGAGACGGCTGCTAATAAAGGAACCCAAGAGTAGGCTAGGTTCTGTGAAAGGAGCAGCAGAGATTAAGCAGCATTCGTTTTTTGATGGCTTGAACTGGGCTCTGATACGGTGTGCAGTACCACCCGAGCTTCCAAAAATCTGTGACATAAGGAGTGCCACTCTAGATGCATGTTTACAGAATGAGGAGGATATGTATGCAAAAGAATCCAAAGGCACAGGAGAACAACTGGAGTCTGAGATTTTGAGGCAAAATTATTTCTAAAGTTGCTTTCTTTTTTGTTCTTTTTAACTTGTGATCCCACACCAACCTTGTTGTATCTTTTATATATATATAGCATAGTCAGTGTATATGTTTCAAAAAGTTGGAGGTAGAGTGAAATTAGTAAAATATGCCCGACTTTTAACATCTAGCTATTTTCCATTTCAGTTACATGCGTAAGTTATGGTTAGGAGTTGGATAATATTCATTCTGTTAAGGTTAGGATTTGGATGTTTGATTTCATTATAGCTGAAAAATTGCTAGTATAGTTGCAATGCAGCATATCTGCTGCCACAGAAGTTGGCAAAATAATACACTTACTATTCCATCTCCTGCTACATTGAAGAGCCATGTCGACAAATTCTCCGGGTGAAGCCTATTTGACCTGTAGAAGATATATGAGTAGATATAACCTGAACCTGATCACGACAACTTGTAGTGGGGTTTGGTATAAACTGTAAACAAAATCATCATCTCTCATTCTCTTGATCATAATGTCAGTAATATTGTATAAAACCTCCATACTATACTATACTATACTTGCTAATGTACCTTCCTCGTTAGAATTCAAGAAGAATAATTATATAAAATACTATAAGCTAAAAATAGATAAATATAAAATTTTCACTTTTAGTTCTCTTTTAGACATAATAAGCTCCGAAATTCAATCTCAATAAGCATGATTTTGATGATGTTCAAGCTTGACCGACTGATTCATCACATGAATTAATCTCTTAAATAACTTCATATTTATATTGTGTTAAGGGCCAAGTGGAACTTGAGTTTTTATATTAACCAGCTAAATCAATTCTAGAAAGTAAAATTCATCATCTTCCAATTTAATTGGGCTGACTCAAGGCCCTAAACTTGAACCAATCAATTCTCTCTATTTCTCTTCAATTATTTTCATTTTTCTATCTTTCCTTCTTCAAATTCGCAGGAGCCAGTGATGAGGGCATCTCATTGCGACAGTGGAGTCTCAACCACTCCCAAATTACAATTCTGCCACCACACTCTGCCTCCTCCTCATCTCTCTCCGAAGTTCCCATTTCTCCTCACTCTTCTCCCTCCCAAACAACACCCTTCTCTCCAAAATTCTAACCCTTTTCATACCCACAAACAGAGACAAAGACCCTTTACCACATCATCAATGGCTGCAACACCATCAACCACAGATACAAACACAATCACAAAGCCATTTTCTGTCCTATTTGTATGCCTGGGTAACATCTGTAGAAGCCCTGCTGCTGAGGGTGTATTCAGAGACTTGGTTAAGAAAAGGGGTCTTCATTCCAACTTTATCATCGATTCTGCTGGTACCATCGATTACCATGAGGTATATTATAATTACCCATTTGTGTGTTGTATTTTTCTTCTGTTTTGACAAAAATGTGTTCCCCAAATTACTTAGTAGTGGGTGGCTGTGGATAAATATTAATTGGTGTTTGTGATTTTTTTTAAAGGGTAATGAAGCTGACCCAAGAATGAGGGCTGCCTCTAAACGGCGTGGAATTCAGATAGCCTCCTTATCAAGGCCGATAAGGCCCTCTGATTTTAAAGAATTTGATCTAATTCTTGCAATGGACAAGCAGAACAGAGGTGGGGTGATTTGTAGATGGTATACTAGCGTTATGACTAACCAGACTCATAAGTCTGGTTATGAGTCTGGTTTTATTTTTGAAATTCTTGTTGATTTGGCCTTGCATAAAATTTGATGGTTTTCTGTACAATATTAAGCTGCTAACGAATTTTACATATGTTACTTTGTATCTATGTATGTGTGTTTATATGTTTTAACTTAATAGAGTTATGATAAATAATATGTAGATGATATTCTTGCGGCTTTCGAGAGATGGAGCTTTAGGGATACCTTACCACCTGATTCATATAAGAAGGTTTGTGGATTGGTGTTGTTCTATTGTTGTGCATTTTGAGTTTTACTAGTCCTTAATGTGTAGTTTGATCATACAGGTCAAATTAATGTGCTTATATTGTAAGAAGCATGATGAAACTGAAGTACCAGATCCTTACTATGGTGGGGCACAAGGTTTTGAGAAGGTATTAGTCTCTTATGTTTTAAATATGAGATGCAATTAAAGAAGTTTCATGAAAGGAACATTGCAATTTTTTCGAGCATTACTACTTTCATTTTCTTGAGATAAAAGACTATATTATTATTATTATTCTGTTTCCCAATTTAAGTGTCCACATTGAGATAGCTATCATCTTAAGAATGCAAGGAGAATAATTCAAAGATATTCCAGTTTATTTTTTTTAGAGTCACCTCCTTAAATGAAAACTCAAAAGTCGACTTGTTTATTGAAGCTGATGAGATCCGTTATGGATTCAAAGCTCATGGTAAAGTCAAAATGTTAATTGATGTTGTAGAGCTTATTTTTCAAAGGTGATTTAGTTTTGGACTTGTGGGACATAAGAAAGAAAGGAGGATACCTAAAATACCATGAAGGGATTATTAGAAATCAAAGAGGGTACAAAGAGGGGGATGACAATGAGTTCTCCATCCAACAAGCAAAATAAATGGAAAAGAAAATAGGAAGTCCAGTGGAGCTATGTTAAATGGGTAGAGCTAATAGTGATTTAGTCGATATGTTACCTCAAACAAATTGTAACTCTCTTGAAACCTTATTCTCCTAGGCAATATACTTTACACTTATTTGGATAGCACTTCCAAGTTACTCTATTGTGTAATTCCACCTATTAAAATTTGTCAATAGTTCAAAAAAATTCCATCTTGTCTGCTCTGTAACCCATTATATAACATTAACAAGTGAGACACATCAACATAAACACTTGATTTTTTCTTAAGTTTAGATAACTGTTAAACCAAACAATATTTTAGAACCTACAAATACACACACACACACACACACACACACATATATATATATATGGAGTTTAACCTAAAATTTGACTAAAAGTGGTTGCTTGCGACTTTAAATTTTCTAGACCACCTTATCAGTTGTCGTATCTTTTCTCAGATTACAACATTCCTTTCTGTCGTGCAATCCTTCTTCTTCATTTACTTCTCTATGCTTTACCTTTCTGTGCTGCATTTCAAGTTATTTTTTTCGATTGATGTTAATCTTCCCCTTTGTTAACGTTCTTTCCTGAATGTCATCAATCCTGATTCTTGAACATCATAAATTTAGCAAATTTTTAAGGCCAATATGGTTCTCTGGCTTTCTTTGAAGTTCTACTAGATGAGCAATGATGTTATTGATATTAGTCTTCCCGTCTGACTTTGTTTTTTTAAGTGACAGAGTCCAAGCTGATTATGTGCCCATGTTTATTTGGTTCAGTTAACATAAACTATTTGTTAGTATCCTACTTTTAGCTTCGTCCAGATTAATTTCAAAATACTCTATATGCATGAAGCTACTGCTGAGAAGCCTTTTACTTTCTAGATAATGCTTGATCCTATCGAATATATTGGTTGGCAGGTTTTAGATTTACTTGAAGATGCTTGTGAATCACTACTGGGAAGCATTCTGGCAGAGAACAGCATTTCAGATTCTTAGATACTCAGCGGAAGCTGGTTAACCCAATGCCAATGCTTTGTCATGGATAAAAAATTTGTTCTGCTGAAGAATGTTTTATTAAATTGCTCAAATTTTGTATGCCCCTCTTGTTTATGATGTGAAATCAACTTTGACTTTAGATAGTCTAGTTATGATGGTCAAGAGGTTTGTTGTTCATCTATAGACTATTTTCTTTGTAAATATAAAATAGTCTATAGATACTTTTGTGCACCAGTCTAACAAAGTGAGTGAGAATTATTAATTAAAACCATGAATGGAAATTTTTATTATTGCTTATTTGCCCTTTTTATTTTATTTTATTTGACCAATAATTGCTTTGCTTGTTTTTTCTTTTCCTTTTTCTTTCTGGATAAACTTAACTTTGGGCTCATAGTTAATTTTACTTTGTGAAGGCAATGGCTGAGGTCTTATTACCCACATAGATAGACAGGGACAAAGAAATAAACTAATCTAATTAATTGTATTACTATACTATTTTCCTTGTAACATCAGTAAGACTTCATAAACTGGGATCCTCAGTCAATTAACTTGATTCTGAATTATTTTCCTGTTACATACCTCAGCCAAAGATAATGATGGCTTATTATATTTGTAAGAAGTGCTGCTTATTTTTTTGCCAAATTTAATCATCCCCAACAGATATTTTCCTCCCAACCCCGAATCAGGATCCTCTATAAGGATTTCTCTGTGAGGAATTTGTGAGGGTTTTGTTGTGGGGTTGACAACACATTAAAAAGAAGATCCAACGGCTCACAAATTTTATTAAGAAATTTTTTAAAAAAATATATGTAAAAATAAACGCATTTGGTGGCTTCTAATTTTCTGTCAACTTGTAAAAAAAATTCTTATCAAAACGTTATGAGTCTTTGGATCTCTTTTTTAATGTGTTATCAACCCCACAACAAAAATCTCACAAAATCCTTACAGAGAAATCCTTATAGAGGATCCTGATTCAGCAACCCCAACTACATATATACTACTTTTAATTGACAAAGAAATTTAGACTACTAGAATACTTCTAAAAAAGCTCTCTCCCTGTTAAAATATGGAAAGTATTCTGCTACTCTACTTGTGACTAAACTGACAACCAGTGAACCAGCTACCTGCAAGATGTTCCACACTCACAAAGCACCTTAAGAAGGGGGTAGTTCACAGTCCAAGGACACAAAGATAGAATTCAGACCAAGTTTTCAATAATTATTTATCATTCATTCAAGTATGTCCACAACTTGTAACTGAAAAATTGGTTACAAGATCTGAGGTAATGTAATACGGCTGAAGCTATAATAGGGTGTGCGTAGCAAAAGGAAAATTATATCATCCCATAAGATTGAACCTGTATATATGATGCTTAAATTTATCTTTTACTTTTACGTTGTATCCTTCAATGGGCATGGTTTTTCAAACATTTATTGTGGTGGTTTATATGTACTCATATAATGTAGCTCTTTTTTACTCCTCCCATCCTTGATCGTTTTCTCCTCGGATTGGCACTAAGCATGCAAGAAAAGGCATTTGCCAGCTCCGAATCCTCAACGTTTACCAGGATATTTGCTGCTTCTGGGTTGGCAAGGAGAAGTTTTGAGACGAGATATCCTGCAATTGACCAAGTTTGAAAGAGGCGTGCCTGTTTCCCTATAAATCTTCCACGTTTGGTGTCATAATATTCAGGCCACTTATCTCTAGACATGCGCCTCTCAGCAGTCTTCACAGCATTTTCAGCAATCCCAGGCCTATTCATCTTTATGCATGCCACGGTGAGCTGGAAAAAAACACACATGAACAATTTATACTTTTTGGGAAGCACATGATTATATAATAAGACAAAAAATTCAGCCAAAGCCTATTTTTCAATACTAAATACATAAAATTATAGTTCCTCTAATCCTACTCTTGAATACCACTCAACATTCAAGTCGATATGAATGTTAAATGAGACTTCTTTCTAAACATTGAACGGTTCCAAAAGGAAAAAACAAAAGGAAAAAAAATGAATGGTCAAGAATGTTGCAAATGATCCTTGATCAGTTTATTGGTAAGATATTCCAATTATAAACTCAATCCAGCAGAAATCAAGACTATGGGGATATATTCAAGATGCACATAACAGTAAAAACTTTGATAATGAACTTTTAAATAACTAATCCAAAATGGACGTAGCAACCCTGGACAAAAATACACGTGCTAAGTGTGTTTGATTCGCCATTTTGTTTAGGATTGGATTTAAAGGAATGCTAGGATTTTTTTTGTTGAGATAAAGTGTCTTTCTTTTCTTTTATTTTTCTTTTCTCTTTGGTCTCATACATTGGGAGCTTTTTCTAGGAGTTTATTGTCAGACCTGTGTATTGGAGGGTGGTGATTAACTAGTGCCTGGATATTTTCCCATTCATTTTCTTTGCTTTCTTTTGGTTTTCTTTTAGGACTTCCAAGTCCCCCACATTCGCTCTAATTTCTTCTCTCTTCATCTATAAAATCTTCAACTTTTATACACTAAAAGAAGTAACCCCTCTAAGAATTGACATTAAACTAACCTGCCAGAGCAAAGTTGGCCAGGAACCTCCATTATGATAAGACCAAGGCCTGCATCACAAATCAATATTCATATTAAGTGGTCGGGAAAGGCTTGCCACACACACAAAAAAAAGAAAAAAAAAAAGAAAGAAGGTAGCATCTTGTGCATAAATAGACAAGGGTAGTACGTGTTCTTGGGATCACTGCCTGTAACAATTCGCCATTCCTCACCCTCAAGAGCGGGGTAACATATCTTCAATGGCATATCAGCCACTAATTCTGCCCATTTGGCTTCAATAAGATCCAATATAGCATGCGACTGTTCGGTTGTTGCAAGACTGCTAATTATAGACCATAAATTTCCAAGAGAAAAGAAACGGAAGTCCATGTGAGCTGGCTGCAGGTTTCCAATTAAATAGCCTCCTTTATTAGGCATCCACTCAACCAGCCACGGAGGAATCTGATCTGGGTAGATATTGAACTTGTTAACCGCATCATATGAGTATTCCTCAGTCTTATAACGGTAGATTTCATTGAGTTTTCTCATATCAACCCAATAATACTCCCTGATGTGGAATGGTAATGCAACTAAACGATTTGTAAGTGCTGTTATAAGGTCAGCTGATCCATCCTCGGGAGCAAGCATCTCACGTGCAGAAAGTAAGGCTGAATAAAATAATGCCTGCAAAATTATGCCATATCAGTTGAAAAAGTTTTGAACTATGTGCTATGTAAGAAAAAGATACTCAGAAACACAGGCCATAAGATTTGTCCTATCTACTAATTGTATATTTTGAGTGTATTTTCATTGCCTTCCAGCAGAAGAAAAGACCGCATCTAAAAATGGTTAAATTTTAATACTCAAAGAGTGCATAGCAGGCTGTAAAATAAACAAGGTGTTGTAGAATGACATATATTGTAGGGCTTCTCACGTTGTATCATCCAACCGAAAAATTGAACGACATGATGGCTGTGGACATGGCTGTAATGCCCCTATGAGAGAGGGTTTAGTTTGTTCTTATGGTTCCATCACTTCCATGTTACCTACACTATATATACAGGGAAAATAATATCTACTTGACACACTGTGCACCCTGACTTACCAATAAGCGTGTGGGCCAGTTCCGGCACTGCATGTGGACCCCATGCGAGAAAGTTTGACAACACGCGGGGCCACACAGGGCCTCGCAGACGGGGCATGTGTGGCCTCGTGGACAAGGCACGCAGGGCCTCGCGGAAGGGGCACCGCAGAGCCTCATGGACGGGGCCAGGCGGCCTAGAGGATTGGAGGCCTCGTAAAATAATGTACACATTTTAATAACAACCTTTCACAAGCAGCATCTTTGGACTTGGCCGCATAGGCCTCTTGGGTCAGCCACTTGGACCTCACGGGCCGAGCCACATGGTCTCGGGGTCTGGTCTCTAGGGTGCTCGGGTTTGACCTCGCGGGTCCCAATTACTCGACCTCCTGGCCGTCCTTCTACAACGACGATGCCACACCTATATAAGACCTCGCGAGCCCGACCATGTGGCCTCTAAGGACTGGCCTCTCGGGCTTGGCCACGTGGACCCCACGTGCTCGGCCACGTGGGCCTCTTCTATGATCACATTATAGACTTAGATTATACCTGTAATGAATACTTCTGACATTTCTTGGGACTCCCGACAGAGGGCCTCAAGACGCTTGAGGATAATATGGGATACCTAACTAAGGGCTTGGCTTGGTGGCTAGGAAAACAAAATTGTCAAGAGGGAGTCCCCTCTCGAACTTGAATGGGTTTGGCAGTAATGTGGGGCCCTCTCAGGCACGTGACTTTAAGTGAAGCACGTACCTGCCACGTGGCATAAGCGTGGCGTAACCTCTATATATATCAGTCAAGAGTAGACAAACGGACATGAATAAGACATTCATATACAAGACCCTCTAGATAGAGATTCTAGAGAAAGAAACATTACTTCTACCTACTGCTATTGTCATCCTCGCCTATTTTCCTCCCCTTATGGCAGAACGGGCCAATCTGGTCTATCACAATAAAGTGATAGACGGAACTGTCATGAAACAACTTGTTTAGATTAATAGATCACTTCGAATTTCGGAATGGCATATCCCAACCTCCATGGATCTTTGGTCTCTCCAACTCATTTAACCCCAGACGTAAACACACTAGATAACATATCTACAGGTTCAATAAAAAACACATAATTTTGACCTAATTAGAGATGTACGCAAATATGTTAAAACGTGATATTGTAGTTTGAATTTTTTGATATACTCTTTTTATGCTACTTATCATATATCAACAATTACAAATTGGGGTTGAATTTGGAAGGGATAAACACTAAACTGTGATGCACGTGTTGGTTCCCTAAATGAATTAAACTATGAGAATATTTAATTTACTGGAAAATGTCTTATCCACTACCCAGTGCACAAGACTCCACACATAGTAGGTTCCGGAAAATGTTAGGGGTACACAACCTTATCTCTATTTAAGAGAGACTATTTCCAGGATATGAATTTGCGACCAAGCATTCAACAAGAGAACACTCAACAGTCTTGACCATAGCGGTAAGCACGACCTTCATATGCAAGACTACATGCATGGAAAAACATAAATTAAACTAAAAAATCATGGAATGGATTATATTTCTTCAATAGAAAAATAATCCCAGAAACATCATCAATAATTCACTAGTTTAATAGTATGATCTGATAATTAAATTAAAATGGAAAACTTGATAATATTATGTTCTTTTATACTAATGTTATTCAAAGGTTGACTTTTTTGTGGAACAAATGTGGTACACAAAAAATATTTTGTGAAACAGAGGGAGTACTATTTTAAATTAAATAAGATGTCAAGTTGCAAAATTAAATTAATTATTATTAAAAAGTAAAAACGAAATGTAAAGATAAATAATATGCAATTGAGGGAAATTAGTATAATTATCATTAAGTGACTCCACTGATCTATAAAGTTAGAAAGACTATGCTGACCGAATAAGCATTTTTGGTTTAGTTAAGTTTGTTTGTTAAAGTTTGTTTATGTTACACCACTTTGACTGAATAATTTTTGTTCTAAACAAGTGTTCATTAAGGGTTATCAAACAACCCCCCAAGTTCCTTTTGGAAGTAGATCACTGTAGCACTTGAAATCCATTATTTCAAGCATATCAAAAATTCCATTTGTTTTTAATACAGCCTCTGTTAAGCATAAGAGTCCCATTTGCCAAATTTGTTCCTTAAAAAAGAGTACCATTTCTTTTGATGTTAGTATAAAATGGCATGATGTTCTTAAGTTTATCACAATAATTTCATTATTATTACATTACTACTTAGCTAAACACTAAATAATTTATAGGTAAACATGGAACAAAAACATATCCTTAAATTTTGGAAATGTAACTCTTTTTGTCTTTTTGTGGAATGGGGGTAAATACTAATTTTGGGGTGATGAACTCGATTACAGGATGTAATTATTTACATCAGAGAGAGCAGATCATCAAATGTTTAAATCTCGTAATAAATAGCTAAAATAATTAGGGAGTCACTCTAAATGAACTACTCACGAATAATCCCAGACCCAGAGTTGGTTTACACTTACGAACAAATATATATGATGACTGATGAGGCTTTTATTGATAGGCGACTGATGAGGAAACAATCTTTATTATACAAATAAACTAAAAATGAATGCCATTAAACTGATATGCATAAAATAAAATTAAAAAATTACACCAAAGATGGACAAATAGTTATTGAGAAAAGAACGACCTGAATTTCCAGAGGGTGGCCATGAATACCCATACGCCGATCTATCATGCAAGAACCATCCGTCACCAATAAAGTTGGAAACATATCAAAACCATCAGCAAGACATAGCTTTAGAATCATTTTAATTCCAGTTTGCACGTCAACCCTCTCCTGAACAGAAAGATCTCCTGAACATTTTCCATATGCTCGCAACAATATAATCCACCAGAGTCCTGAAGTAAATATGGAATGATGTAAGGGATATCTCAAAATATTTATAAAACCAAATTAAGTTTATAAAATTTATCTTAATGAACAGGATGATTAAATTACCAGAATCAACTGGAGCAACACGACCAATTGCTGCCTCACCAAAGTCAGGATCCAATACATCTTCTGTCGCTGAATCATCACCGTCAAGTGGAACAGTGCGTACCTTGAAACTGGCAGGCATCAATCCTTGACCTGGACTATGGCAATCCATTGTTTTCTCCCAACTCTGGAGAGAAAGTGAGTTATTTACTAGAAAGAAGTTGAAATCTAAGTAAAGAGTAATCTTTACATATGAAAGATTCTAACAACAAAGGTTCATGCTTACAATTTCCAAGAGAGCCTTGCTCACAAATCTCTGTTTTCTGCTAAACGATTCCAAAGGTAATGACAAATATACGGTAGTCTAATATCAATATCATATCAATATTTTTTATTGAAAAGAAAATTGCATAACAACTTGCATCATGAATGCCACTCAAGATTACCATACGATGCAGATATATGAAAGGTAGATAACAGTTTCTCAATACTCACAACTTCTGAAACAGATTCATGAATAACTGGAAGTACCAACTTTTACAGCTATTATTCAGGAAGGGTTTTGTGCTACTAAACTGAAATTCTGTCTATCAAACTTCACATATATTTCTTGATGGCTAACAAGATAAGAAGGAACAACCCCTTATAAGCTATTGTACTATCTCGACTACAGTGAAGGTTGACGACATGAGATCAGAGGCACTTGTTTCTGGAAGTCGATGAGTCTAGCAGCAGCAATTTATGAATATATAGAGCTTAAAGACAAAAAATTCATCTTCCTTAACCCAATTAAATCTAACATTAGCAGATGACCCAATATAAGGCAGCAATATTTTAGATTTCTTAGGCTTTCCTGCATGAGAACCTGAATTTGTTGGGTGCCTGATAAAAAGGTCAAGTGGTCAACATGTTCAACTATCTTAAACATCTCATAAACTATTGCAAACTAAATGGAGAAGACAAAACTTGAACAAAGTAATCAGGAGACAAAATATAAGGAGGAGAACCTCGAATGATTTCCCAAGGGATTTAGAAATGAAAGGGTATTAATCAAGCATACTAATGCTACTAAAAATATATAAGACAGATGGTGACAAAAAAACAACATGACACCGGAGAAAAGGCAATATCTCGATAAAGAAATGAGCCTAAAATTTACTGTTTAAAGCATGCCTGGAAAATTTTGCTCAAAGGGATTTATTTATCTGATGAAAACATATTTTGAAGGGTTTTCTAGGGGGAGAGAAAGATAAGGGGAAGAAGACTACAAAGTGTTATCACAAGTATATAGACTATTGCGAAAATTGCTAAATGCGAACATGATGCAAAGAACTATGTGTTTTGGCTACATGCTTTACTAGTATATTACCTGCAATTGAAGGGTATGGAGGATGAAGTTCCGTACAATGTCGTATTCTCCTTTCAAAAGGAAAGCTATCCCAGAAGGTACGAAGTCACGTATGAAGACTTGATCATAATTGAGAATGCTAGAGTCATTCGGATCATTAGCTGCAATTGTTCCAATAGGATTACCACAATAATAAACCATGGATGCTCGTAACAAGTTCCATGCTTCATCCTCAATGGAATCTATAGTAACCCCATTCAGTTTATCATTAATTGTCTCAGCTGTCCCTAACTGAATATTGGAAAATACACCACCATTCTCGTTTTTCAATTGTTGAGCCACGTCAAATTTTGGACCATCCAAATCATTCAGCACGCCATTTATCCATGTTCTATTTCCTTTCTGAGCAGTTGCCTCACCAACATTTTGTGCCCCTTGGCATTTGCAAGTCAAACGCTCCAAACTTTCATTTCGTTTCTTCCTATGATTAATACCATCTACACTGCAACTTGCATAAATCCTACTGCAATTTTGAATCCTCAAATTCTTGAACAGGGTAGACCTGCATCCTCTTTCTCCTCGGTATTTGTCCGAAAGCAACAAATTGTGCTTGACATAGCATAAATCCTTATGGAAAAAACGAATTCCTGCCCCCGGAAGAACTTGAAGAAATGCTTCTGAAGAACAACTCATGACACTATACAGATCAGGGTGATGACGCCTTCAACTTAATATCTTGTACCTATGCAAAACTGCACAGTTCAATCATGAAGTTTAAAACAACAAAACAAACAATCCTTTAAACTATGCAATTCAAACATAAAAATATAAATGTTTCCACAACAATCATAACGCTTCATTATTGCACAAGTTGAAGCTAACAAAACAAATGGTACGAAATTGAACTTTTTCAATCTTCTCACACAAAATATCACCAAACAAAATTAATAACGTAAGATTAAATCTTTCTCAAAAAAAAAATTGAAATGATAGTACTGGAATATTATCCATTGGAGCATTTGACAGACATTAACAACACACCAAAAAGTTCAATTGATGCTCAAATAGTGAACTAGTTTTCCAATAAAGCATTTGAACTTTAAGAAAATTCCTCACCTGATTAACCACAGTTGAGGCCTACGGGGAGATCTGCAACACTGTTTATATAATTTTATGGGGAAATTTAAAATTTAGGGCTGAGGTCTGGACAAATATTTCACCGCCGGAACTCCGACAACTTGATTTGATTTGATAGGGGAATCGAGTCCACCACTTGTTTGTGATGTACACGAATTATCACGTGTAAAACTGGAACACCTTTTAAGACGGCACTGGAGAAGAAAATAAAGAATTGATATCGTTTTTTACTTTTCTTCCTAATTTTGGTCCGTAATTTCGTAGTTTTGATCATGTGAAAATATATATTTTTTAAATAAATCCCGGCAATAAAAGAGAAAAAAAATTCCACAATAAGATAAATAAATGAACTGAGTATTGGAGTTTAATTCTCGTTTAATTATCGAATCGAACACGATCTTAAATCAAACTCAAAACGAATATGATCTGAGTATCAATAAAAAATTATAATTTAAGGAGATTCGAGTATTTTATCAAATTTTAATATTTATTTATATTTAAATCATTTATATTTCGAATCGAATCCAACTTTTAATCGAAGTTTTTTTGCTCATTGGAAATAAAACACATAAGAAGAATAAAATTTCAAATCTAATAGTTACAGAGTCTCAAACTAACCATCAGGCTAAAATATCATTGAATGACCTTAATATAATTGAGTTAAAATGTTTTAACAAAATTCAACTTCATAGATGGAAAAGAATGTAACTACATAAAATAAGTATACTTCTCGGCACATCAATATTTTTTTATTCTCTATAACTCTAATCGAGAAAATCTGATCGATACATGTTACAAGATCTTGTGATTCAATTTTTTGTTATCGTAAAATTATAGATGGAGTGCAAGAATGGGTTTCTTTTTCAACAACGTTGTTTCCTCTTTTGGATTAGGAATTTGTGTTGTGCACCATTACTGTTATATATTACGATAAATTGGTAAAAATTATAGGAGACCATCTATTTATTACATATTTTTCAAAAAAAAAAATTCACTAATATTTATCAAATAATAACCATAAATATTCATAATATATACTAACAAATATCTAGCCTATTTTGTGTTTTACGGCTTCAACCATCTTATCAAACTATTAGTAATACATAAAACAAATGTGACCAAACTAGTGGTAAAGTGAGTAGAGATCTTTTTTATTTTTAATTAATTATTTATTTATTTTATTATATAATATTATACGTTAGTCTACCTCTTTTTAAACTACAAAAGATTAAAGTTTTTTTTAAAAAAAAAGTTCCCCCTAATTTTCCTCCTGACCCATTCCCAAGGCTCTCTCTAGACCGTAGGATGAAATGTGTCCCAATAATTGAATTGCAATAGAATAAGATCTTATTTTATTTTTTTAAAGGTAAATCTTAAACCTCTTGTGATATCAAGGAGGTTGGTGGCACTTGATCCTTTTGTATGGTGATTAAAGTTCCTAAACTCAGTTAAGCAAGCTCATGTGCATGCTACTCGAGCTAGAAAACTAAACAAGGGAAAAACAAAAGTGATTCCTTCAAGCTAATTTGCATTAAATAAACACTTGGAACATATTGGTTACGGTGCTTCTTTTTACAGATTCCAAAAGAAATGTTAGTGGTGTACAGTACCTAGTTACATCTTTCTGCTGTTAATCTAGTCTTCCTCCAAATAAATATTTCAATTTAAAAAATCTACCAATCTTAACTATACAGTTTAGCCATCTTCCATATTATGATCGTTGTCATTATCGCCTTCATAAAATTCATCATCCCGATGAATATGTTTGTCTTGGGTTTGTTCTGCAAAAACGATTTGACACAAATAAGTATCATACATCAAAATGTAGTAACTTTCAACAATTATTTAGTGGGAAGATGTTTGTGTATGTGCCCTTTTACTTACGGTCCATGCGTTCATCGGGGTTCTGCTCATCTTCATCAAAATCAGGAATATAAAAATCAGGTGGAACCTGCCAACTCAAAAGCAAAGACCTTACTCAGTCCACCAATATTCAATATATAGTGAATGCATTTTCTAGTTATATGTTCAATCCCCATTGTCGACTATTTAACTTTTGCATGTAAGGTTAACACAGAAACAAAATGCAGATCTGTTTTAACAACCGACCATGCTACACCCAGAACATTAATGGTTCTTTAAAGCAACTGACAAGTAGTGGTCAACTTTTCTGGATGCAGTATGCAAATATAGTGACTCGATGGTATCTTACATTGTAGGCGAAACACATTAAGGATTAAAAATGATCTTCGAATTGGTAATGAACAAAATCTTTTGCACGAGGCAAGACCATGACAGTTCATCTTGAGCAGTATTTGGAGACCAATTTAATATCTTGAGCAGTATTTGGAGACCAATTTAACCAATTCATTCGGACATCCAAAGCCTGCGAGTGGATTTAACATCAAGAGTATTTAAGTAAAATGAGATGATCTATTGCTGACAGAGGGCTCTGTTCTACCAATGGAACAATTATAGGGCGCTAAATGAACCAGTACTGCTCACAAGGTGACTCAAACTCAACTCAACTAGTGTTCTGCTCAAGTCAATTCCTTATTTAAGAGTTGTGTTTAAAACTTTAAACGAGTCAAACTTGAGTTACTTGACTAAACTAGTCTAAGCTGTAGGACCAAATAAATACAAGTTTTACCACATTTATTCCTTTTATAGACAAATATATATTTTAATATTGTGCAGGCTGAATTAAAAGCTATCAACTGGATAGGTGTACAAATGTTCTGTGTTAGCTAAATGAGCTCAGGGAACACAAATGGAAGCTTGACCCAAACCTGAATAAGCTCCACATAAACCCAGTCAATTCCATCAACACAGTAAAAGCAATGAAAACTTTAAAGTTTAATCCTGGAACGATGTAACAATATGCACAAGTAAAGATGCTCAAAACCACTATTCTTAACAGCAATATGTCAGATTGGTCAAAAAAAATTCTTGCCAGCTACCTCTTGCATCTGTACACTTGGAGCATGTTGGATGCATCGAAGATTTTCCATCACTTGCATTTTTATCGTGCCAAGATATGATTTGCTATTTAAGTTCTCCTGCTCAATCAACATTGTGAAATGAATTTAGGACAGGAAAGGGGGTTTCAAGTTTCTGTACGTAATGCAAAAATATTATTGACCTGAATAAAACTGTCAAGTATACTGCTTTGGTTAAGTTTTAGTTGTGTTATTTCAAACCATAATAGTATATAGTTACATAATATTTTCCAGAAAAAATGAATTGGCATCCTTCCATTTAATAAAATGCATATGCAGCATTAAATAGAGGTTATAAAGATAAAAAGAAAGAAAAAGGAGAAAGAACATACAAGGTGCCCGCCTGGAATCTTTAGTGAATAGTCTGGAGCAAAATATTTACTATATTCATTTTCTGGGATTTCTGCAAAGAAAAGAGAGATGTCAATGACCTCACCATTCAGACCAGACCCAAACAAAGGGCAAATCTTAAATGAAATCTAAAATTTATATATCTTTTAAAAAAATATAGGAAATGCTCAAATTTACTTATCACAAACAAAAATTTAAAACAATGAAAACCACAAATGACCATTTTTCTACAACAAAATAAAGGGTTGCTTCAGAAGATCAGCACCCTTCTAGCCAAGAAAGAAGTAATGAGCTTGATCTGAAAGTGTGTGGTGGATAGGAACCAGTAAAACTTTTGGTGGTTCCAAATTTGTGAAAGCTCGAGACATCATTGAAAACATTTAAATCCTAGGGTCATTTCACTTTCAGACGGTCTTTGGTCAAAATAAACAAGTAATAGTGGTGGCCTACATATATACTGAAATAAATTTTTGTTTTCCCAGTGGCACTTATGATTAAAATAAAGATGTTGAAGATTTATAAAAGAAAACTTGTTAAAATGGAAAAATCAAAGACGAAAAAATGAGACTAGTGAGAAAATTAAACATGTGCACTGTTACAACCTGCCCACTAAGTACACACACCGCCCATGAATAAAAAAATCCAACCTTCAATTCTATTTTCATTTTATTTAAAATAATAAATTCCACTATATTGGTTTAGGTAACGAAGCACTTACGAAACCAAAATTTTTTTAATTACAAAAGCACATAGAAATGTAAAATATATATATATATGCATGACAAATGGAAACAGAACTATGGTTTTTTAATAACCAAAGCACTGTAAAGGTCGCCAGTATCATGATGTATCCCATACATAACACTATCAGTTGCTATACATTAATAAAAAGTCACTTTTAGCAACAACACCAAGAACACTAAAGATAAAAGACCTTGCATTACAAAATTAAATAATACTGATAGAAAATTTCTGCTAAATTGAAGAATTAATCATTTGTATAATAGCTACTCATCGAAGAATATGAGATATACGAAAATGGAAACAGAAGTATGGTTTGTACCATTCGAAAGCTCAGTATCCAACAGAACTCCTGTTTCAACAGCCCAGCATCGAGCAACATTTTCTTTTGTGTAACCCCCTCCTCCAGTTACCTGAAGGAAGAAATCACCCAATGTCAGCCTGATTTGATGTCTCTTACCGAAGCATAAAAAGGATAGGAGCTATTCAAATAATAAACATACCAGTAAGGGCAAATTAAACTTTTTCACGAATCTAACACATTCAGCATGTCCTGTTAAAATTACAACATCATACAGCAAGTAACCATTGTAATGAAAGTCAATTCCTATTAGCCAAGCATTAGCTATAAACTTCTTATAAATCCTAAGATAAAAATAGAGAATATGGTGGTGTAATATTGTAATAACATAAAACTCTCTCCGTCCCATAAATGATGACTCAAGTACAAAAAGAATTTGTCCCATAAAAAGATGGCTTAAGCACACTCTAAAATGATATACAAGACAACTTTGTACTTAGAAGTACTTAGGCGGGGTCCAATAATTAAAAGAAAGAAAAAGATTCCCGAGTGTAATATATGTAGGATCCACCATGGGATTAAAATGGAACTTATTTATACTCTCTTCTGTACTTTAAGTTTCTTAATTAGCGTGAAAAATGTACTTCAGTCATCTTTTTTTTTGTGACGGAGGGAAAAGACACAAAGATCTCAATTACAAGTAGACTAGCACCATCAATGGAGAGGTTGAAGCAGCCCAAGCGATCCCCTGCAAGTGAATCAGCCCCGCATTGTAGAACTATTGCACCTGGTAAATATGTTTCAACAACCTTCGCTATAATCTACATGACGGACATGTCATGTCAAAACTTACTATCAAAACTCGAAGAAAGGAATGAATCCTGAAAATTTGTGATTTACAGTTACAACTTACTGTTTTGAATAGTCGATTGAAGCTGGCATCATCTATCCCATCCTTGAGAGGAACATTTATAGCATAAAACTTTCCTTCTCTTTCTCCTATTTCCTTCACAATAAACGAAAATGTAAACATCATTATCAGTTATGATTTGCAATAAAACTCGGAATAACATGTAGAAAGACTGAGAAGACGAGAATCAAATAAACCAAACATTATCATGGACAAATCCTACAAGAAGTAACCTAGGTAATGTGATATCAACAGAAATAAAGAAAGAAAAACATGAACTAGAATAACAGCTGAAAGGTTGTCATCTTTATTTGGAAATTGGGTATTCATAATGCACTTATGCAAACAAGGGTTTAATTCTATATTTCTTCTCGCTGTCTTTCTTCATATGTCTTATTTTATTACACTATTTAAAAATTTTGTTTGATGGGCTTAATTCTATTTGAAAATTGGGTATTCATAATGCACTTATGCAAACAAGGGTTTAATTCTATATCCTTCATGACATTCACATAATCAAACAAGTGGAAGTTAAATTACGGAAACACCATTGCAAACAAAGAAGCTAGAGACGGGCCCATATAGTATGTCTTAAAGAAAACAAAACACATGGTGGAATGTAACACCAAAATAAACTATTATATCATTCACACTGGGTTTCCAAATTGTTTTCCACCCTTTTGTTGATAAAAGAATATTTTATTAGAGAAGAGAAAGTGACACTACAAAGAAAATGGAAGAAAAAAAGTTCATCCAAAATGAAAAAAAAAATGAAACAAGCGGTTGGAGCAAGCTTGCTAATGCTTGTGTAAATCCAATAAATAAGTGCCTCGGAATGATCCCAAGGGAAAAGCACAAAGAGATGCATAGAAGGACACTATATCCCAAAGTAAGCCAATTGACCACCCACAAAATTTGATACAGTAAACATTTGGAAAGCACAAACTACCAAATCTGTAATCAAATATCTACATCACTTTATTACCATAAAGAGCCCAAAATGAGATGTTAAAGTTTCCAACCATTTTGGGACATCCATAAACTTCTAAGTCAGAAAGCAACTAAGCCCTCATTTAGTTGAGCTTAAACTAAGTTTGAGCTACACAAATAGTCTCAGAGCCGTTCGATTGCTAGAAACTTCATTTTCATTTATTTTTAGTTCTTCAATCTATTCTAAAAGTCTAGTCGCATAAAGTATATGTCTCTGCATAAAGTGAATTAAATTCTATCACAATTAACCAATGAAATACAAACAGATTTCAACAATTATGTCACAGAATTTTATCAAGCAGTGGAAAGTAAAAATACCTTCACTTCACCGGTTCCAGGAAAGAAAAGATCCCCATACTTGTGAAAACTAACAGTCATCACCCTGTCATATAGAACCTCAACCAATTAATTCATGTTCTTTAGAAGCATTTGAAGTCTAATTAGGGCACTAATCCCTTGGAAAAAACTATCTAAAGTTGACAGTCACTTCAAAAGAAAAAATTTACTTCACTTCTTCATTATGCCAAGTCCAAATGAGGTACCCAAATAACTTATAAAACTCATCAGATGACCAATAATATTATAGCACATATGGTTTAAAAGTAATACACTCGAGGCTATCATTCAATTTGCCAACAAGGAACCAACTGTTCAAAGTTTCAGCATCAGCTATTACTTTATTCTTGAGCATTTACAAACCGGTTAAACATTCTGAGATAATTTGTAGATTGTGTTGCATGTATGTTTGTATGAATGATGGGCATAAAGTTATGCTCTGTGAAAAGAAATATCTCCTATGTTGTGGTATAGATATTGTTATAATTTAGGATCTAATAGGCCTAAAGAAAGGACAAGCTATAAGCGTATCGCTACCACATTATTTAAAACAAGATAGTAAGGATGTAATAGATCATTATGCATATCCCGTTTAACCCATACCCCTTCAAATTTTCTATTAGAACTCTTGAAAAGTGGACGAGGTATAGCTGTATCTTCAATGTTGAATGTTGACAGAGTGATTATTTGATTATGTAGCACAGAGCTACTTTCACATTATCATTCTTCATAGAATGCGAGTTCAAAGCTTTTCATACATTCCTAGTCTACAACTAGAATTTAAAATTAGGTCTCGATACCTATCAGTGAAATAAAATGCTTCTTCTACACCATCACCATGATGTACATCTATATCGATATACAGCACACGTGCATGATACTTTAGAAGCTCCAAAATCCCCAAAACCAAGTCGTTGATGTAACAGAATCCAGATGCTTCACACTTCTTGGCATGGTGCAGTCCACCAGCCCAATTTATAGCAATGTCACAAAGCTGATTGTTCAACCTACGTGCAGCATCTGCGGCAACATTTACTGGTGGTAAATAATATGAACATGAAGCACAAACACGTTACCATTAGCCATTAGGAGTTGAAGTTACCTATCGTCCCACCAGCATAAATTTGACAGAACTCGAATAAGTTCTCAAAAACTGGGCAATCTTCGCCAAGATTATCTGCAGCACCAAAAGACATAGATAGAAGATAACCTAATTCCATGTACCTAAAATTCAATTGATTTAACTTCCTTTTCTCTATGAGCAGTTCAGCACTAACATGCATGCTAAACTAAGTATTTAATTTTAAAAATATAAGTAAGAATTTAATGAAATGGGGCAAAGAGTCAAGGGAGAAAACCAATGAATAAAAAACTAAGGAACTAGATAAAAATAATCTAAAACTCAATACTTGCACCAACACGTTAACAAGAGAAACATTATAGCGGATACTAACAAATAGTGAAGGTTGTAATGGTTGTAACCGGTGCACAAGACTCCTCGGAAAATAGCATGGTCTCAGGAAGGTTAGACGTACACAACCTTACTTCTTATGAATGAAGAACAAAGCATAAAGAGTACTCCATCCATCCCAACTTAAGAGTTCAATCCATTTTGGGAAATCTAAAAATAAGAGTCTTTCATTAAAAACTAAGCCACAAAAGCTTACGATGTTCGAAAGTTACTATTAACTTGAACATTTTATGTAACATGTGATTGTAGTGGTGTCTAACCATTTTAAATTATCGAGAGTTAGCAAGAGTTAATTACAATCAAAACTGGGAGGAAGGTAGAGAGTACTGAGCTTTTAAAATTTGAAAACCCCGGACTCGTATCTTCACCAAGTTTCAACCTTTTTTTGATTCTTGTGATGGATTGATTAAGATTTACAAAGTCAATAACACTTTCTAGCAAGTATTAAAACATAAAGCATACACTCAGATCATAGAGTTTCATCAAAACTAACTCTTACATTTTGCCAATTCATTTGGAAACAAATGTAATGTGTCAGGGTTAATCCGGTGCAAAAACTCTACATAATCGGCTGAATGAAACTGAGCAAGCTCAACAGGATATGCCTTGTGAGGCCTCTACAATAAACAACCAGAAAAAGCACATACAACATTAATATAATAACAAACAAAAAACCCAAAAAAACAAACAAAAACCTACTGCTACAGCTACAACTTTTCCAAATAATAAAAACTAACATAAATTTCCATCTTCTTGTGGAGATCATAAGAGAGAACCAAATGATGAGTCATACATAACCGGTGTGGCTTCATTGGATGGTTTGGCCCAAAGTAAACACTACCCACATCCCCTGCAGCACCCATTTTCACAGTTAGTCAAATTAATGTGACACCCCTCTATATCACATAAATACACAAATAATCAGTCCGTTCCAAAAAAAAAAATATTAAAACCCCCATTAGAATTTTTACATAACTACAACCAAACTCAGTCCGTCCCAAAAAGAAAGCTCCATTAGAATATTTTTTAAGCATTTTAATCTTTACCTAAGAGAGATTTGGACCCAAAAAAAAAAACCCTGAATTTGCAATATTAAAATTTTACATTAAATTTTGTGATTGGGAAAATTATCCAGAAACATATGCTTTAAGTGTGTCCTATACCAACATTAACCAAGGGAGTGTTTGTTTAGAGCTGATCGGTCAGTGCGTCAGTGCGTTTGTTTTAGTCTGAATGGCTGAATCGAAGTCGGATTTTTTTAGCTGAATGGCTGAATGAAGTAAAAAAAATAAAAAAAATAAAAAAAATATTAACTATTATATTAAGTAATATTAAATAAATTTACAACAATTTTGAATTTTTTCAGAGAGGCAAAATAATAAAGTATCAAACAGCTTTTTTCATTCAGATTCAGATTCAACTCATTCAGATTCAGAATTATTCAGTTTTTATCAATCACACCCCTTACACATTTGGCCAACAAAGTAATACAAAAAATCACATGATTTTGTAATAATAAAATTTAAAACTAAATTTTATGATTGGGAAAGTTAATATCTTTCCTATGCAAACCTTAACCTTAGCATCTCTTAACAAGTCAACAAACACAAAGGACTAATTTTGGGAGTGGGAAGGCTAATTTGGGGTCCAAACGAATTGGTACAAACCCATAGACGTATATATACACGTGTGTGTGTGCAGTTGCCAGAAGACTAGGGTTTCTGATAAGAAGTACGAACTGAAACGAAGAGAGAAAAACAATAGCGGATAATTTCACTTGAATGCTTTTTCTTCTTGAATATTCCCTAAGAAAGAGTTCCACTTAATTTGTAGACTACAAAAAATAAAAATAGAACTCCTTGTTCGGTACAGGGGTTGTATATAAACCATAAAATAGGAGAGAGAACATAGGAATTATACCGTCGTAGAAGTAGGAAATCCTGTCCTTAGAGCGCATTTTAGCTGGAAGTCCAGTGGAGGGAGGAGAGAGAATGATTCAAGAAGATTTCGGCATTGACAGAGCTTCTTCAAGCTCTTATAAGTTGTGTCTATTTACAAACTGAAGAGAGAGGAGCCGATTAAATAGTTTATATATTGAAGAATCCTTACGACGTCGTTACGTTTTCCCTGATTACCATCCTTTCTTTTCAATCTCATCCTCGAGTTATTTTATGTTTTCAATTACATCCTTCAACTAACTAAATTCTTATAGTCGTATAACGGTGTGTTTGAGTATATGATTTGTACTCCTTAATCTTTATTAGGTAAGTGGAGGATCTTGTGAAATTGTTTTGAATAACATCTTTTTAAAGAATTTTTTTTATTCTAAAACCAATATATATATACTTTCGTCCTTTTCATTCACGACTATATTTACATTAAACAAAATTATAAATGAACGGAATTAAGCTTAGCATGGACCAAATATTTTCCAAAAAATAAAAACATGGGATAAACAAAATGTTCAACAGTTCTATTTTCAAAATTCTACTTTCACAGCCTTTAGAAAAAAATTAAATAATTTATGTACGCATAAATTTTAAAAGATATTTCTTATTTCTCACTGGCTGCTAAAACTCCGTTTAAACCTATGCATGCCATTCAAAAGGAAGCCAACAAGAATTGGATGAATGAACTTCATTTGGTGAATTATGCAATAGTAGGGGGTAGGGGGGTAGGGGGGAGGGGGTGGGGAGGCACAAAGCATAAATCAAGATGCACAGTGCTTCAAAAGCTGCTGCTTTTAATATTCAAAACCATGGTTCGGACCCTGCTAATGTGAGCCCTTTGTTGTCCATAGGGAAGTGTTTTTGTTCTTTAATAAGTTTTAATCAGCTCTCGGTAGCTAAACAATGAAAATGTTGTAAGATTTACGGCACACTGCTCCATGGTAGCTAGAAACTGTCCTGGAAACGCAGATTTTCACAACAAATTCTCAAGACAAATGCCCTAAGAAGTTGAATTCCGATAATGGCCCATGGCAGCAAACATTTGGCAGCCAAATGGACTCCACATACTGAAGAATTGCTCTATCACATTAGGGTGTTGAGTAGTTATGGATTGGATGATCTTAATGGAGTGACAAGGTTAGTAAATTTCTTCACAGTTCTTAGAGCTGGATGCATGTCTGTGCCTACAAATTTTCCTAGCCCAATAAGAGCTGGTAAATTTATTCGACAAAAAGCTTCTTCAGATCATCAGACTGGAAAGATGAACTACCCCAAAGAGGAGAACACAGCTGAAGATAAATTGTTTTGCATGCAACTTGCATCAGATTAACTGGCAAGTTCATTAGTGAAATGGTAATATGCAATCAGGTTATCAGTTCATTAATCACCGGCCATCATACTAAAAGTACGGTAATCACCTTAGCTGTAAGATATCTAGCAGAACTTTCCGAGTTTTATTCGTATTGCAGTTAAGGAGATAAATTATCAGAATGCTCATAAAAAATTCGTATTATATCTTCATCACTTTATTATAGCTTTCTATAAACAGGTTATAGAGACTCCGTCAAAATTAAACAAAAGGCAAGATAATATCCTCGAGTCTCCCTAAATTTTAGCGGATATTCATCATCCAAATTTTCAATATTTGCACACTTCACCAGGAATCTAAGCAATATGCAAAAGAACAAAGTATGCCATGATATCATTACTATAGAAAATCATACACCCAGCAATGACATGCTGTCTGCAACTAAGCAATTATTAAGCAGTGAAGAAAAAGCTAAAACCACTTGAAGAATGCCTCGAGTCCAAAAGCATGTGATTTTGAAAATGAAAAGAGCTACCATCCATCAGAAATATCCTTATTCTTTCTTTCCAATCCCATGAGACATGTTATAGATACCCCGCCCCTGAACAAAATACACAACAATCATTTAAGGGCATCATTTTTGTGAGAAGAAATGGTACCAAAGAAAGAAGAAAAAGTGGAAATGAACTCACAATCATGAACAAAGAAGTAGTTGCCAAGGCAAGAGGAATGGCAACAGATGTGACCTTATCAAAAGGCCCTTTCAGATATGTATGTTTGTGGATGCTTTGAAATACTTTTTGCTTCTCAAAGAGCTTTTCTCTTGGCCTGAAAGGTGCTTCTGTCGACATCCTGCAACATTTATAACATTTTATTAATGTATTAACAACTTGTAAAGCCTACACCCCTCCCCAGGCTCCCCTGCATATGCATGTGTTTGTGCGTATTAATTTTTTTTGTGCATGTTAAGATTCTCAAATAATGTGCCCAATTTCAATACAGAGCAAATTCATACTGCAAAACAGATTACTGGGTTTTAGTAGGGAAATAGAACAATAAGCAAACTTAGGCTTGAATTAATTTTACAGTTCAGTTCAGAAGGACACTACACAATCGCAAATCCTTTTTAAATGACCAAGCAAGTTTCTTGCAGTATTAGTAGCTTCAAAACAGCATAAGAACAACCACATTGGACCACTCAGAAGTAGAAAAGATGATTCCCTTCCACCTCTAAAACATTAAAGAAAGTGTACTTCTAACTGTCACGACTTGGTGCCTATAGGTTTGCAGATATTTCGAACTAAGTACCTTAGAAATATATTTCTGCATAGAAATATTTATTTGCATGGTAACTGGAACAAGATTGCAATACATCATCAAAAGCTAAATGCTTCAATAAAATAATACTACTTCCTTGGCACTGGAACAAGCTAGCAATATACATTAAAACTCAATGCTTCATCAATAAAATCATGTCAATATCTACAAGGCATAACGAAGCCAAGGCTGTATCACAAGCCACTTCTTTTTGAGCATATTTGTATGATCACTATAATATCAACTACAAACCTGTTTCTGAGTGTTGAATTATTTCCTCCAAGTCTAGGCAATGTTTTTGAAAACTTTTATGGTGCTTGTGATAGTTTAGAATGTGTAGTTCTGTCTTAGAGCCGTCAGGAATAGGAGAACCTAAGCAGCCATAATAATCTTGTTTAGATTCAGGAAAAAATGTAACTATCACTGTTTATGTGAAATTGCCTAAGATTGCAAGGGTGGAACACGAAAAATCTAGGTAAGATACTAAGATACTTGGAATCAAAGCCCCAATCAACCTAACTACTCTGCAGCTCCGTCTGAATCTCTTTTAATAAAAGAAAATTTAAAACACACAAACTTTTGAGGCAACTAGTTTCCTGAAATTCCCAAAATAACAACAATAAACTGTTATGTGACATTGCCAAGATTTTTAGGGTGGAGCATGAAAATTATGGGTAAGATTCTTGGAGTTTATTTCTTAACTGAATCAAAACAGCCTCAAATTTCAGTTTCAACCTCTACTTACCAAAGGCAAAATCATCCTAACTATGAATTCATGATCTCCTTTAACAAAAGACGACCTAAAATAAGAAAAACCTGTTGCAACTAGTTTCCTAAAACTAAAATACCAGCCATAAAAACATCATCAACTTAATAAGCCCCAACATTTAGAAGTGTTCCAATACCAAAGCCTGCCACAAAAACCATATTCAGCAATCTTTATTTCCATACTCAAACTACCATCAATTACTGTTTAACGATATGCTAATAGAACTCGCTGGAAAAGTGCCCTTTCTTCTGCCATGTCATACATTAATTTATTAATGCACTTGTATAAGAATATGAGGCTAAACCACTAGAGGAGCTTGAGACTAGACCATAGTGCACAGAGGTGTTCTGAAACTAATATCTGAGTCCAGGCTCAAAGACTTCAACGAGTCGCTTTTAAGCCTCAGAGTGCATTAAATTGAACCTATGGCAAATGACTTAAGATTATTAAAATAGCAATTTAACAATAAAGCACTTAGGAGTATCATAATGCTAATTATCGGCAAAGACAGAAAATTTCTTAAATATAGGTTGACTACATAAAATAAGTACATAATCAAATGAATCAACGATCGCAATATGTTTCTGTTTGACAAGCCCCACAATACCATAAATAAAAACAAAAGAGAAAATTAAACTTAAAATTCACATCATAGCAAAATTATGAAAGATATATCAAATTTCAATATGTGGTGTGTGTGTGTGTGTGTGTGTGTCTGTGAGAGGGAGAGATTATAGAATTCCAAGAGAAAAGGAAAGTTGCATCCACGAAACAACTCGACTAAGGCAACCTTCCAAATCCTGTTCCATCTTACTAAGCACATATCATAAACAGTGGAACTGGATCTCTTTAAACTGATCTCAAGGAGGTGTAACTTATAAAAATATCACCTATCCATTGAGAATGAGAACAAAAACAGATATAAGCCCTTGACAAACATAACTTATTCCTACTGCAATGCATACATTAGTTTTCTTCACCTATGTCACATGCATAAGACAAATCATCAGCATTCATCAAGTAAATTAAAAAGATTTCACTATTCCAGAAGCACTTGCAACAAGCTTCATAAAGATTAAACTCCAATTGAGCATCATATTGAAATATTTCAAGTTGAAACATAACAAACAACCAAAAAAGTTGAAACTACTTAACAAACTGAGTTCCATCTTTTCTCTTTGGGAATTAGTAAATTAAAGGCACACATAAAGGGGGCAAATCCCATTCCCCTACTTCAACGTATTGATGTCAATGCAAGAACAAGCACAACAATTACAAGTTTCATGAACTATTCAAAACTTACATTAATAGAAGCTAGCTAATGCTAATGTTCCCTACCCTTAGTGTAATTCTATATTTCCACATCAACTTGATTTGACAAATTACGCATACATTTATCAATTACTAAAGATTTTCCCTCTTTATTTTTTAGTTATGCAATATGGAAGACAATTAATAATAAATAAATAAATATTGAACAATTAATTTTGTGATAGAAGCATAACATAGCCATATGATGCAGAAAAGCCTGGACTCCTTCATACACACTGACATAAGCATCCAATAGAAAATTCTAACAAGTGAATGAAGGAACAAATTGGGAAGTCCTATATTCACTACATAGACCATTCAAAGCTCAAAAGATTTGCATAGGACCTTTACAGTGTCAAAATGTTAAGAGTTTAATTCAAGAAATTTAACAATTCTAAATATGCTTTCACAGTTTCACTCTCCTTAGTTGTTTATGTTCAAATGGGTGACATAATAATAATACTATAAATTGATTAAGAGGGACACCAAGAACATAAATCCAATTACTTTAGCACACAATATATGCATAAATCAGCTTTACGCCTCCTCTTTTTGGTACTACTTATTCTTAGTATGGAAAATTCACAATCCAAGGGAAACAAAAATCAAGAGTAATAGCAGGTGCAATATGTTAACAACTGATCAGAGTTATGACAAAAAACAATTACATACAAATTAAGTGTACCAATATAATTTGGAGACAAAGTGAAATTCCAATAGAAATCAACTAACAGATCTTCGAACAAAGGATAGGGGATTAATTTTAACTGTAGAATAAAACAAGTGTGGAGATCGGAAACTAGCTCAGATTCGTACCCTTTTTAACCAAACACACGAACAGATTTGAAACAGAGACTAATTCAACATAATCACAAATAATAAATCAACCGATTATGAAGAAAAGGCTACGTAATTTAATTTAACGAAGTATAAATACATATAAAAACATATATTTAAATCAACCTATATGTATAAATACAAGTATATATATATATATATATATATATATATATATAGAGAGAGAGAGAGAGAGAGGGAGCTGACCTGCGAATGTACGTCTGAATCCAAACCCTAGTCGCGTGAAAGAAGAGAGCGTTGAAGACTGTAGAGAGAACTGATAATAAGGATATAAAAAGATAAATGGTTCTCCTTTTGCTTTTAGGTTCTGTTTGGAAGTCCTGAAATTGTGGATAACTCTTTTTTTTGGGTGATATTCATTTGATAAATAGAAGCTAAAATAACTTAGAGTTAAGTTCAGATGACCACCTGGAGTTTTGGCGGTTTTTCACTTAACCACATGTAGTCAGTAAACTTACATTTAAACTCTCGACCTTTTGAGTTGAAGTGAAAAAGTCACCTTTTCCATCCAAATTAATTGTGTGTGTATGTCAGACGCCTAAAACGCGTGAGAAGGGGTTGTATCGGTCAAAAACAACTGTTAAATGTCTTAAATACCCATTCTTCTTCCTGTTTGTTGGCTTGTAAGAGCAGATCGAACCATTTTGTTCTTCCCATTTCATTTATTTGAGCTCTATCGCATTTAAATTGAAAGCTACTTTAAGCTCCAAAACCGTAGCACATAAATGAGAGAAGGAAAAGGAATCCTACTTGGTAAAGGAGAAAGAATTGAGCAACAACCATTTGCAATTTCAAGGTAAGTTTTCCAATCCCTTCCATTCCTTTTTCATTCCATCCTTGTTAAGAAAAGGACTTTCATAAATTTAATGGCTTCGATCTCGAACTTGAAGGATTGTTTGTCCTTTTAGTTGCTATGTTGCTGCTTGTAAATTTAGTTCACTGGTATGCTACTGTTATGTATGAAAATTAGGCACAAGGAGATAGGTATGGTTGTGGAGTAATAAGGATGTTGTTATGGGTTGTTATTGTAAACAATGGCTATGAAATTAGTAACCTAAAACTACGCCTATCAACTATTTGATAAAAGTTCTAAAAGAACTATTTTGACTGAAAACTATATATTAGACCAAAGTAAAGCTTGGGCTTGACTTGTTTATCATATGTGGTGTTAATTAAACCAAAGTAATTATTATAGCATTTATTAGATTATAGCAAAAAGCAAATTAACCATGGAAATAATATATACATTTATGGTCTACTCTTTGATATTACTCTTCGTGTTATTTATGTGAATCAGGAGTCATGTCTTCGTCAAGCAATGATGTAGGAAGGATGAATGGTGAGTTCGCATTACATACCTAAGCGATGTAAATGTGGGAAAAAGCAAGTGTAAAATTGTTGACTCGAACAAATCATCAAAGGAGATTATATTTTGTATGCGATGAGTGTGTGAGTTTTGGGCATGGTGCTTTGCTTTCTACAACAAACTTAAGTGGAATAGTCAATGGCTCCAATGAAGACAATGACAAAATGGGGACATTGGTGAGTGGAACAAAATCAATGCAAGTGTTCGTGTGTCTTTGAATAACATACCAAGTAGGATGATAGTTGTTGAAAGTAATGTGAAGATGATAATTGTTGTTGGACTTGTGTTGTATTTCATATCGCCATGATGTATTTTATTAAGAACAAATGAATGTATAAACTAATGGTAGTTTAGGAGACCTACCAACTATGATGTAATGTTTAATATTCAATGTCTAATGGTAATGTTTAATGTTCAATGTTTAATGGTAATGTTTAATGTTCAATGTTTAATGGTAATGTTTAATGGAATGTATAAAACTGTCAATGTATAAAGCAGATAACAAGGTGTGAAATATTGCAAAGTGATTCAAATGCATTAATCGACAAAAATTATGCCCAAAAACTACCCATTCAAACATTAAAGAGTTACATTCCAAGTCTCATTACATAATATCCAACTATAAAACATAGTCCAAAAACTTGTCGTTTTAAACATTGTCCAAAAACTATCTATTTGACAAAGTATACACAATCACACTTGTCAAAACAGATTAATCGACAAAATTATACATTCAAACATTAAAGCCTTAATCCCCCAATCCTCCTTTTTTGGTGATTTACTGTCTTCGCTTTTTTTATGGCTCCCATCTTTATGTTAACTTCCTCGTAGTCGTGAGCTTGAAACAGTGATTACTACACATAGTAGACAAAGTTGGTGTGGGATTAGGTTGAGAGCTTGATTTGGGTTGATTATGTAAAATCCCAAATTTTACGAATAAAAATTTAATTTTCTCGAAATATTTTTTTGAATATTATGGTGTGAATTTGATATAATGTTATAGTTGTGGGTAATATTTATAAATTTTGCAAAGTATGCAAGTTGTTATATTATATTCGATTAGTCGGGAATATTCTTTGTGTCGCTCGGAATATTTATACGACCAAGCACAATCATCGGTGGACCCTCATTAACGGAATTATTATCGGATTGAAAAAACGACAAAAATATTTTTATGAAAATAACGACGGAAGTTTTACCGTTAATCTTGTTGAACTACTACGTAGTAAAAGTAATGCGATGTCACGTGTTGTTTGCGTAAGAAGCACAATGCGTATTGATTATTGATGTTTACGTGAGAAGTCACTCCGCTTTTGTTCAATTATTGCTACAATAGTTTCTTTGCGATAAGATCTCACGTTATTTGATTCAATTATTGTTGATTGCTATATATATATATATATTATATATTATATATTATATATATATATATAAGTTTTGTTTATTAGTATTATTAATGTAATAAAACGTAAAAACTTTTATATAAAAATGTAATACTTTTATAAAGTTATTCTATAAATAGAATATATTATATTCTATTATGCATAGTGTTTTGTATAGTAATATCTTTTATATAAAACAAAATACTTTTATAAAGTTATTCTATAAATAGAATATATTATATTTTATTATGCATAGTATTGCATAAGTACTGCGATAGTGTTTTGCGTAGTAAAATCTTTTTTATATAAAATGAATACTTTTATAAAGTTATTCGCTTTTTATTAGATTATAAATAGAATATATTATATTTTATTTAAAAGATTTTGCTTTTAAATCTGATCGTCCGATTAAAAGTAAATCAATCTGGACCGCTCATGAATTAAATTACTATGCAATCCATTCTTCATAAATGAAACTCATTCCTTCATTATTTCTTACGAATTCACTTTGAAACTCTGAGAGAGAAACTATAGAGAGAAAGAAGAAAAGTATTCTCGCTACTTCACTACTTTTATATCCAGCTTTCTTCTATAAGGTAAGTGGGTACTTTTTTTTCATATTCATGAAGAGAACTTCATTATTCCATTCTTTATTATTCATTGGAATAACCCGTATACGCTGGCTCTACCTATACTTGGTGAAATTCTTCCATTATTCCATTATTTATTATTCTCATTGGAATAACTTTGCTCATGCAAGATCGCATACACGGTGAAATTCATTGTCATTCTAGTCTTTATTATTCTCATTGGAATAACCACCATTCAAGTACCGCATATACGGTGATTTCGTCTTTATTATTCTTTGAATATCATGTACATATGTTTTCACTTGGGACCGGTTCCGCTCTTTATTATTCTCGTTGGAATATCCTCATGCACGTGCGTTTCTACGCCGACTGGGTTCATTATTTATTATTCTATTGAATAACTCAGATATGCCAAGTCTGCACGTACGTGATTTCGCTGTTATTCCATTCTTTATTATTCTGCTGGAATATCCTCGGGTTGCATGAATTTACCGACCGGTTCCGCTTATTTATTATTCGCTTGGAATAACTTTGTTTAGAGACGTCTGCATGTATGGTGATTTTTGTTGTTATTCCATTCTTTATTATTCTCATTGAATATCCCATTAGTGCGTATTACGCCTGACCGGTTCCGTTATTTATTATTCTCATTGGAATAACTCGCCTACGCTGAAGTATCGCACGTATGGTGATTTTTTGTTATCCCATTCTTTATTATACTCAAATTGGTTAAAGTTTTGACTTCTATACTCCATGAAATTAGTGGAATATCCCTATATTTGTGCTTCATCTAAGATCTTTTCATGAAAATATTCTTCCGAGCATTCTTGAATTTTACTCTCTGCAAAGAAGTATCATGTTGACAATTTGACGTTATTAGTTCTGGATAATTTTATTCTTGAATTTGTTTTATTAAATTCTTATATCATTGTCATCATCCTCATGTTTATATTTTGTTGAAAGTCATTTGTGGCTTTGTAGTGCATAGATGGACTTGGTATGATTATGACTGTGGGATTATTCTAGTATAATCATGGCCGTAATGTTACAAATGATGTGGAAAAAGTCCTCATTGGCCCGTAGTGCATTGATGGACGCTTTTGGTATGATTATGGCTATGGATTCTCTTGACCAAGGGAGCAAAGATGAATTATTTTATGGCATGATCGGGACCGCTTAATGAATACACGAATATTCTTGGCCCGTAGTGCATGGATAATTTGTGGTCGTAATACTAATGAATATCCTTGGTCGTAGTGCATGGATGATGTGGATTATTTATTAAGTCGAGTCCCAAAGTGATAAAAGTGATGAAAACTTTTTAAATCATAAAAGATAGTAGATTTTATTCTCTACTTGACTCTTTTAATGGATTGCTTGTTCATTGCAGCTAACCTTGATGTCTATTGTATTTTATCGGTTTAACATCGTTGAAGACTAATGATAATTTATTCTCGCATTATCTTAGTCATAATATTTCTTCTTCGGGCTAGTTGAGCTCACCCTTTCTTTCAATCGTTCTCTTTAGAAAATGAAAATGTAAATGGACTAGTCGGGGAGCGGAGTGATGCGGTCCGGATGATAAGATTAGTAGTCCTCACTATTCGTTAAATATAGTGTGACAATAAATGTAATGAGGACTTATTACGAGAGTGGATATTGTCTAAAAAGACAATATTTGTATTAAAACTCACACCTTCTCTTTGTTGTATATTAAAGATTGTATTTGTATTTTGTACCATGTATTTAGCAACTCAGAATAGGTGATGTATACCTATTTTGGGGGCGTCACAGATTAGGTATTTCTGAAGTAGTTGTAGCATTAATAGTCCCTCGACTTGACTATCCTTTAGTCTCCAGATTTTGTGGCATAGGATTTGGCTGAAAAGGAATGCACAAGTCTAGTAGTCCAATACAAATAAGTTTTCAAAAGCAGTTTACAGTTTACAACCATTAAAATGTACCTTAACATGATGTCTGGTAGGAATGTCTGATTGTGTTGACTGTGCAGTTGACTCTTTGTTATTTGTCTGAAAATCAAAACATGTTAAACTGTTATAAATAAGAGTTAAAAATACAATTGGAATGTACGAAAAATATAAAGAATATACCTTGTTCATTCTTGATTTAGGATGAAAATGCAATGTACATGCCCTGCTGTTATGCCCTAGTGTTAAACACCTTGCACATGTGACAGTGCCACCTTTTTTTGTTGCTTTATGTTAGTTTTTTGGTTCATCTGCAGCCTTTCTTCTGAGTTTCCTTGGTCTGACAGTGGGCTTATGATAGAGTGGAGGCTGAATCTTAGCAAAATTGGAGTGAACCCATTCATGGTGACTTGGCACAGACTTTATGATAAAGTTATATGTGTTCAAGTATACATCCTCATATATAGACTAATGGCAATAAACCTCCGGTCGCTCCCCTTTGCTGCCCATATCAGCGATACCTAACATGTCTGCATGGAATCCCACTAAGCTGCCACATTTTACAACCACAAGTCTAATCATTCAAATTCTATCTTACCCATATCAGTTGGCATATATTTTACTCAAGTCATGCATATATTTTTTGGCTAAGTATCTACTGTCGACAAGATGATTCTTATCCTGTCCAGCACATGTATGGTCCCCCCCCCCCAAAGATTTTATCTTCAAAGTTTGTACACCCTGTTTGACTGATGCATGAATCCTCCATTTACAGTTTTCATCTTTACACTTAGCATTTATTCTTTTTCTGTCGTTTTGAATATACTTTATGTCAAACCCCCCTTTAACAGAAAATTCAACTAATGCTTGTCTAAAAATTTTATGATTTGCAAATTCCATTCCAATCTCAAATTCTATCTTACCCATATCAGTTGCCTCATTAAACTCCATACATCCATTCCCTTCTAAATTGTCCTCATCATCTAACAGAACAAACTTCCTCCTTAATGCATCTTTCCCTTCTCCATCATCATCATCACTCCACCAATGCTCTACAAATACATCATTCATGTTCACCTTTGGTTCATCTATTTTTTTTGTGCCTTCTTCGAATATATCATCATCCCCAGGCTCCTCTAGATCCTCATCCATCCATGGTGGATGCTTTGCATCTTCCCCATTATCATTATCAGCTTGTTTTTTACTGTTTTCCTTTGTATGTTTTGTTTGTTTTTTAGGCTTTCCAGTTTTTTTACCTTTTCCCTTGTCTGTTTCTTTCTGCTGCCCTTTATCTGTTTCTTTTTGCTTCCCTTTATCAGTAGTACCACTTTGGTTAATGTTATCAGTTGTTTCACTTTGAAGTCCAAAGTCTTTTTCATTTTCACTTTGGTTCATGTTATAAGTTGTCAAACCACAAATATACCTAATGTTATCATTTTCAACTTCTTCTGGCCTAATAACTTGTATGGGACCCTTCATTTCTTGTCCATATATATGCACATCCTCACTCTCAGCATTAACTAAGGAATTAATCATATCAATGACATCTTTGTCATTTTGCATCAATAATGCCCCACCCTCCCAAATTTCATATCCAGGTACAAGATAATAAATATTCAAATTTGAAACTGGGCATAAAGTAGAGTAGTATTCATGTATACTAAGCAAAGAAAGGTAATCCAACCCAACAGTCTCTATTATTTCTTCACTACCCCCAACATACTTATGTACTAGATCTTTAACAAACTTCCCACCATAATGAAAAACAATTCTGACAGACATTCTACATTAAAGAAATGAAGGAGAAATGTTTGAATAATATACAATACTTTATAACAAGTATCACAAAAAGGGGACCAATGTCAGTGGCAGACACAGGGTAGACACAGGGGGACAATAATAGTAATAAAGAAAGGGGGACCATAGTAGTGAGCATACTTTACCAGCACCAAATATACTAACTAATTCATCCAAAAAACATGCATGCATATACAACAAACAACTCACAATTAAAAACAAAGTACATATCATATCTATCAAACAAGGAGAAAATTACCTAAATCAAGCACCAAATTAAGTATCACGCACTGTCAAGGTGGGAACCCAAAGAAATCACGAAGATCCACCACGAACACACTAAACCCACACCCTATTTCTCTCGCCTCTCTAGCCCTAGATATCACCACGATCGCTCATTCTCTAGCCCTAGAAATCGATCTGAAATGAAATGAAAGAAAACTCACTTCGCATCTGTCGTTTTCAAATATATATATGAAGGGTAATTAAGTCTTTAGCCAAATAAAATAACAGAGTTAAGACGAAAAACACTTTTTCACTTCACCTCAAAAGGTCGAGAGTTTAAATGTAGGTTTACTGACTACAAGTGGTTAAGTGGGAAACCGTTTAAACCATAAGTGGTCATCTGAACTTAACCTATTAACTTAATACAACAATATGTCAATATTTATGTTGCCAGCATATATAAGTGTTACATCGGTTTTAAATTATAAAATTAATACTGACTTTTTAAAAGTCAACTACAAATATTTTTAAATTAAAAATTGACACAATTTATTTAAGTTTTAAAAATAATTAATTTAATAATTAGTAATACTTTTTAGATAATTTATGATATTCATAATTGTATTGACTTAAACTAAATGAATTCATGTCAATTTTGAGTTTGAAAATATTTGGTATTAACTTTTAAAAAGACAATAATGATTTTATAATTTTTTTTAAAAAAAGAGTATTTAGCAACACTTTTGCACTTATTTTAATTATACTTTAAATTTTCAACAACACTTATTGTTCTGACAATATAATTATTATTTTAACATTATAACTAGCCTTACATAAGTGAAAAGAGATTTCTAACTAAAATTTCTCCATTTTAATCTAGGTAAAATTTTTCAAATCAACATAATGCCTTTTGTTTTGCTTAGTACACGTGTTATGTTGATTGTTTGTGATATTCCCTCCCTTACAGTAAAATAATTTTATTTATAGCTTTTTTCATTAAAAGGATTACTTTTTTAGAGAGTGTAATATAAAATAATATAATATTCTCAAATTTATTATTATAATTTCATCATCATACCACAGTACTTAACTAACAATTTATTTTTTCTTGTTCGCAAAAGGAATTTTATTCGAAATTGATCATATTTAATTTCTAAAATTGTAAAATTCAAGTGATGTAAATCTAAATCTATATACATTTATAATAAGATAAAATTAACTTTTTTGATCTTTGCTATGAGACTTTAATTTAATTGCTACTAAAACACTTTTTAAAGTCACCTTATTTTATTTGATTAACTACTATTACGATACTTTTTAGACCTAGAATTTAATTAGAACAAAAATACTATTTATGATCCTGAAAAACTTTAGAGTAATTTATTATTTTAAAACAATTTTATTTCTTATAAAAGTCCTTTATTAATATTTATTCGAGATAAATCAACTTTTGGTGCCTGTATTGAGACCTGACTTATAAGTTGGTATTCTAACTGAAAAAAGTAATAAACTAGTGTTTATACTAAAAACAATTTACAAACTGATGATTGTACTTAAATATATATTTATGTAAAATCGTTAAATTTGACTAACGAATATAAGAAAAAAGTTTTATTATGCTAACAGATCTTATATGGATAATGACATTTGTATATAGGACTCATCAGAGATCGAAAGTGGAGGAAAATCTCTCTCCTAGTTACTGCACGTGACTTATGTGAGAATGAAGGAGGCAAAATAAGGGGAATTAGTCTGACACCCCAGAATAGGTATACATCACCCATTCTGAGTCGTCAAATACATGGTACATAATTCAAATACAAACTTAATTATACAACTATCGTGTAAAATACGACAAAACATAGGTAAGAGTTTTAACACGAATATTGTCTTCTAGACAATATTCGAACTCAAATGGAGTCCTCATTACAATTATTACTACACTATTTCATAGAATAGTGATGACTACTACAACCACCAACTCGGACCATCACTCCGTTCCCCGACTATTTCCAGCTACGTTCTCATTTCCTGAAGAGAACAATGAAAGCAAAGGGTGAGCTAAAATAGCCCAGTAAGAAATATTATGACTAAGATAATGCAGAATAAATTATCGTTAGCCTTCAAAAATGTTAAACTGATAAAATATAATAAATGTAAGACCCCAACTTTTAGGAATAAAATTGAATTTCCTATAAATACCATTTTTTTTATATTATGGAGTGAATTTGATATAATGTTATAGTTGTGGGTAATATTTATAAATTTTACAAAGTACGCAAGTTGTTATATAATATTCGATTGGTTGGGAAATATTCGTTTTAACAGGGAATATTCATACGACGGCACAATCATTGGTGGACCCCACAACGAAATTATTGTCGAATTGAGAAAACGACAAAAATATTTTTATGAAAATAACGACGGAAGTTTTACCGTTAACTCGTTGAAACACCCTAAGTTGTTAAGTATAAAGAATACGCCGCTGGTTGCATAAGAACAACACCTGTATTGATTATTAATGCTTACATGAAGTCACCAATTTTGTTCAATTATTGCTACGAAGAATTATTAAGCGTAGTATATCACGTTATTTGATTCAATTATTGTCGATATTTTATATATTATTAAATCAATAATTGAGATAAAAAAGTTATTAATATTATTATTGCAATATTAACAATGTCTAGAAGTTCTGTTAAGGAAATGTTTGGTCACCTAATTACGCGCCAATAGAGAGAAATTCTTATTGGAAAGCCTCCTCTTTCCTGGAAACGGCCTGGTCGATTAATAGTGTGAATTATAATAATGATGATGAATTTTGTTTTATTATTATATTAAATATAATAAAACAGAAAACTTTTTATATAAAACAGAATACTTTTTATAAAGTTTTGTTTTATTTGATTATAAATAGAATATAATATATTTTATTATGCATAGTGTTTGTATAGTAATTTTTTTTATATAAAATGTAATACTTTTATAAAGTTATTTATTTTATTAGATTATAAATAGAATATATTATATTTTATTATGCATAGTGTTTGCATAAAGTGCTACATAGTATTTGCATAGTAAAATCTTTTATATAAAATGTAATACTTTTATAAATTTATTTGTTTTATTAGATTTTAAATATAATATATAAATATATATATATATATATATATATAAATAGAATATATTATATTTTATTGCATAGTATCCTTTCCATTCTCCTATAAATAGGATGCTTAGTTAGAATTAAAAACACACCAGAAATTCAGAAAATTCTTTTTCTATAATCTTGAGCGTATTTCTTTAGAGTTTTAAGAAGCTTTGAGCGTAGAAAATAGTATAAGTTTTCTTTAAGAATATCCTCGCCCTACCAGTCGGAATACTTTTCTTTCTAAGGTAAGGGGTATTATTTCTTTCGTATTCATGAAGAGAATTATTTTCTTTCAATACTAGTAAGGGGTATTATTTCTTTCGTATTCATGAAGAGAATTATTTTCTTTCAATACTAGTAAGGAGTATTATTCTTTTGTATTCATGAAGAGAGTTATTTTCTTTCAATACTCGTAAGGGTTGTTATTCCATTCTTTATTATTATGTTGAATAACTCGCCTATACATCTGAAGACCGCATACATGGTGAAATTCTTCTGTTATTCTATTCTTTATTATTCTGTTGAAATAACCTGTCTGTGCGGTCTATCGCATGCCTAGTGAATTCTGTTGTTATTTCATTCTTTATTATTCTGTTGGAACATCCTGTCTGTGCGGATTACGCATGACCTGGTTCTATTCTTTATTATTATGTTGGAATATCATGTCTGTGCAGATTACGCATGACCTAGTTTCATTCTTTATTATTTTGTTGGAATAACCTGTCTATGTGAATTACCGCATGCATGGTGAATGATCATTTGTATTCATTCCTTATTAAACTGTGGAAATGATCTGCTCACGTGGATTACCGCATGGCAAAAGTAAAATCCATTTGCGCTTTCATATATTCTATTATACTCAGTTGATTAAAGTTTTGGCTTCTATACTTCATGAAATTAGTAGAATATCCTGGATATTTATGCTTCATCCAGTATCTTTTCATGAAAATATTATTATGAGCATTCTTGAATTTTACTCCACAAAGCAGTATCATGTTGACAATTTGAACATTATTGAGTTCGTAATAAATTAACTTATAAATCTTTAAAATTTATTCTTGAACTTGTTTTATTGAATTATTATGTCATTGTCATCATCCTTATGTTTATATTATGTTGAAAGTCATCTGTGGCCTGTAGTGCGTAGATGGACTTGGTATGATTATGACCATGAATTATTCGGTATAATCATGACTGTAAAGTTACAAATGATGTGGTAAAAATCCTCATTGGCCCATAGTGCATTAATGATGGACAGTTGTTGGCATGATCATGACCATTGATGAAAACACGAATATCCTTGGCCCGTAGTGCATGGATAATTTGTGGTTGTGATACTAATGAATATCCTTGGCCGTAGTGCGGGGGATGATGTGGATTATTTATTGTCGAGTCTCGTGATAAAAGTGATGAAAAACCTTTTAAATCATAGAAGATAGTAGATTTTATTCTCTACTTGACTCTTCTAATGGATTACTTGTTTCGCTGTAGTTAAACTTGATATTTGTTATATTTTATCAGTTTAACACTGTTAAAGACTAAAGATAAATTATTCTGCATTATCTTAGTCATAATATTTCTTACTGGGCTAGTTGAGCTCACCCATTTTGCTTTCATTGTTCTCTTCAGGAAATGAGAACGTAGCAGGGACTAGTCGGGGAACGGAGTGACGATCCAGATGATAGTATTAGTAGTCCTCACTATTCTATAAAATAGTGTGATAATAAATGTATTGAGGACTTATTTTGAGTTTGAATCTTTGCCTGTAAGACAATATTTGTATTAAAACTCACAGCTCATGTTGTATATTTAAGGTTGTATTTGTATTCTGTACTATGTATTTGGCGACTCAGAATAGGTGTTGTATACCTATTTTGGGGGCGTCATAATAAACATCAAATTTAACTGCATCAGAACAAGCAATCCATTAGAAGAGTCAAGTAGAGTATGATATCTAATATCTTCTATGATTTAGAAAGTTTATTATCAATTTTATCGTTGAGACTCAGCTTACTAAATAATCCACATCACTGAATTATCCATGCAGTACGGGCCAAGGATATTCATTAGTATCACAACCATGAATTATCCAAGTACTACGGGCCAAGGATATTCGTGTTCTCGCCAATGGTCATGATCATGCCAACAACTGTCCATCAATGCACTACGGGCCAATGAGGACTTTTACCACATCATTTATAACATTACGGTCATGATTATACCGAATAATCCTTGGTCATAATCATACCAATTAACAGTCCATCTATGCACTACGACCAAAGATGACTTTCATCACAATATAAGCATGAGGATGATGACAATGATATAAGAATTCAATTAAAAGAAAGCAAATGATAAAATTTTAAATATTTATAATTTAATTTATTCAGAATTTAATTATGTCCAATTTGTCAACATGATACTGTGTTGTGGAGTACAATTCAATATTTATATTGTGTCTAAAATGATTTGGACCGAAAAGAAATTAATTTTTGTCATGAATAGTACCCCGGGTGAATAGTACTCTCGTGAATAGTAATTTAGGAATAGTACCCCGTGAAAAGTACTCCGACATGAAAAAGTTTAAACTTATTAAGAATATTCAGAATAATATTTCCATAAAAAGATACTGGATGAAATGCAAAATTCAAGGATATTCTACTAATTTCATGGAGTATATAAGCCAAAACTTAATAAAATGAGTATAGAATTCAGAATCTAAAATGAAATAATATTACTCACATACTACAGAGTATGGAAAAAAAATATTATTTCTTACGAATATTGAGCAAAAATAATATCCCTTACCTTAAAAAGAAAAGTATTCCAACTGGTATAGCGGGGATATTCTTGAAGAAAACTTTCACTGTTTTCTACACTCAAAACTTCTTAAAACTCGAAACAAATACGCTCAATATTATAAAAGAAGAATTTTTTGATTCTGGTGTGATTTTTAATTTAAACTAAGCATTCTATTTATAGGAGAATGGAAGAATACTATTTAGTAAAAATCACTTGACCCATAAAGAGAAATCGAATCTAATTCACTGGCTCATTAAATAATTTTCAAATTTTACTACGCAAAGCACTATCATAATAAAATATAATATATTTTATTTTTCATAAAAATAAAACTTATAATATATATATATATATATATATATATATATATATATATATATATATATATATATATGGGGTTCCATCTATAAAGAACCTTCTTGTGTGGAGCAACCCCTTTTTGGCTTGTTGAATATTTATTTTTTTTGCTCCAATAGAAATTTTAAGCAGGGCAAAAAGGGTTCTCCACAAAGAACCTATTATTGGGATGAAACCCCTATATATATAATACATATATATTTATATATAAAACAAAATTGAGATACTTTCTCCCGACTATTTTAAAAATATGAGTAAGTGGGGTCCAAGTAATACGACAAAATTTACAACAAATATCAATTTTGAATATTAAAGTGTGAATTTGTTATAATGTTATAGTTATGGGTAATATTTATAAATTTTGCAAAGTAAGCAAGTTGTTATATAATATTCGATTGGTCGGGGAATATTCTTTTTGTCGGAAAATATTCGTAGGACGACACAATCATTGGTGGACCCCATAACAGAATTATTGTCGGAGTTAGAAAATGACAAAATTATCTTTTTATAAAAATAACGGCGAAAGTTTTATCGTTAACTGTTGAAATACCCAGTGATAAAAATACAGTAATACGCGTGGTTGCATAGTAACACATGGTATTAATTATTGATGCTTACGTAAGAAGTCACTCAATTTTGTTCAATTATTGCTACAGTAATTGCTGCATAGTATCTCACATTATTTGATTCAATTATTGTCGATATTTTATATATTATTAAATTAATAATTGAGACGATACAATTATTTATATTATTATTTGCAATATTGACGATGTCTAAAAAGTTCTGTCGAGGAGAGGTTTGGTCACTTAATTGCGCGCCAATAGGAAAAAATCCTTATTGGAAAGCCCCCTCTTTCCTGAGAATGATCTGGTTGTTAAATATTGTGAGTTATAATATTAATGATGAATAATTGTTGAAAGATTAAATATGTTTTGATTGAAGATAAAATGATTTGTGGTAATATTTATTCAATCTTTGATATAAATAAGAAGTCTATTATGAAACGTTTGTGGTAAGTTTGGTTTATTCTATGGGGGCCCATATGTCATCATCTAAGAGTCACTTTTGCCAATAGTAATTACCTTTACTAGACGTCAAACCATTTGTCGTTTCATATTACAGCCGTCGAACCAATTGTCGTTTCACATTGCAGGCGTCGAACCACTTGTTGTTTCACATTACAGGCATCAAACCACTTTTTATTTCACATCACCAGTCGTCAAGCCACTTGCCTTTTCACATTGGAAGGGCTAAGCTAGAAATCTTCTATAAATAGAAGCCTAGTTCTTCATTATTTTTCACCAATTCATTCAAGCTATAGAGAGAGAAAGTATAGAGAGAATAAGAGAGAAAGAAGAAGAGTATTTTGTTACTACACTATTGCATTATCCAATCTCCTAATAAGGTTAGGGGTATTATTTCTTTCGTATTCATGAAGAGAGTTATTTCTTTCAATACTCATAAGGGTTGTTATTCCATTCTTTATCATTCTGTTGTAATAACCTGTCTACGCGAACTACCGCATGCATGGTGAAATCCTGCTGTTATTCTATTCTTTATCATTCTATTGGAATAACCTGTCTACGCGGACTACCGCATGCATGATGAAATTTTGTTGTTATTCCATTCTTTATTATTACGTGGAATAACTCATTCACGCGACTCTGCATGCCCAGTGAATAACCCTTCGTATTCATTTGGTATTAAATTATGGAAATGATCTGTCTACGTGGACTACCGCATGACAGTTGAAAATCCATTTGCAGTTTCATATATTGTTCATTTCAGATTCCTAACTCTAAACTTACTATGGTAAGTATTGCTTCTATAATTCCTGAAATGATCAGAAATTCTTTGATATTTGCACTTCATCCAGTATCTTTTCATGGAAATATTATTCTGAGCAGTCTTGATAAGTTTTAACCTTTTCATACCGGGGTACTATTTATAACAAAAATTGATTTTTTCGGTCCAAATCATTTTTGATACAATATTATTCTTGAATTTTACTCCACAAAGTAATATGATGTTGACAATTTGGACATTATAGAATTCTGGATAAATTAAATTATAAATATTTAAAATTTATCCTTTGCTTTCTTTTAATTGGATTCTTATATCATTGTCATCATCCTCATGCTTATATTATGATGAAAGTCATCTTTGAACTACGTCATGTATATGATGGATCGTTGATTGGTATGATTATGACGGTGAATCATTCTAGTATAATCATGACTGTAATATTACAAATGATGTGGTAAAAGTCCTCATTGGCCGTAGTGCATTGATTTTACTGATTGTTGAGATGAACATGACCAATCGATGAATATCCTTGGCCCGTAGTGCATGGATAAGATGTGGATTATTTATTACGTCAATCTCAAATGGCAAAATTGGTGATAACTTTAAATCATAGAAGATAGTAGATATCATGATCTACTTGACTCTTCTAATGGATTGCTTGTTTCGTTGCAGTTAAACTTGATGTCTATTGTATTTTATTAGTTTAACCCTGTTGAAGGCTAACAATAATTTATTCTGCATTATCTTAGTCATAATATTTCTTACTGGGCTAGTTGAGCTCACCCTTTTCTTTCATTGTTCTCTTCAGAAAATGAGAATATAGTTGGGACTAGTCGGGGAACGGAGTGACGGTCCAGATGTTTGCATTAGTAGTCCTCACTATTCTGTGAAATAGTGTGATAATAAATGTAATTAGGACTTTATCTGAGTGTGAATATTGTCTAGAAGACAATATTTATATTAAAACTTATAGCTCATGCTGTATATTTAAGTTTGTATTTGTATTCTGTACCTTGTATTTGGCGAATCAGAATGGGTGATGTATACCTATTTTGGGGGCGTCACAAAATACTTCATAAAAATTCTCTCAATATTTTTAACAACATTTATCCATCATTATTATAACCCACAATATTAACAACCATATCGTTCCAAGGAAAGAGGGGGCTTTCCGATAAGGATTTCTCCCTATTGGCGCGCAATTATGTGACCAAACCCCTTTCCTTGACAGAACTTTCTAGACATTGTTAATTATGCAAATAATAATATGAATAACTTGTCATCTCAATTATTGATTTAATAATATAAAAATATTGTGCAGATGATATTGTGACAATAATTGAATCAATAATGTGAGATACTATGCAGCAATTACTGTAGTAATAATTGAGTATAACTGAGTGACTTCTCATGTAAGCATCAAATATTGTGTGCTACTATGCAACCATGCGTATTACTGTACGTTTGAAATCTCATGTGTATCTAAACTTACAAGTTTGGAATCTTAATTACATCTAAACTTACATTTATATTTATAAAATAACAAACACTAAAACACACATCCATGAACAAATTAAAAGAAACCACTAAATTTATATTTATGTTCTCGATTTAGAGATCATAAAACGCTTATGAAAAGGGATAATTAAGAGGGGTTGGTTTAATTTAAGATTAAAACCCAAAATAGGTATACATCACCCATTACGAGTTGTCGATACGCATGCGAAACAACTACAACTTTATTATTACAATAGTAAAGCGTGAGTTTAAATCGAGATATTGCCATCTGAGACAATATCCACATACAAATAAATCCTCATCATAATTATTGATACATTATTTTACAACAATGGTGAGGACTACTAAACAACTCTCCCTAGAACTTTCATTCCATACCCAGGCTAAATACTCGTTATATTCTAGCCTCACGAGAAGAAAAATGGAACAAAAAGGAAAAGGGTGAGCTCATTAGCCCGATAAAGAATATTATGACTAAGATAATATACAACAAAATTATCGTTAGTCTTGAACGAGGAAAAAAAATATAATAGAATACAATAGACAACAAGTTTTAAATCAATATTACATGGTGAAAATAATAATTCATTAGAAGAGTTAAGTAGAGAATGCAAACTACTATCTTACATGTATGAATTTTAAAGTTCATCGTCTATTTTTTTTTATCCACTGTAACATCAATCAATATATATCTGGGGATCAAATATTCATCCTTTTGCTACTGAGGCGAGGACATTCACGATTAGTCATGTTCATCTAAACACTGTTCATCTTTTTGCCTTACTGGCCAAAGATATTCATCGAAATCATTCATCTTTGCATTCGGGCCCAAAGATATTCATCGAAAATCATTCATCTTTTGCTACTGGGCCAAAGATATTCATCATAAATCATTCATCTTTTTGCTTTCTGGGCCAAAGATATTCAATAATATCATCATTTAAGGCGAGGGATGATGAAAATATTTTTTAAAAGCGAATCCGATGAAACAAAATGACAAGGATTAAGGATTAAGGATTAGTACTTTGTTTTATCCACGTCCAAAAATACCTCAAAAATAATCATAGTGGTGTAAAATTCAAGAATGATCAAAACATGGATCTGATCAAAGCTAGTATCGAGAATAGATATTTTGGACAAAAGAAAAAATTTTATTTTTTAGATGAATAGTCTTGAAGTATTAAGTGAATAATCTTGGTATCGTGAATAGTCTTAGTATCGTGAATAGTAACTCAGACACCAAAAGTTCAAATTTGATAAAAACTTGAGATCAATATTTGACATAATGATATTGAAGAAATAATATCATTACTGAAAAAAAATATATCCACTTACCTCGGAAAGGCAGTCTTACTAGCTGGAATCTTTGGATATAAGCTATAACTTGAACTTTCATAGTATAGCAATACTCAAAGTATACTCAAAATACTCACAAGAATAAACTCGATAATATAGAGAGAAAACTTGATTTACGGTGTGATTTTCAATTCTAACCTAAGCACCTATTTATAGGAAAATCTTAGAACACCAAAGCGAAAAATTTAATATAATATTAATTTATATTAAAATTTTCATCGCCCACTAGACTTCTGATTTCAGCAACTTAACATGTGATTCATGAGGCTTACAAATGTAAAAAACGTTTTTGTTAATATAAATATTTAAAACTTCCAAAAATCAATTATTTGAACTTGAACTTCAATAATTCATAATAAATAGCCCTTTTATCGAGAAAATTCAAATCTCGCGTTTTTTATAGGAAATTCAATTCTCTACAACTTTGCGAAGAAAGTTTTCCAAATTCCAAGCGAAATTGGTAGAAAAATCCATAAGCGGGTGATTTTAGAAATTTATAATCAAATTTAGATCGATAAATGGGGTCCATGAGCATGTTTAACATGTTTTAAACATTTATTGCAACAAAAATACTCTTCTCTCTCGTATACTCATATATCCCACATTCATTGTAAAAATATCACCATTATTATATTATTAAAATATAATAATATATATAAATAAATTATTTTATCGAAAAAAAGATAAAATATTAATTTTCAACAATTGTCACATTAAAATTTTCTCCATCTATATCCACATAAAATCAATATTTTCCTCATCATATGAATCAATAATTAATTATTCACAAATAATATTACGAATCCTGATATTGTGACGAGGCGGTTCGGGAAGAGGGGGCTTTCGATAAAATTTCTCACTTCTTGGCGCGCAATTAGGTGACCAAACCTCTCCTTTGAAGCGAACTTTCTAGACATTGCCAATAATGTTATCTAATAATATTATTAGGATAATATGAATTATTGCTTGATAATGAAAAATCTTTGTGTAATGACAATTATTGAAACAACGACGATATAAAATATCAACGAACAATTATTGAACCAATAAAATCTTTGAGCGATAATTCTTTGTAACCATTATTGAGTAGTGCCTTCTTACGTAAAGTCGATAATTGGTGCGATCTGGTATCTTCTTTGTGTCTGACAATGGCGTATTCTTGTGTTTTACCATGGGTATTCAACGATGTATAGCGGTAACAACTACTGTAGTTATTTTTAAACAACTTATATTTGTCGTTTTCTTCCTCGATCGCTTTTTTCCGTATATGGGCCCCACATGGGCTTGCTAAATCGTACGAATATTCCCAAGCGATCTGAATATTCCGCGACCAAAGCGAATATTCCCAAACAATGATGAATATTTTATAACCACTTGCTTATTTTGAAATATTTGCGTATTTTACCCATAACTATCCACATTAATCACATCAACCCTTACTATTTCAAAATAATAATTAGAGGAAATTAAATTTCATTTATTAATTATTTGGGGTCTTCTGACCTCCCTCATTATGAAATTTAAGTCCTCGAAATTGACATACGTACTGGTGTGTTTGAAAAGGTGAGGATACCTCGCTTTCATTTAGTTTCCAACTCCCGGTCATTTCCTCTATAGCATGGTTCCTCCACAAGAGACTTTAACTTGTGGTATGACCTTCGTCGTGGGACATCTCCTTCCTATCCAATCAAAGATCTTGGCAGTGCTTCTCATCGTTAAGTCTTGGCTATCTCGTCGGTTCTAACTTCGATAACGTGGTTGGGGTCTTTCACATATTTGAAATGCGGATATGTGAAACACATTATGAACACGAGACATACTTGGAGGTAATGCAGCGAGTCATAGGCTACATTTCCTACTTTCGGTCGAGAATTTGAAATGGACGATAAATGCGTGGATTGAGCTTTCCTCTCTTCCCCGAATCTTGTAACTCCCTTCCATGGAACAACCACCTTGACAATACATGATCCCCCATATACTAAATTCCACGTCCTTTCGATGAAGATCCGCATAACTCTTTTTATCGATCTTGTGCTTTTTTGTATCGTTGTCGAATCATTTGGATCTTTTTCGTGTCATACGTCTTAACTTTCGGGTCCCAACAATGTTCTTCACCCACCTCGTCCCAACATATTGGAGAAGCGACACTTTTCGTCCATATAATGCTTGAATGGAGCCACACTTTATACTTGCACGATAAGCTGTTGTTGTAGGAGAATTCCACCAATGGTAAATACTTATCCCAAGCGCCCTTGAAGTCTAGGACCACGAGTCTTAATAAATCTTCAGAGTTTGAATAGTCTCTCTCGATTGTCCGTCCAGTTTGAGGATGGTATCTTAGAAGCCCAGATAAATAAATCCGTACCCATAGCTTTTTGCAAGCTAACCCAAAATCTTGAAGTGAATCTTGGGTCACGATCCGAAACTATGGATCTTGGCATGCCATGCAATCTCACAATCTCATTTACGTACATTTGAGCAAGGCGTTCGAGGAATAAGTCTCCGTGTCGGCGAAAAATGAAGCGGACTTGGTTAATCTATCAACAATAACCCAAATAGCATTGATGCCTTGAAAGCCGTGGGAAGACCAATAACGAAATCCATGGTAATGTGTTCCCACTTCCATTTGAATCTCAGTGGTTGCAATGGTCCACTTAGGCACTTGATGCTCGCCTTTACCGTTGACAAGTTAAACACGTTGAGATAAACTTTGCAATCTCTCTCTTCGTATTGTTCCACCAAAATGTATGTAGAAGATCACGATACATTTTGGTACTTCGAGATGGATTGCAAATGGTGTATTGTGTGCCTCCATCATGATCTTGTACTTCAAATCGAATCGTTAGGAACCTGAAAGTCTAGAGTGGACTCGAAGTATTCCTTCTTCATCGATTCTCGCTTAGGAATAGCACTTTCTTGTACTTTCTTCTTCTTATATATGCATCGATTCAAGATTGGGTGGCTTGAGCAACCTTAACTTTTTCTATTAAAGTTGGCTCTGTCGTATACTTGACATCATCGCTTTTCGTTCTGCGTATATGATCTTCTACTCAATCGCGTCGGCTACCACGTTAAACTTTTCGGGGATGGTATTGAATAGTGTGGTGCGTAGTCTTTCAATAGCTCGAGCCAGCGTCATTGCTGCGTGTTAAGTTCTTTTTGGTGAAGAAATATTTAAGGCTTTTATGGTGCGAATATATCTCCACTTTCTCCCCGTATAGATAGTGCCTCCGGATCTTTAAGCGCAAAACATTTAGCTTGACTCTAGATCATGAGTAGGATAATTCCTCTCATATTCTTTAAGTTGTCGCGAGGCATAGGCTATGACTTTCCCGTTGCATGAGAACACATCCTAACCCTTTGCACGAAGCATCGGCATAGATAACAAATCCATCCGAACGGGATGGTATTGTTAGAAACAGTCTTAGAAATAAGTCTCTCTTAAGCTCTTGGAAACTCTTCTCGCGTTCTTCACTCCAAGCGAATTTTGTATCCTTAGGAGTTAAGCGAGTTAGCGGATAGCGATCGAAAAAACCCTTCCACGAATCTCCGATAATAACCGGTAAGCCCGAAGCTCGTCTTGATCCTGAGCTTGGTTGCTCCCAACTTTGTATTGCTTGATCTTGGCCGGATCAGCGGATACTCCATGTTTTGACACCACGTGCCCCAGGAATGCTACTTCCTCGAAGCGAACTTCGCATTTCTTGAACTTGGCATAAAGCTTGTTTTCCACGAAGCCTTTGGAGTACCGACAAATGGTGCTCATGATCTTCACGACTTTTGGAATATATGAGGATGTCATCAATAAAAACAACAACGAATTGATCGAAATATTCCTTGAATACTCGATTCATCATATCCATGAAAGCCGCGCGAGCATTAGTCGATCAAAAAGACATGACTAAAATTCATAATGCGTCTGCAGGAGTTAAAAAGCGATCTTTGGAATATCCTCGGTTCTAATCTTGGTGATGATATCCGAGCGAAGATCGATTTTGAAAAGAATTGTGCTCCTTTTGGCCCTGGTCGAACAAGTCATCAATACGAGTGAGGATACCTATTCTTGATGGTGACATGGTTCGATTCCAGATAGTCGATACAAAATCGCATACTCCGTCTCTTTCTTCTTTCTGAATAAAGCAGGAGCACCCCCCGAGGAGATGTCTTGGGGCCAATGAAATCGATGTCCAACAATTCACGTAGTTGGACCTTTAACTCTGAAGTTCAATAGGAGCCATTCGATATGGGGTTTTAGAAATGGGCTTTGTGCGGGTTCAAGGTCGATAAAGAATTCAACTTCACGTTACGGGGTAGGCCAGGAAGTTCTTGAAATCGTCGGGAAAATCGATAACAACGGAATATTATTCAAATTTGGCGTGTCTTTATTCAAATCCATAACATGGGCTAAAAAGCTTGACATCCGTTTTTTAATAAGCGAATAGCTTTATGATTAGATATGATAGTGATTGATTTTAATGGTTTAGTTGCTTGAATTAAATACAACGGGTTGTTTAGGAATATGAAAACTAACAACACTTACGAAAACAATCAATTTTGGCATGATGAGTAGTTAACCAATCAATCCACAAAATCACATCAAAAGCAAGTATCTTTAAAGAGATAAGGTCAGCGGGTAAGATAATGGTGCCAACTTGGATTAAACAAGATTTATAAGCGATGGATGTGATGAAAGTTTCTCTAGCGGAGTTTCCACGAGATAGGTCAAAGTCTAATTTTTCGGTCGAGTTTAAGCGTTGAGCACAAGCGGAGAGATAAATGAATGGGTATGCACGGTATCTAGTAAAGTATAAACTTCACAAGAATTTATAAATAGCTTACGTGATCACCTCGTTTGGGTTCCTCGCATTTTGACCGATCACAACAAAGCGCTCTTCCGAGGCAGTTGACTTTGACTTTTACGGGGCGATCTTTTGAGTCACGAAATCCCCATTGAACTAGGTTTATTCTGCGTGCAATCTCGGCGATATGTCCTTCCTTTCCACAATTATAGCATACACAGGCTGTTGTGGGCGGTTTGGTGATATGTCCCTCTTTCCGCATTTATAGCATATAATGGGTGGTCGTTCTCCTCCACTTGGAACCGATTCTTCTTTGGCCTTTATCGTCTTCACATAGTGGTTGTTGAATCTCCTCTTTTTAAAATCTCCTCTGACTTCGCTTCTTCTATTTTCATGGCCATGATTACCACCAGTGGTTACCATTTTTGTCCGTCTTTTTCTTTCTCCACTTTGGTTATTGTTGTTTTGTTGGCTACTTATCTCGGTATGATCTGATTGTGGTACCTCGGTTGACCATATACTCGTTATCTCGCTCTAACAATTGAGCCTATTAACAACATCGAATAAAGAAAAATTTATGAGAGATGAGATCTTGGCGTATCTTGGGTTTGAACCTCTCGAAACATCCGCGTCATCGTTCCTCATTCTCCACCAAATGAGGTGCAAACACGGATAACTCTGCAAACTTAGCCTCGTCTTTGAGACAAATCGTGTTGTTACTGCTCGATCTAATAAACTCCACTTCCTTCGTATAGCCGAACACTTTCGGGAAAGTATTTGTCATTAAATAGTTCTGAAAGCGTCTCCCAAGACATCTTGGTCTTGGTTGGATGGAGTGCAACTTCCTGATTCCCACCGATGATCTGCTGCTTTCCACGAAACATAAAAGGTGGCGAATGGAACCTTCATTCCTCCTCTGTGCATCCCAAGACATCGAATATCTTGGTAATTTGCTTGACCCATGTTTATGCCATGATCGGATCGAGGCTTTCCCTAAATTCTGGTGGTCCCAACTCTTTGAGCTGCTTGGTTTGTGACAACTTGAGTGAATTCTATCATTTCCTCCTATGTTTTTTGAACACGAGTCTCCTAAATGCGATTTTGCATGAGCTGCAAAAAAAGCTTCTAAATATCCCCTCGTTCATCATCTGCTTTCGGTGGTGTTGTTCACGGAGAGGAACATTGCCGACTGTTGCGCGTTCTCCTCGTTGGTGAGTCTGAGCGTCTCCACGGTCTCATTTCCTTTGTTAATATTCTCGATCGACATTCTCAAATCTTGTCGTAAAACAAGGGTTAATTAAGCAAATCAATATATCACATAATGTCCTATATCTTTGACCAACTAACAAATAAGCTTAGGTAGGACACCTTTAGCGAAGGATTTACTCGTCTCTCCCCTCTGGTTCTATTCCCGATCTCATGGAGATCATATCCTAAGCTCGATACCAAGCTGACACCCCCAAAATAGGTATACATCACCCATTACGAGTTGTCGATACAGATGCGAAACAACTACAACTTTATTATTACAATAGTAAAGCGTGAGTTTAAATCTGAGATATTGCCATCTGAGACAATATCCACATACAAATAAATCCTCATCATAATTATTGATACATTATTTTACAACAATGGTGAGGACTACTAAACAACTCTCCTAGAACTTTCATTCCATTACCCCAGCTAAATACTCGTTATATTCTAGCCTCTCACGAGAAGAAAAATGGAACAAAAAGGAAAAGGGTGAGCTCATTAGCCCGATAAAGAATATTATGACTAAGATAATATCTGACAAAATTATCGTTAGTCTTGACGAGGAAAAATATAATAGAATACAATAGACAACAAGTTTTAAATCAATATTACATGATGAAATAATAATTCATTAGAAGAGTTAAGTAGAGAATGCAAACTACTATCTTTACATGTATGAATTTTAAAGTTCATCGTCTATTTTTTTTCCATCCTGTAACATCAATCAATATATATACGGGATCAAATATTCATCCTTTTTTACTGAGAGCGAGGACATTCACCGATTAGTCATGTTTCATCTAAACACTGTTCATTCATCTTTTTACTACTGGGCGAAGATATTCATCGAAAAATCATTCATCTTTTTACTACTGGGCCAAGATATTCATCGAAATCATTCATCTTTGCCTTTACGGGCCAAAGATATTCATCATAAATCATTCATCTTTTTTACTTCTGGGCCAAAGATATTCAATAATATCATCATTTAAGGCGAGGATGATGAAAATATTTTTTTAAAAAAGCGAATCCGATGAAACAAAATGACGAAGGATTAAGGATTAAGGATTAAATACTTTGTTTTATCCACGTCCAAAAATACCTCAAAAATAATCATAGTGGTGTAAAATTCAAGAATGATCAAAACATGGATCTGATCAAAGCTAGTATCCGAATAGATATTTTGGACGAAAAGAAAAAATTTTTTTTTTCGATGAATAGTCTTAAATGATAAGTGAATAATCTTAGTATCGTGAATAGTCTAGTATCGTGAATAGTAACTCAGACACCAAAAGTTCCAAATTTGATAAAAACTTGGATCAATATTTGACATAATGATATTGAAGAAATAATATCATTACAAAAAAAATAATATCCACTTACCTCGGAAGATCGATACTTAAGCTGGAATCTTTGGATATAAAATATAACGAACTTTCACTTAGTATAGCAATACTCAAAGTATACTCAAAATACTCACAAGAATAAACTCGATAATATAGAGAAAAACTTGATTTACGGTGTGATTTTCAATTCTAACCTAAGCACCTATTTATAGGAAAATCTTAGAACACCAAAGCGAAAATTTAATATAATATTAATTTATATTAAAATTTTCATACATATAGACTTGATTTGACAACTTAACATGTGATTCATGAGAAACTTACAAATGTAAAAAACGTTTTTGTTAATATAAATATTTAAAACTTCCAAAAATCGATTATTTGAACTTGAACTTCAATAATTCATAATAAATAGCCCTTTTATCGGAAAATTCAATCTCGCGTGTTTTTATATAGAAATTCAATTCTCTACAACTTTGCGGAAGAAAGTTTTTTTCAAATTCCAAGCAAAAATTGGCCAAAATCCATGAGCGGGTGATTTTAGAGGTTATAATCAAATTTGATCGATAAATGGGGTCCATGAGCATGTTTAACATGTTTTAAACATTTATTGCAACAAAAATACTCTTCTCCTCGTATACTCATATATCCCACATTAGTTGTAAAAATATCACCATTATTATATTATTAAAATATAATAATATATATTTTAAATGAATTATTTTATCGAAAAAAGATAAAATATTAATTTTCAACAATTGTCACATTAAAATTTTCTCCATCTATATCCACATAAAATCAATATTTTCCTCATCATATGAATCAATAATTAATTATTCACAAATAATATTACGAGAATCACAATATTGTGACACGAGGCGGTTCAGGAAGAGGGCTTTCGATAAAATTTCTCACTTCTTGGCGGCATTGATTAGGTGACCAAACCTCTCCTTAGAGCGAACTTTCTAGACATTGCCAATAATGTTATCTAATAATATTATTAGGATAATATGAATTATTAGCTTCGATAATGAAAAATCTTGTGTAATGACAATTATTGAAACAACGACGATATAAAATATCAATATGACAATTATTGAACCAATAAAATCTTTGAGCGATAATTCTTTGTAACCATTATTGAGTAGTGCCTTCTTACGTAAAAGTCGATAATTGGTGCGATCTGGTATCTTCTTGTGTGCAACAATGCGTATTCTTGTGTTTTAACCATAGGGTATTCAACGATTAATAGCGGTAACAACTACTGTAGTTATTTTTAAACAACTTATATTTGTCGTTTTCTTCCTCCAATCGCTTTTTTCACGTTATGGGGCCCACACATGGCTGCTTGGCAAATAAATCGTCGAATATTCCCAAACGATCTGAATATTCCACGACGAAGCGAATATTCCCAAACAACAATGAATATTTTATATAACCACTTGCTTATTTTGAAATATTTGCGTATTTTACCCATAACTATCCACATTAATCACATCAACCCTTACTATTTCAAAATAATAATTAGAAATTAAATTTCATTTATTAATTATTTGGGGTCATTGAGAGTTTTAAAACAATGTATTACTATTCTTATGAATATTGAGAGTCCTGCATATGGTACCAGTAGAGAAAAAGGAAAAAAAAGAGTCCTGCATAAGTAGTTTTGTGAATGGTTAGTCTGCCTTTTCATCATTAAGTTAAATGGTGATTTGGTAGTGCCATATATTGGAATATAAATGTGCATATATACGTGTAAATACTAAATATTGTTCTAATTATTACACTCTCTATAATTCCTGATTTTTTTTAGACAAAATGAAGCTTGCTTACCAGTGGCAGTGAATCATTACTTTGATGGCATACATAGGGTAACTTTTGCTGATGATATGAAACATTTAACGCATACCCCATCTAGGAAATTAAAAGTTTTTTGTAGTAGTTAGCTGTTAACATGATATTGGAGCCGGAAAGTTTTGTTTTCGGATATTAATCTAAATATTATCATCTGCAAAAATTTGATCCACTCATTAGGGAAGTCTGGCCATACAAGATGGGAATGATGTTTTTACCTTATGGAGCAATTAGTTCTTCATAAGCTCTATATTAAATGTTAGAAATTTAGTATTGTGTCATGCTTTGTAGTTAAAATTTAATATTAAGCTTATGGTTTGCTTAGAAGTTTATATTAGTAACTTGCTCCATTTCTGGGATGCAGCACTTTTGAAGAACAACATAATATGATTTTTAATATTTTATGGGAAATGGTTGTGAGTTCTAACGTAAATATGAAAATCAGTGCAGCCAATCTTCTGAAAGTCATTATAAGTCCATTTATTATCATGGAATTACAGTTTTTAGTTATGATTGGATATACATTTCTAACCTTACTATCACTATCACTATTATTTATTTATTTATTTTATTCGTAGGTTGCATATATTGATGCTAAGGTGGCTTCAACACATGTTTTGCCGGCTCTTATAACTTTTGGCTCTGACCAAAACTTAAATGTCAAATATGTAAACATTAAAGCGTTTGGGGCGGTAGCACAGCATTTCAAAAATGACATTGGTATACAAATATATACTATATACCTGGTATTAAATTTATGTTGGCGATCAGCTTCTATTTCACTGGCTGAGCCATTATCCCTCTTTGTAGATTGTTGTTCAAAATACGTGAGCAATTCTTTTTTTCTAAAAAAATTGTTTGTTTGATTGCTTATAGTGTTGAAGGTTAGGATAATCTATTATTTATTATATATACTAAATCACAGTAATTGACATTTGTCTTTCTACAATTTCAACACCTGTCCATCCTAATTAATACTCCTAAATATCATTTACCAAAATACCCTTCACAACAGATCCTCTAAAATAACAACTGGAATCATATCCTATCTTCAACTTTGGCGTTCAAATTCGTTCAAATAACAACTGGAATCCTATCTTCAAATTTGGCGTTCAAATGATGAATCGGAAGAAGCATACCATGACAAGAATTAGCACTTTGTTTAGAATTTCATCAACAACAAGACGAAACATAAGAAAGGGGAAAATCTTTCTGTTGATTCACGAATTTAGTCGAAAGGCTGATGTTCGAAAAATCTTTTTTCAAGTAAGTTTTTCTTCATCTGTTTAATTATGTTTTTTGTGAAGTTATTGGATCGTTACTGCTGTAGTTTTGTCTGATGAAGTAATTACCTCTTCTCTTTGATGGAAGAGGACAATTGCAGATGTGGATGTGGATGCTTTTCGGAAGAAAAATTGATTAGGGGAGTCCACGACACGGATCTGATCGAGAAAATCGATTAGCATTTACAATCGGTAAAATCCTCTCCTGAATTTTTTTTATTCGTGATCGATATCGTGATATAGGGCTTTGTTTGATTTTATGGTTTCTTAGGTTTTGTTTTGTTTTGGTCTACGTTCATCTTCTTCCATCTTTTTCGGATGAAACTGCCTATCGGATACTATAAGGTTTGTGTATGTTGCGTACATATATCTTATAATGATGGTTTGTAATATATTCTATCAGATATCTTGAATTTTATTTGGTTCATACCTTATTGTGTCTATAGTAATGTGTTAGCCACTTATTATTCATTAATGTGATACAGTCATTTGTGTTAAAGACTGCATGTATATTGTATTTGATGTTTTAAGTTGTTAATAGACTGCATGTATCAAGCTTATGTTTGCTGTGACTGTTACCATTTATTGGAGTTAATAGGACTTTGGAAGATTGTAACTCAATTTTGGGGTTTTTAGTGATATGCTTGGATACAGTTAATATCCATGAAATATGTTTCTAGAGTTACTTATTAAATATTGTTTGTGTTTAGTTTTTTTAAATTATTTTGGGATATATTCAGTATATTTGGTATTGGGATTCCAAGATTCTCCACTCTCTTTAACTGTATAGTCTCATATATTTGATGCGGCAGTACTATAGTATAACTGTACATATTTTGATTAAGGTGCATTTTGATTTTTCAATTTGAGCATTTTATGATGTAACAAAATTTAAATGCACTTGATTGTATTGTATGGTCGGAGAATTGTTGCACGTAACTAAGTTGAATTTAAAAAAGGGTGAAATTAAGGCTTGGATTCACTCTGATCTAATCTTTCTTTTCTTACCTCACTTTAATCATTTCGATGTCTAATGTTGTTACAGATTGTGGGGGTATTTTCTTTAGATTGTTGTAATGTTTGTCTTTGGATTTCTATATCCCGTGCTTAGCAAATGTTGTATTTTTGTGAATGCTCCGGTTTATTTTTTGAATGCTCTAGTTTCTTTTTTCTTTACCTTTTACTCTTTTACTATTTTACATTTGGGTTTTAAATTGTTTAGCATAATATATTTATAACTTGCAGAATGTATTTGTGAAAAAGATTTTTATAAATTCACTCCAAATTTCAATAGTTTGGTTCCAATCTAAAAATCGAATAATTGTGCTCAATTTTATTCCTTGCTTTGGATCATAACGATGAAGTGATTTTATGATATCGCTTCCTGACAATACACTATACTGGAGCTTATGTACTTAATCTTCTGGGATTTTTATCCTCTTTATAGAGTTTTGACTAACAAGCAAATGGTAACTGCGTACTTCGATCAAGAAAAGCTTTTCCAGATCCTACATATATTGAGCAAAAACATTCAACGCCTTTGTCTCTCACTATTTTGCGGTTCACTCAACTCGAATTTCTCAAATGCTGCTAATAAACGACTTCATCTTTTGCTTAAAAAACCAACCCCTTAATTGCACCTGAGTATCTCTTTGCGGGATCTAATTTTAGTTGATGATTAAGAAAGAATATGTTAACACACTTTGTGGGGATTTTGTTATTTGGAAATTAAATCAAATGTGTAATCCTTTTGCATTTTCAGGAAGCATGTCTGGGGAAATTTTTGCCTTTCATATCATAATGAGAAACTACTTGATGAAAATGTTGTTCTTCAAGATTACAGCATACGAAATAATTCTCAGGTATTTTAGTTATATGCTTTTGAAGTTTACATTAGTGTTTTAGACCTCACTGGGCTCATATGTTGAAAGGGATACACTTCCTGCTGCATATCTCCCATCGAAAGCCTCTAGGCATCTGTCTAACACTCTAACTAAACATATCACGTTGAAGAAAGTTACACACACTTGCCATGATCCTATGAATGTGTATCTATTTCCTTGTGCGAGTTCATGTACTATACTACTATTCACCTCACATAGTTAGATTCATATATTGTTCTTAAGAATTAAGATATGCTCATAAACCATGTGTCTTTGTTGTGTGTAAATTTTGATTTGCTATGAGATGGTGTCACATGTTTATCTCAAAGTAGGAACTAACAATAGTGTTGAACATGAATTTAGACAATGGCAACCATATGTCTGCTGGTAAAAGACTAACTTTCTGTCTTCGCCTAGAAATTTAAAATTTTGGCATTATTGTATACTGAATGACTGGTGGAGCAACAAACGTTTATAGTGGGCAACAAAAAATATGTTCATGTGCAAAATGTTAGCCCAGACTTTTCTTCTTTTAATTAGAGCATAGTTTAATATTGCTATTTTTTTCATAATATTCTTAATAATTTACAAGTATGCACTTTATCTACTTTATAATGTGATTCTTTTTTTCTCTTCTTTTTTTGGTGTCGTCTCTGAGTGTGTGTTGGGAGAAGGGAATAGGGATGGGGAACTAGATTAGATTCAGACTAATTGCATTTTATAGCTATTAGCTAATAGTGACAATCACTCCCAATCGCAACGCAGCTCTGGCCTGTTGAATGAGACTCGGTGTCGTCACAAAATCTATCATATATTATCTATTATATATACTAAATCACAGTACATGGCACAATATATTAACATCTGTTCTTCTATAAATTTAACACCTGTCCATCCTATTTAATGCTCCTTATTGCTCTTGACAAAAATACCCTGGACAAACCCACGTGTCTAAAATAACAACTGAGAAAATAAATAGAATCCTCTAATTCCCCTAAATCTATAATCATACATTCAAATTCCCTAAATCAGAATCATACATTCAAATTCCCTAAATCCGGGATCATTAAAGTATTCTTTGGGGAGATGGTGGTAATGGCCGATTTGGGGTGACGATATGTAAATTGATAAAGCTTGGGGAAGTTTTTGCTGCAAATCAATATCGAAAGAAGAAGGCGAGGACATCACAATTAGACCTAAAGAAGAAGTAGACCACGACGAAGAATAATCAGAGCATTCGATCTGTAATCACACCATGACAAAGAAGAAATAGACCCAAAGGTAGGTCTTATCATCGTGGTTTTAGATAATTTGTTACTATCCTGGTTCTTACTCTGGTGATTACATTGTTTCGCTGCAATTTAAGCACTCTTAACTTTTATTATTATTATTTTTTATTGTTTTCGGGTTTCATGATGATGGAGATCTGGTTGTTCGAGCTTATATTTGTGAGAATGGGCATGTTTCTTGAGACTGGACTGATTGGCCTTTGTTCACTTAACTTGCTTAGCTTGGCTATTTTTGGTCAAATAAAGATGCAATTTGAGACAAAATTATGTATTTGAACTTCTGTGCATCATGTTAACTTCTTTCTTAGGTTATAAAATTGTCATGTCTTTATTTATTAAATTGAGATATATTATTAAAACTATTGACTGGTTTAAAATTTGGTATATGTGAGAATTGTTATTTATTTTGTTGACGTGCTTGATCTAAGTTTTTTTTCCTTGATTGGTGATGTAATGTTGAATCTTAAAATTCAATGTACAATTTTACTCTCCATATATTCTATTACTTATGCAGATTATGTTCACGATATATATGTTGTACTTATAGACCTTTATGTCGAAGATGAATTTGAAGAAATTATCCTTTTACAATTGTAGGAGAGACTCACGCTGCGTATCTTGATGTATCTTGAGAGAATTTGAAGAAATTGTCCTTTTACAATTTGTTGGCAATGGTCGCTCTATATTAGAATGATGCCTCAAGTCACTTGGGTCTTCAACATTCGAATAAATTGTAATAAAGGTAACTCATCATCATATAATCATACAATCATTACTTACATAATAAGTTGTTGTACATGCATCAACCGCAAGACTCTACCGAGAAGAATTCCAAGGTATTATAAGACATTTTCATATCTAACAACTTATTAATACATATAAGCATCTTTATCTCAAGACCGGAAGTATCTAAAGGAATTTAAGTTATACTTAGGGTGATAAATGTCACATCTTTAAAGTATAAGTTGAACCTTCATGTCTACTTATCGATAATAAATTTTCCATTCATTATGTAAAAATGAGTTATAACGCATGATCACGGGCTTCCCAAGATGGTTTCATAGGACTAAATGTTTTAGCCTATTGGTTTGTTCTTTACAAAATCTGATAGAAGATGTGATTGAAACTTCGAGAGCCAATGAAATTTATGTTGGGTTGGTGAGTCGAATGTATTAAAATTCTTAATTGATTTGTATATATGTCACTTGAATATCGTAATACCAATTTGTAATTGTTGTTTACGTTTAATTAGGTTTCATGGACCAAAACACTTGCAACATCAAAGTTATGGGAATGCGGGGCCATTTTGGAATGAATATATTTATCTCTTCATCTTGGGAAGAAATATATCATTTTTAATTTCATATGCCAACATCTTGAAGTCAATTAGCTGCATGTGTTTTATATCTAATTGCAGTAGCTTTTTATTATTTATCTATTTATGTGCTTCTTATGATTTTTGTGTGTATGTATGCGTATGCATATTGATTATGAGACCATTTCTAAGGTTGAGATTAGTTCTTTTGTGTTGGAGATTCTAGGCTCCCTCTCACAATGTTAGAACAATCATTTACGTGTTTGAATTTCCACTTTTGGCCAATGCATATACTTTATAATTTGACATCTCAATGCAATTTGTTTGTTTGTTATATGTACTTTTCAGCAAACTAGGCCATTATCACAATTGGATCTAGAGAAAGCTCTTGGAAGGTCAAAAAAAACAAGGGTTCTTTGGTAGCGATAATATACAACATTTAGAAAGTAATTACAAAAATAAAACATACACAACATAATTACAAAAATAAAACATAAGCAATATAACGCCCTAAAATCACGTGTCATTATCCGATCGGTCATCGATTTCATATTTGAAATTAGCTTAGTCCCTAAAATCATGCAACTTTGAAATCGGAACAACGGATCAGCGACGGAGAAGACAAAATCTGAAAGCAAAAGCCTCTGTCGCGACTAAACTCGTAATCTCTAAGATCAGCGGCGCATCTCTAAGATCAGCAGCGGAGAAAATGAAGCCAAATCTGCGCGATCAGCGCGGAGAAGAAGAAAGCGGTTGTCGCGACGCATCTCTAAGATCGAAAATAGCATACAAAATCAACAAGCGCCTTGAATCGAAACCAACCAAATCTGCGGTGATTGTTGAATACAAATCAACATCAATTTCGATCAAAAAATCTTTGAGGTATGTGAGTTTAAAATTTATAATCATATAGTTACTATTATTTACTACTGATTACTATATTGGTTACCTTTCTTAAGTTTTTTGCACTTAAAATGGTCACAGTAAGAATAATGAATGTTTTGATTGCAATATGAATGTTTTGATTGCAATTGCATGTAAAAATGCACTTGATTCTTTGCTTAACATTACATTAGTTCTTTGTCTAACTATATACATGTTCTTTGTTTAATCTTTGGATTGGTTAATGCATAATGGTACTAACTAATGTTGCATTGGTTCTTTGACTAATAATGATTTGATTCTTTGTGTCCATTACATTTAGTTCTTGACTAATAATGAATTGGATATTGTGTCTGCAGTTGCTTTGATTCTTGACTAATAATGACTTTATTCTTGTGTAACATTATAATGAATTCTTGATTATTACTTGATTCTTGACTAATCTTGACTTGGTTATTACTTAACATTACATTAGTTCTTTGCTTAACATTACATTAGTTCTTTGTCGACTATATACATATTCTTTGTTTAATCTTTGGATTGGTTAATGCGTAATGGTGTAAACTAATGTTGCATTGATTCTTGACTAATAATGATTTGATTCTTGTGTACCATTACATTGATTATTGACTAATAATGATTTGATTCTTGACTAATAATGACTTTGTTAATGTGTAACATTATAATGGTTACTAATGAAGACTTGATTCTTGACTAATCTTTGACTTAATTCTTTGTTAACATTACATTTAGCAATAATACGACTATATACATATTCTTGACTATCTTGATTTGGTTCTTTGTACCCTTTGCATTGTTCTTGACTAATAATGACTTTATTCTTGTGTAACATTATAATGTTCTTGATGAAGACTTGAGTTCTTGTTAATGATGACTTGGTTCTTTGTTTAACATTATATTGGTTCTGATTTAACATAGGTTATTGACTAATAATTAATTAGCTCTTGTGTACATTGCATTGATTCTTGACTAATAATGACTTTATTCTTGTGTAACATTATAATGATTCTTAATGAAGACTTGGTTATTGACTAATCTTGACTTAATTCTTTGCTAACATTACATTGGTTCTTTGTCGACTATGTATATATTCTTTGTGTTCCATTGCATTGATTCTTAACTAAAAATTACTTTATTCTTGTGTAACATTATAATGAATTCTTGATGAAGACTTGATTCTTGACTAATCTTGACTTGATTCTTTGTTTAACATTATATTGGTTCTGGGATAACATTGATTTTATTCTTACCATTACTTATTACATTGACGAATGATGGAGATGATTCGGTTGTACTTTATTTCAACGGCACATGGGGTTTGATAGTAACGATGATACACCAAATTTGAAATTCTTGGCATATTAGTTCCATCAACAATTTAGATTCAAAGAAATGCTAACTAAAATATCACGATTGCATTACGGCTGAACACAAAGCAACAACATTGTCGATCAAATTTGATTAAAAGCGACATTCCACCGTCGATATATCGGATGAAGCAACCTTACAATTCTTTACGGAAATGAGTAGAAAATCGATGAACAAGGTAAATTCCCACTTGATTGTGGATATTGAACCTGAGAATGGGGCGCTGACGATCTTGCATAACTTGACAAATGTAGAAGAATCTACAATTCACGATGTAATGCCAATCGGATCAACCTGAGGAATTGACACTAGTTCCACTAGCAAGCCAATCATGCCAATTTGGAGCCTTGATATCTTTGATCGACTTGCAATGGAAATTATTGAACAACAACGAGGCGAACAACATGACAAATCATACGCGAAAGAGCGATATGATGATGTAATATCGGATCCGAATGAGCGTGAAGTAAAATTACATCAAACCTACGGAGACAAAAAATCCTCTCCTGAAGCTATGAAATTTGCGCATTCGATCAAAAAAAGCAGAATGACACAAAGTCCAGCGAACAAGTTATAGAGACTTTGTGCTTTATTGTGTGTATATCACGATGAAGATTGCAAATGGAAGATGAGAGCATCAAGTTTGAAAAAAACCGGTATGTTCAAGGTTAGAGAATTGATGATATCCACACTTGTTACGGTGAATGTATTGTTGGGAGACCACAGACGAGCAAATAGTGAGTTGGTCGGTGAATGCATAATGCAAAAAATAACAAATTTAAAGAAAATATACACACCAATGATATTGTGGAAGACATGATGTCGAGAATATAATGTATACATCTCTTACCAAAAAGCATGGAATCGAAGGAGAAAGCGTTGGAAAAGGTGAGAGAAAATCCACCGACTACTCACTCATCCCATCATGGTTACACATCTTTGAAGAAAACAAATCCGGTAACACCTTAAAAACATTTATTGCTTTTATATCATTATCACGATAACCAATATGATGTTCCACGATAACGAATATGATTACCACGATAGATTGTTTACCAATGTAAATTGTTTCTTGATTAATATTGTATTGGTTACCTTAATACAACATCTCTTTGATTCTTGTATAATGCATTGGTTACCAAACATGTGGTTACCAAGCATTAGTCGATAATATTATTCGATAACAAAATATCATTAGTCGGTAACCAATTAAGCATTATCGATAAACAATAAACTATTACCACGATAACTTGATACACCTTTAGGCGGTATGCATGTTTAGTTATTATTAGTATTAGACCATTTGTATGCGGTTATTATATATGTTTGGTTACCTTAATACGCATGTTTAGTTACTAAATGTAATATACAATTTGTATACCATTAACCACATGAGCGATTCTGGATTTACTAGTGATTTGGATCGATATACTACTTGTAATTTCTAATGATAGTCTTGATGTTTTATATCGGGTTAAAATCCATGACCCTTGAGTTGAAACAAATGGTGCGTTTCAAGTATCTATTCTTTGCCATTGGAGCATCCATTCAAGCATGGCACCATTGTTTTCCAATCATTGTAATCGATGGCACATTCATACAATCAACTTACGGGGGACATTCTTGATAGCAAGCACACAAGATCTGGCCAAAACATTATTAGATTGCTTTTTGGTTGTTGTGAAAAAATGAATTGTCTTGGAAATGGTTTTTAAATAAATTTGAGAAATGCTTGTGGAGTTAGGGAAGGTCGATGTATTGTTTGAGATAGACATGAAACCATTATCTGAGGAATTTGAATTGTGTGTTTTAGATATCATGCATGGTTCTGCACATATCATATCTTGAAAAATATAAAAAGCAGATTCAAAAGAAAGGAAAGAAGTTAAGCGAGGCTTCTGGCGGGGTTTGTAGAGCTTACAACATTGAACAATTCAACAAACACATGGTTTGAACTTGATGTCATTGATCCTCGAATAAGGACATATCTGGAGGAAGAGGTCGAGTTGGATAGGTGCACCGGGCTCCATGTGGGGATTTATGGCGGTACTCAACAATGACTTCAAACACCATGAAATCTATTAACAATGCAATCAAGTTTATCGAGGATCTTCCGATTCGCGACAATGATTGAATGCCTCGTTATGCGGTTCAAAGATGGTATTTCACAAACAAACAATGACCGTATCAACATTCACAACACTTTCCTGGCAATGAGAGAAAAGTTGCAATCTAATATCTTTAAATCAAAGATACTTAAGGTAATTAATACTCGATTTAAATTATTACATCTAATTTGCATTTGCAATCTCTTGACTATTACTAACTTGGTTCTTCTTAATCTTAACTTAGTTCTTGTGCTGACATTAAATTGATTCTTGACTATTCTTTGAGTTAGTTCTTTGTAACCATATAATGGTTGTTGGCTATTCTTTGAGTTAGTTCTTTGCGTAACATTATCTTGACTAACGATAACTTGGTTCTTGGATAAAATTATAATCTTTATTGGTTCTGAGTAATGCTAACTTACTTAATGTGCAACATTATATTGATTCTTGACTTCTTCTTGAATTGCTTCTTTGTGTACTTATATCTTTGGTTCTTATATAATGCTTATTTGGTTCTTTGTGTAACATTATATTGATTCTTGATCAATCTTGACTTAGTTCTTATATAACATTATAATATTCTTGAGATTTATAATTGTTTCTTTTATATTGGTGGTTACTTATTGACTAATATTGTGTACTAGTTAATTGGTTCTTTGTATATTTTGGATCTGTTATTTAATCGATTGTATACATTGGGTGTTGTAGGTTGAGACATCAAACTTAGTGATTTTCCTTTATTTACGATGTCTCTAAGCGATTATATTATGGACATCGAGACAAAAGACATGCACATCTTAGTAAATTTGATTACCATGAGATGCCTTGCCCTTATGCTTCTTTTTCTTTATTATGAGCAAGAGAAATTTGGTATTATGATTTTTTTGCTCGAGAAATTACACTAAAAGCAACTTTGGTCGAAGACATATTAAACTTCCATCATGCCATTAGATGACAAAAAGAAAAGCGGGATGTATCGGAAGAAGTAAAAAACATATGTATAAAACCACCCAACCTGAAGAAGGCCGGCGGGAAGACCAAAAAAAGAGAGTCTGAAACACGGATCTGAAATCAAAATTCAAAACAAATCGGCGAGCGAAAAAAAAGGACACAACGAGAAAAACATCACGATAATCCCCGGTTTTAAGACCACTAAAAAGATGCGATATAGTGCGATTAAATTAAGAGTGTAGATACATGAATGTATTATTGTTTACTTTGAGTAACCATTAAGCGATTGGTTTGTAAAATTTTTGATTGTGTATAGTAAACAAAATTGTTATTCATTTATATATTGATTTACGATTTCAATGAAACATTGACAATAACTTGATAATCAAATAAATACATAACGATAACCATAACGATTTTTAATGGTAACAACATATTTACATACTTGATAACCATAACGATTTACCGGTAATAACATACTTGATAACCATACGATTTTTAACAAAATAATTACATAACGATAACCATAACAATGTTTAATGATTTCCAAATAATTACATAACGATAACCATCACGGTAACCACCTAATTTCATACTTGATAACAATACCATTTTATAATGGTAACCACAACATAAACAACACATATATCCGATGACATATAATTAAAAAGGGTATTGAAGTTTATGAAACCCATGTATACTCACACATGTCCACTTAACATATGACATATGTCACGATACAATATTGTAACTCTCTGGTTCTTATCAAATCATTATCTGGTTACCTATTTATACATGATTGGTTACCAAGCTGTATATATATAAAATTATAATTGGTTACCATTTTATACATGGCGATAACCATACTTGATAACCATGCCGATTTTTAATGTAAACCAAATAATTACATAACTTGATAACCATAACAATGTTTAATGGTACCCAAATAATCTCTCTGATTCTTATCAAATCATTATCACAGTTTACTATTTATACGATTGGTTACCAATTGTATATTACAAAATTATAATTGGTTACCATTTTATACATAGCGATAACCATACTTGATAACTATGCGATTTTAATGTAAACCAAATAATTACATAACGATAACCATAACAACCATAACAATGTTTAATGGTACCCAAATAATTACATAACTTGATAACCATCACAATAACCACCTAATTTCATAACTTGATAACCAAACCCGGTTTATAATGGTAACCACAACATAAACAACACATATATTAATGACACAATAATTAAAAGGGTATTGAAGTTTATGAAACCCATGTATATACATAACACATGTACACTTAACATATGATATATGTCACGATACAATCTTGTAACTCTGGTTACTTATCAAATCATTATCGATTACCCTTTATACATGATTGGTTACCAAGCTATATTTCAAAAAAATTCACAAACCTGACTTAAAAAGAAACAAAATACCAACCAACAAACAATATCTCTTTCATTAATGCTAATATAATCAAATATATAATCCCATCTACATAAGATCCGGTGAACATCAAAAATCATAAACCATACACAAATGTTGTGTATAACACCAAAACTTAAAAAAAATACACAACAAAATTAATAAAAACAAAACAATAAAATCAAACTAATCAAAATCTGGAACAAATCTTCACGGAAATTCTCTATCGATGTATCATAGCCCTCATTTGCTTGTTCTAGCATGCATAAATAGGTTTGTGCATAACTTTTTTCGATACTTATGATGGGGAAAGGAATAGGAATCGCGATCAAACTTACGATGAATGACATGCTTTCGTGAAAAACAAATTGTGAACATCCCACGATCAACATAACAACAAACAACATATAACAAAAATCAAAAATAAAATCAACCTATATGTAATAATTAAAAAAAAAATGTACACAATTTAACCCTTACCCCTCTACTTGTTAGAGGCAAATCTCGTGCAAATTCCAACTCAATTATATAAATCTTACGTCCTTGTTGCGTCTGGGTCCTTTCTTTGAAGTCGATGTCGGACCTATCCTTCCAAAAACCGGACTTGCTTGCGATGATGTATGGGAAGAATGAAGATGTCTGACTCCTGAAACATCGGATATTTTAGTTTGCATGGATTTCCTTTTTGGTTGTAGAAAATTGTAAGCAGTTAGACACCTCGATGCACATCAAAAACACAACAACAACCAATGGTCGGTGATGACATATGAATTGGGAACAACACATAGTCAGCGTTCTTCCATGGTGTGTTGACATCCATAAACGACCCATGTATGTATTGACAACATCACCCTCCCAGACGAGAACAATTTTGTCACAATTTTTTTTTGTATACTCCTCGAAAAGAAGCGGTGATCTTCTTTGTGAAACCAACAATCCGTGGTCGTTACCCTTATAGGAACACTTTGAATGTCTTGCCAATTCTGAAAATAATAATGAAAGCGATATTGATGTCTTTGAGCCAAAAAAAAAATTAATAGGATATTAACGATTGTTGGAAAATGCAAGTATGTGATTAATGTAACTAAATAATAAAACATAACTATAAAAACATAATTTTAAAACAAATACTCACATAAATAAATCTAACCCTTTGCCCGAGCGTCTTTAATTTATAGAACCACATCTTGATGATATTGCAATGGATCCAAATACAAAGAAGGCATGATAATATCGTTCTTTCCGGAAATTTATCAAATCCTTGATATAAAAACATAATATTAGTATACACACTAACATTAACAATTCTGGTATTAATATACACCTTCTACTAAAATCAAACTTGCGTTACATAATTAACATACTAATTAACCAACTTAATTTTAAAGCGATTACCTATTTAACCAACAAATATTAAAATCATAACCATAATCAAATAGTAACTAATACATAACTAATAGGTAACAAAACATAAACTAATATTAACGAATATAAAAATAATAGTAACCATAACATTTATTTAATAGTAACCACACCATTTATTTAATATTAACATTTATTAAATATTTAATATTATCACGATAACCAAAAAAGCGGCATTAGTCGGTAACTAATTAAGTATTATCGATAACCAATGTAATGTTACACATTAACCAATACAACATTAAATGATAACCAATACATCATTAAGGCGATAACAAAAAGCAACATACAAAAATCGGTAAACTAATCAACAACTTAATTTTAAACATTAATCGGTAACGAAACCATAATCACATAATGGCAAAACATAACTACTAGGTAACAAAACATGATCTAATAGTAACGAAATATAAAATAATAGTAACCATAACATTTATTTAATATTAACCATATATTCTTCTGATAATACAAACTTATTTGTTTCATAAAAAACTATAGCATTATTAACAACAAAAAACAAACCTTTTTTTTACATTGTTTATTCCAATTTTGAACCATTCTTCAAACAATGCCTCTTCAAAATTTGAGGGCATCTCCATGCATGATTTGGGGAATGCACTTTAAGCGTGCAAGTGTTTGACTAGCGGCACCCACTTCTGATGATGATGAACACGTGCGTCAAAGAAAATTGCTGTATATGGAGGCCAGTAAAATGGCACTCTTTGCGGGTTCACGTATGGGGTCTACCACCCGTCTTTGTGGACACTCTTCTCCAAATCATCACACTTAGCTATATCACGTGTGGTGAGAACCATAAAATCAAGAGCATACACCTTCTTTGCCTCACCTTTCTTTCCCTTTTTGAGTTGACATAAAAAGGTAATATATCGATTAGTAACTTTGAATAAAATAAACTAATAACCAATGGTATACTGACGACCAACAAACTAAAATGAACATGTTATATTAGTAATCTGAATAACATAAACTAGTAACCAAATCATAATATAATAGTAGCCAAAACACAATATTATGGTAACAAAACACAATATCATAGTAACGAATTCACTATATAATGGTAACAAAACATAAATAACATTTAAATAAATGATGGCCCATAATTATAACACTAACCTTATCGACATCATACACACAATCTCTTTCCCGATTACATTGGCAGTTAATATGTCAAAAAGGCGGCATGTCATTATTATTGTCAATCTACACAAAATAAAGAACCATTTAATAATTAAAACAAAAGACATATATCACATAACAAAACAAACAAATATATCTAACCTTGACATCTTCTTCATCATCATTATTTTTTTTTTTTCATGGGTTCTTGACCATAATGACCGTTCAACTTCATTAGCAATCTCAATTACATTCACATCATTCTTCTCTCACGAATATTGACACATCATCACCAACTTCATTAACCATTTCAATTTCATTCCCACCCTTCTTCTCGACTTCATCCAACACATCATCACCATCATTATTCTTATTCACTTTTGAACCATGATCAACATCCTCATCAACATGGACCTCCTCCACCATGACATCGACATTCTCATCGACAGCGTCATCGGCATGACATCACCATCACCTTCACCACCTTCATCACCTTCACCACCTTCACCCTTCATCCCTTCATCACCTTCATCACCTTCATCATCATCATCATCATCATCATCATCATCATCATCATCATCATCATCATCATCATCATCATCATCATCATTGTCGAGAATCGTCATCATCGAAATCACCATCAAGCTTTTTTTGTCCCCGTCTTTGATAGCGTAACATCTCTCTAATAATGGACCTAAGGTCCTGCATAGCTGGACACATGTAAAAGGCGCATTTCATCTTTAATATCGATTCTCAACTTTCCAAATTCTTTCTTGATTGAAACTTCTTTCTTGATTCGGACACTTTCTTCTCCAATGGCTTAGGCCAGTACATCAATTGCCTCTTTCTGAGCGGATACATCAACACCAATGTTGTTGTCGGCCTTCACTTTTTTGTCTACTTTCTTGTCACCATCCTTCCCATTAAAAAAGTGAAAACCCCCCCAATCAATAGATCCTTCTCCTCGGTAGTAGGAATCAAGCTGTTTATCCTCGGTTTGAAAAATAATAAGTATACTTTAGTATATCATCTAACAAACAATGTACAATTACATTGAAATAAGCAGAAAATAAGGAATCATAAAACATAATCGGTAACCAAATACATATATCTGAGTAACCAAATGTATAATAAGTAGTAACCAACTAAATGTATAAATGTAACCAAATGTGTATATGATTGGTAACCAACAACAATGTCATTAGTAACTTTGAATGTAATCTAATCGATGCTTAGTATTTTTGAATATTCAAGTAACCAAAAACATTGTTATTATTAACATGCATATAAAATAATCGATAACAAGCGTGTATATAAAGGTAACTAACTACTTTGTTGATAGTAAACTTCACATAATATTTTCATTTATCAAGTATATAACTAAAGGTAAAACAACATACATCAGGAACAAAAAAACTAATTCATTCAACTTGTCATTAAGCGGCTTCATTAACTCCTTCCATCGAATAAGCGGACATCAAAGCGGATGCTTTCGTCATTACATATACCCCCAGACTTTTTTGAATGTGGAATAGTTTCAAACATAAAAACTTGGAATATACATCGGAAGCCCATTCAACTTATGCGGTTTGGTGTAATGATCCATGTAAAAATTGTATGTTGAAACACCATTCTTTCCTTTCTATAACGCCCCTTGAAGCATTAGACAAAGAGTACTTTGTCATCTCAAAAACAACTTTCCCCCAAGGAAAACTACTAACATCGTAGTAACACAAAAAAAATTAACCATTGCCCCATCAGCGTAATTTTGGAAAATGTGCACATAATGAAATTAAAGACCAAAATATATCATAGACATCTTAATAGCCTCGTCATCATCATCAAAAAAAGCGCTTCTATATATATCCTACCTATCTTTCTACGTGTCACGGCTTAACGTCACCAAAAAACTTACCAATAAGCATATTCTCCATACCTTTATATGGGTTATATCATCCTCACCTTTCCATCTCAACCCGGATATCATACAAAACTTCGAACCAAAGCAAACACGACCCTTTTATATAGAACAAAAACCACATTTCACCATCATCCCTTGGTGTGAACCTCCCTCACAGCGTGGTGAATAATGCAGGAATACATTTGGTGCTCACCAAACTCGAAAAAAATCCCAAAACATGTTGCCTTAAATTTATCCGGTGACTATTATTCAATTTTTTTGCAATGATCTTTGGGGACTTCCATATCGCACCAATATATCACTTTTAAATTGAATTTTACATTTCCATTCCTCGTAATAAAGATCCCATAGCGCAAGTAAACAAAATCGAGTTACAAAGTTAACCAACCAATCATATGATAGTAACCAAAACAAAATAGACAAGTAACCAATATAGCTTTAGTCATTAAACAAAACATCGTTAATCAATAACCAATCCGACATTAGGCGGTAACCAAGCGGACATTACACAATATAATAGTTAGGCGACAACCAATAAATCATTAGGCGATAACGAAAGGCGACATTATCGATGTAAACAACATGTTGCGAAGGTAACCAATGTGAATGGAGTTCTTGACTAATCTTGTCTTGGTTGCCTTCATCTGAACATCTTTGATTCTTTATCTAATACATTGATTACCAACCATGTCTTTACCAATCATTAGTCGAAAATATTATGCGATAACCAAAAGCGGCATTAGTCGATAACCCATTCGACATTATCGATAACCAATACAATGTTGCCACGATAACCATATAGCTTTAGACAATATATTGGTTGAAGCGATAACAAGAGCATCATTAGGCGGTAACGAAGACACACATGTCTGATAACGAAAACGGACATTACACAATATAATAGTTAGACAACAACGATAAATCATTAAGCGATAACCAAGACAACATTATCGATAAACAACATGTTGCGAAGAAGGTAACCAATGTAAATCTGATAACGAAGACATCATTAGGCGATAACGAACACACATATATCTGATAACCAAGACATCATTAGGCGATAACAAAATATCATAAGGCGATAAACAAGACATCATAAAGGCGATAACAAAGACATCATTAGGCGATAGCGAAGACATCGTAAAAGCGATAACAAAACATCATAAAAGCGATAACAAGACATAATTAGAAGCGATAACAAGACACTTTCGTAAGAGCGGTACCCAAGTCGGTTTTGGTTACCTTAATACAACATGGTGGTTATTGTCTAATGCATTGATTACCAATCATATGTGGTTACCAAGCATTAATCATTAATATTATCGATAACCAATTAATCATTATCTGATAACCAATTAAGCATTATCGATGTAACAATAACAATATTTAAATTAACACACCTTTAAAATTAGTTGAGTTGGAATTATCTTACGGATAAGCACTTGAGCTTCATTCTTGTGAGGACATCAAAATCGAATCTAATTGCACTTGAATGTTTGATATCACTATATCACCACCAAAGCTGCTCTCATTCTTACTCGAATTATTACCTACATCCTTCCCCTTCCCTTCCCTTCCCTTGCTCTCTCACAACAAACTTCTTCAGTTCTTAACAGAATCACCCTCCACGATCCTTTTCCTCTTTCCACCTTCTTCCTTGTATCAACCATTCTATACAAAACATAAAAACAACACAAACCAAAACAATGAATACTCCATTCTATTAGTAAACTACTTTAATATATAATACATTAAACTATTAAGAAAATACTCACTTGAAGCGAATAATAAACACCGGTCGATCAATGGAGAAAAACCATCTTACAGCAACAACGAGGGTTAAATCACTAACTGAACGAACGCAACAACGATAACAACGACAATGACGAACAACTAACAAATATGGCGAATAACTAACGAAGGCGATACTTGAGATCACGAGCGAACAAATGAGATGAAGAGCGAACAAATTAAATCACGAAACAATCGATAGAGATGAAGAGCGAACAAAGCAGAGGAGAGAAAACAATGGTTTCGATTATGAGAATGGTTTAGTAGCGAAAGAGTCCGTACAAATGATGATAGGCGGTTATCACATGATTCAAAAAAAAAAGTTTTTTGCCATATCGACCAAATAATATTAACTCCTTAAATTAAGGACTCTAATATAATTAGTATTGTAAATATATATGTAAATTGTCATATTTTTAATAATTATTTTATAAGCTGTATGATTTTTTTGTAATTACTTTTATAAATGTACTATAATATAAATTGTTCCATGATACTAAATAGAGGATAGTGGTTAACATGAAATTAATTTTAATTAATTAATTGTTATAATAAAATTTTTATTTAAAATATTCTACATAAGAATAACTTTTACAATATTATAAAAAAATTGGTCCCAATTTGGGTCCGTTATAAATAAGAATAACCTCTAAATTGTAATATATTATATATACTTTTTAAGTCCAGTATTAAGAAATTATACTTCTATATAATAATAATTCTATATATATATATATATATATATATATGAGAGAGAGACAATATTAATTTTAAAATACTATATTTCCTATAAAAGACCATATTTTCCTATAAAAGACTATATTTTCTTATAAAAACTATATTTTCGTAGAAAATACTATATTTCCTATAAAAGACCATTTTCCTATAAAAGACTATATTTTCCTATAAAAGACTACATTTCTTATAAAAGACACATTTTGCTAGTTTGAAAATCTAAATAATTTATGTTTTTTTTTAATTTTTGTTATAAAGTCTATAAAATCTATATTTTTATTAGTGTATATTTTTGGGTGTTCGGAAAATATTTTATACTAATACCTCTATTTAGTAATAACCTCTCAATTAGAATACAAATAATTTGGCCCCAATTCTATTCTGAAATAGAGATTTTATTGTATAATATTGACATATAAGCGAGAGGTGATCTCATTCTCTATATGTCAATACTGTATTAGTCAATTAATTATGAAATTAATTTCATGATAACTGAATTTTAACTGGAGTATGAAATAGAAAATAAATTCAATGGACAACGGGAGTATGATTGCACGTTTTATTATACTTCCTCCGTTCCTAAAAGATTGTCGTTTTAGAAGGTAAAATTTGTTTCAAAAAGTTTGTCGTTTATAACTTTCGAGAGGAGAATAAATTATTTACTTTTCTATATTACCTCTACTTTCTCTCATTGGTTCAAAAAATTCTTTCTCTTGTATTAATAGTTTTTAATTTTCCATAAAAGGGTAGTGATGAAATTTCAAACAAATTTTACTTAATAAATGGTATTTTTTTAATTTATGTGTAAAAATTTTAAATGACAATCTTTTAAAAAAAGAGGTAATATTTATTTTAGGATAGTATGAAAAGGTAGAATTAAGAGGGGTTTGTTGGTTTAATTAATTCAAGAAAAAATGGAAACTTCAAGGTTCGGTGAATTGAGTAGCAATGGTGTAAGTGTCAATCTCCTCAGTGTCAGAGACTTGAAGACTTGTAACTCATTTGCCTTCTCATTATTTATCCCACAAATCGACAATTTTTGTGTAATAAATTAATGTTACTTGTGCGATTTGAACTCTTTAACTGAATTAAATGTCATATTATGATTATAACTTTGATCTAAATAATAAAAGAAAACACATGCATAATAGTTAATTTACTAAACAAAATTAGTATTGCTGTCATAAAATCACTACAATAATGGTAAAATTAATAAGTACTAAGACTCTAAGAGTCACCATGCATAGATATTAATTATTATATTTTTGTGATTGTTAGAAAAATCCATCATAAAATATTTTTTTTTATGATTACAAATAAAAATCGTCACCAAAATTTGACTTTTTAATGATTGTCTTGGTTTTCATAAAATATGTTTTTAATAATTTTTTCATTAGAATATCAGCACTTACAAAAAGGGTATACCAGCACGGTTACATAAAATATTCATAAATTATGGCTGTCGTCGGATAAACAAAATTTGTTTGTGTAAAATATTTTGAAATTGACATTGTTGGGCTATAATATTTCACATATTGAGCTAAGATAATTTGGGCCAGATTATGTGGTTAGTCCACTGGATCATTATTACTGGGTCTTATTATTGGGTCAATTCATTAGATTATTTTGATTGGGTCTTACAAATTCTTGAGCCAAATTATTGAACCGACCCATTAGATAATTTAAATATCTACATTTTTGACTTGCAATGATGAAAAAGATAGCAGTTGACCGAGATCTCTGCCATGCATTAATGTGGATGTGATGATAGTCGTACCGTGAAAAAACAATGACGGAAGTAGTGGGTGAACCGTGTGTAGTCGACGTAAACCATCGGGATCGGGGGTCGTCATCGACGGTAGAAGGGTAGCACAGATGGCCGAGGCGAGAGTATAACATAGCAAGGAAGTCTTCTAGGAAAAGGTAACTGATAATTTTATCTCTCTCAATACACTAGATTTTATTATCCTCCATTGTTAACCTTGTGATCGCTTTATCTTGACTCTCACGCTGAAGTATCCCCAAACTGGTCCGAAGCCGTCGAGCTTTTGTGTTGATCGTGTTTATTGTGCAGGATCAGGACGTCTTTCGTGATTGGGACGTGGCAGAAGATCTTGGCGTTAACCTTGGCGCTAGAAGGAGGGGGGGTGTTCTAGTGTCCTTGAGATTTCAATCACAAACTTTTATTTGTTCTACGTCGGAGAGTATGGTGAGGAGTATAACTGTTACACCGGAGGGATAGCCGATGGCTGTTAGCTCATCGTTACCACGTGTTTTTTCCAGGGATCGTCTGGGTCCCTCAAAAAGTGCTCATGACAGTACGGGGTCCAAGCATGATTTAAGGGGTTCTCGTTCGAGAGCCCATGGTGAAGCCTGAAGAAGGTTCGTCTTTGCTGCTGATAAAGGTCGTGACCAGGACCGAAGACGGGTAGAAGGCTCACCGCCTAGAACCAATCTCCGAAGTGGTCGGGATGATAAGGCTGCCAAGTTAGCGAAGATGGCAGACGAGGCAGATAAAGCTCTAGAGGTTCTTCTAAAGCAAAGGGACGATATAGCTGTGCAGATGCTTCGGATTGCCGATCTGAAGGACGAGGCGTCCACTTATGTTCAGTCCGAGAGGCGTAATAGGCCTAAGGATATGCAACAACGAGAAGGGAAGGAGCCGGAGCACTCTGTTCATGTGTCTCGAAGACGACCTCAGGAGAGAAGGAGATTAAGGAGTAGAACTCCTGAGGTGTCAAAAAAAGCACTTCTCATTGTCGGTTCTCAAGGTCGTGATGGTGGCAGACAGAGAAGCCGGTCCAGGGAGTATGCACCGGAGAGTAGAAGGAATGAGCATCGTCGTGAATATTCTTACCGTGATGACAGGGCCACACGCCGAAATAGATCCATAAGTCCATCAAAGGCAGTGGTTTCTGATGAAATGGGTCGATCTACTCTTAAGAAGAAGGTTACTCAGGAGAAAGAAGTCTCCTCCCAACCAGAAGGTGTTGAGTTCCTTGTTAAGGAGTTAAAGGAGCTTCGAAAACAACTGGCTGAAGTTCAGCAGGTGAAGGATACTCTAGGGAAGAAGGCGCATCCTTTTTCTTCGGATATTCTTAAGGAGAAGGCGGATACTACCAAGAAGTTGCCACACATGGAGAGTTATGATGGATCTGGGGATCCTTACGACCATAGCCAGGCATTTGATAGGCAGATGGATTACTATGATTTCACCGATGCGGCTAAGTGTCACACGTTTGTCACAACGTTAAGGAAGGATGCTAGGCAATGGATGGGAACTTTGCCTGTTGATTCAGTCTCGTCGTGGTCCGAGCTGTGTGATAAGTTTCATGCTCGTTTTGGGAGCAACCGAAGGAGGGGAAAGCCTATGGGTTCTCTGGCACAAGTACGACAATTTTCGAACGAATCCTTGGGCTTGTACGTGAAACGCTTTAGGGAGGCAGTTGGCCAGGTGGCGGACCTCAACGATCTTCAAGCTGTCGACTTGTTTCAAAATGGGTTAGATCTGGTGAAGTCAGAAAAGCTAGTGAAAAAGCAGATGTTTCATCATCAGAAGAGTTTGGCCGAAGCTTTTGATAAAGCTGAGGGTTATATCGTGGTGGAGGAGGCTATGAATAGCCTGAAACGTCCTTCTTTAGATATGATGAAGGATACAGATACTTCTAAAGCTGAAGGCGATCAGAAGAAGGGGGGAGGGAATAATGAGCGGCGGAGGACGTTTCAAAGACGTCTGAACAACAAGCTGGCGATAAGGCAACAATCGCCACACCGCGCCCTACCCGGAAGGTGAATAAGGTTTACACCAAACTGAACACGGATAGGTCGGTGATATTGGATCAGATTAGGAACCAACCGTTCTTTGAACCACCTCGTGATACTCTCAAGCCAGGACAGGGCAATGCTCGAAAATTTTGCGGCTATCATCAAGCTGCAAGTCACGACACTAATGAATGTTGTAATCTGAAGGACTTTGTGGAGAGGAAGGTTCAAAGCAGTATGTTAGTTCAATATGTGGCCGGGAGAGATCAGCAACAAGAACAACAAAATGTAGATCGGACTATTCAAGTGATTCAACCGGTTCCACCCGTACAACCTGCTCCAAATCAACCACCAAGGCACGTCGTTGATGTAATAACCGGTGGGACGGTAGGAAAATTGGCAGGGAAGAAGAGGAGGGGATATTTGGATTCAGTTATGTCCGTGGCGGGTGTTCTCCCGAAGACTGACAGGCCATTTCCAAGGACAGTTATATCTTTTACTGATGCGGATTATCCTTCGGAGCCCATCAAACCTCATGAAGGAGCACTGGTGATCACAGCACAAGTGGGTTCGGTGGATATGAAGCAGATGATGATTGACAACGAGTCTTCTATTGGCATTTTGTATGCCCATGCTTATCAGAGGATGCATCTTGATGGGCGAAAGATGGAGGTGGGGCAGGATGCTCCTTTATATGACTTCAGCAATGATCCGGTTAAAGTGGAAGGAACTATTGAGCTACCAGTCATCTTCGGTACTGCTCCACAACAGGTAGAAATAACGTGTAAATTCTATGTTGTGCATGTAGATTCGGTGTAAGACCCCAACTTTTATTAATAAAAATGTATTTTCTATAAATATCATTTTTGAATATTATGGAATAAATTTGATATAATGTTATAGTTGTGGGTAATATTTATAAATTTTGCAAAGTACGCAAGTTGTTATATAATATTCGATTGGTCGGGGAATATTCGTTTTAAATAGGGAATATTTGTACGACGGCACAATCATTGGTGGACCCCACAACGGAATTATTGTCGGATTGAGAAAATGACAAAAATATTTTTATGAAAATAACGGCGGAAGTTTTACCGTTAACTGTTGAAACACCCGGTGTTAAAAGTACAGGAATACGCGTGGTTGCATAGTAGCACACGGTATTGATTATTAATGCTTACGTGAAAAGTCACTCAGTTTTGTTCAATTATTGCTTCAGTTATTATTGCATAGTATCTCACGTTAATTGATTCAATTATTGTTGATATTTTATAATTGAGATGACGAAGTTATTAATATTATTATTTGCATTATTAACGTTGTCTAGAAGTTCTGTCAAGGAGAGGTTTGGTCACCTAATTGCGCATGCTATAGGGAGAAATCCTTATTGAAAAGCTCCTCTTTTCTCGGAAACGACACGAGTCGATTAATAATGTGAATAATAATAATGATGATGAAGTTTTGTTTTATTAGTATTATTAATGTAATAAAAGCGAAAAGCTTTTATATATAAAATGTAATACTTTTATAAAGTTATTCGTTTTATTAAAGCTAATAAGAAAATCTTTTTATATAAAATAGAATACTTTTATAAAGTTATTCGTTTTATTAGACAATAATTAGAATATATTATATTTTATTATGCATAGTAGTGTTTGCATAGTAAAATCTTTTTAAAAGTTATTCGTTTTATTAGATTATAAATAGAATATATTATATTTTATTGTAAACCAATACTGACCGTCCGCTTAAGTAAATTGATCCGGACCGTTCATGGATTGGTTCTTATTCACCCATTCTTCTATAAATGAAGCTCATTCCTTCACTATTTTTTATGAATTCACCGAAACTCTGAGAGAAACCGTAGAGAATTATTCTTCTATCGTGAGCGTATTTCTTTAGCGTTTAAGAAAGCTTTGAAGCGTAGTGCAAGTTTCTTCAAGTATATCCCCACCCTACCTTGTCGAGTACTCTTTTTATAAGGTAAGGGTATTATTTATTTTCATATTCATGAAGAGAACTTACATTATTCCATTCTTTATTATTACTGTTGGAATAACTTTGTACGCTGTGCCTACCCTATACTTGGTGATTTACATTGTTATTCCATTCGTTATTATTACATTTGGAACATCACATGCATGCGTTTTATGCTGGGACTGATTCCGCTCTTTATTATTCTCATTGGAATATCACATGCATGCGTTTTTTTTAGGACACGATTCCGCTTTTTATTATTTTGTTGGAATATCTTCTTCTGCATGCGTTTCGCCGGACTGATTCCGTTATTTATTATTCATTGGAATAATGCATACATCTAATCTCCGCATGCATGGTGATTTCTTTGTTATTCCATTCTTTATTATTTTGTTGGAAAATCACGCTTGGTTAAGTATTACGCTTTGACACGATTCCCGTTATTTATTATTTTGTTGGAATAACCTGTCTATGCGAAGTACCGCATGCATGGTGATTTCTTTTGTTATTCCATTCTTTATTATATTCAGTTGGTTAAAGTTTTGACTTCTATACTCCATGAAATTGGTGGAATATCCTTGATATTTCTTGACTTCATCCAAAGATCTTTTAGTGAAAATATTCTTCTAAGCATTCTTAAATTTTACTCTACAAAGAAGTATCATGTTGACAATTTGGACGTTATTAGTTCTTGAATAAATTAATTCTTGAACTTATTTTATTGAATTCTTATATCATTGTCATCATCCTCATATTTATATTTTGTTAAAAGTCATCTGTGGCCTGTAGTGCATAGATGGACTTGGTATGATTATGACCAGGGATTATTCGTTGTAATCATGACCGTAATATTACAAATGATGTGGTAAAAGTCCTTATTGACCCGTAGTGCATTGATGGATAGTTGTTGGCATGATCATGACCATTGATGAATACACGAATATCCTTGGCCCGTAGTGCATGGATAATTTGTGGTTGTGATACTTATGAATATCTTTGGCCGTAGTGCAGGGATGAGGTGGATTATTTATTAAGCTGAGTCTCAGCGATAAAAGTGATGAAAAACCTTTTAAATCATAAAAGATAGTAGATTTTATTCTCTACTTGACTCTTTTAATGGATTGCATGTTCATTGTAATTAAACTTGATGTCTATTGTATTTTATTAGTTTAACCTTTGTTGAAGACTAATGATAATTTATTACATTATCTTAGTCATAATATTTCTTACTCCGGCTAGTTGAGCTCACCCTTTCTTTCACCGTTATCTTGAGAAAAATGAGAACGTGGCGGGACTAGTCGGGGAGCGGAGTGACGGTCCGGATGATAGTATTAGTAGTCCTCACTATTCTGTTAAATAGTGTGACAATAAATGTAATGAGAACTTATTCTGAGAGTGGATATTATCTAGAAAACAATATTTGTATTATAACTCACAGCTTTCTTGTTGTATATTAAAGATTGTATTTGTATTCTGTACCATGTATTTGGCGACTCAGAATAGGTGATGTATACCTATTTTGGGGGCGTCACATTCGGCCTACAACGCCATATTGGGACGACCTACTTTGACAACTCTGCAAGCTGTGACTTCCATTCTTCATTTCAAGATCAAGTTCCCAATGGCACCTGGAGTCGGAGAGGTAGCAGGGGACTTAGATCTGGCCAGACAATGTTATCGAAATGCTGTGATAGCTTCGGGAGTAGGGGTCAGCAAGTAAAAGCTGACCATGGCGATAGAAATTGAGCCATTTATCGAAAGCAGTTCGGAGCCATTGGTTATGCCTACAGGAGAGACGGAGGAGATCGAGCTGGTTCTTGGGAAGAAGGACAAAACAGTGAAGATAGGTTCGGGTCTGCCGGAACCTCTCCGGACAAACCTTATGGAACTTCTTCGCTGTTATGCAGATATCTTTTCATGGGAGCCTCAGGATACGCCCGGAGTCAGCCGAAAGATTGCCGAGCACCGATTGGATGTGGACCCATCAAAGAAGCCAGTTCGGCAAAAGAGGCAGATCTTTGCACCAGAAAGACAAAGGATCATTGATGAAGAGATTGCAAAGCTGATAGCTGCTGACTTTATCTTTGAGATCGATTACCCGGAGTGGATGGCTAATGTGGTGCTAGTTCAGAAGTAGAACGAGAAATGGCTGGTGTGCATCGACTATACGGACCTGAACAAAGCTTGCCCGAAGAACTTCTATCCTTTACCCCACATTGATCAACTTATTAATGAGACTTCGGGGTATGCACTACTAAGCTTTATGGATGCTTTTTTAGGTTATCATCAAATCTCTATGTGCAAAGAGGACATTCCGAAGACAACATTCATCACGCACCATTCGGTGTATGCTTACAAGAAGATGATGTTCGGCTTGATAAATGCTGGAGCCACTTATCAGAGGATGATGAACTTCGTCTTTTAGAAGCAGTTAGGGAGGAATATGGAGGTGTATGTGGATGACATTATCGTGAAGAGCATGATCATTTAGAAGCACTTGGATGATCTAGAGGAATGTTTTTAGATGATTCGTCATCATAAATTACGGCTTAATCCCACCAAATTCACCTTTGGGCTCGGTGCAGGAAAGTTCTTGGGTAATCTAGTCAGTCAGAGGGGCATTGAGGCCAATCCAGAGAAGATCCAGGCTATTCTAAACATGAAGACTCCTCAGTCATTCAAAGATATTCAGCGCCTGACAGGGAGGATTGCAGCTTTGAGGAGGTTCAAGTCCAAGTCGGCAGAAAGGTGTTTGCCGTTCTTTGGCACGTTGAAGGGACCGAAGAATGCGAAGACGTTCCAGTGGACTTCGGAATGTGAAGACGCCTTCCAGGGGATAAAGATGTACTTGCCTTCGGCTCCTTTATTGGTGAAACCTGTTCTTACTGAACTGTTATACCTTTATTTGGCAGCTAGTTCGTTGGCGGTGAGAGTAGTGCTGGTTTGAGAAGTTGGGAGAAAGCAGCATCCAGTTTACTATGTCAGTCATTGTCTAAGGGATGCTGAAACTAGGTACCCGAATATTGAGAAATTTACCTTTGCTTTGATAATAGCCAGTCGAAAGCTTAGGCAATATTTTCAAGGTCGGCTCCTGGTCATTTACACGGATCAACCATTGTAGAAGGCGATGAGAAAGCCAGATGTTTCGGGGAGATTGGCTGCATGGACAATGGAGTTGTCCCAATTTTTTATTGAATTTCATCCCCGAGCAGCTATAAAGGGGCAGGTCTTGGCTAATTTTATGGTGGAGTGTTCGTTCACGTAGGTAGATACGAGATGCCGAGAAATGCGAAAGTTTGAAGTGTTGTTAGCAAGCGATTGCGACTCTTGAAGACAAATACCAGATTTCATGGACGCTGTATGCAGATGGGTCTTCTATTGACGGACGTCAGTGGAGCAGGGATTATCTTGACAAGTCCGGAGGGATTCAAAGTGCAGTAGACCATCAGATTTGGGTTCAGAGCGACAAACAACGAGGCAGAGTATGAAGCTGTGTTGGCAGGAGTTCGGCTGGTAAAGAGTCTCGAATTTCAGAAGTTGATCATTTACAGTGACTCTCAGTTGGTCGTCAAACAGATTTCAGGGGAGTATGAAGCTCGAGGTTCCAGAATGATCAAGTACCTAGAAAACTTGAAAGATCGGCTTCAGTATTTCATCTTCTATGAGTTTCAGGGTGTTGTGCGTAATGATAATTCTATTGCCGATGCATTGTCAAAGCTAGCCACTACGGATGCCAACAACTTCGATGGTTCAGTTTATTTGGAGATTTTGCAGCAGCCGAGTATCCAGCATGAAGCAGTGATATGCATTGAACGTTCTAACTCTTGGATGACTCCATACATAGAGTATCTGGCAGATGGTGTCCTTCCTTCGGATTAGATGTTGGCCAAGAAGATCAAGTATAAGAGCGCCAATTTTGTTCTCATTGATGGGGATTTTTGTCGAAGGGATTTTTCATCACCATTGTTGAAGTGTTTGGTTCCATCTGAAGCCGAATTTGCTCTTTGGGAGGTTCACGAGGGCATCTGTGGCGACCATATGACTGCTAACTCATTAGCCTACAAAGTACTTCGTCAGGGTTTCTACTGGCCTACTATCTTCAAAGAAGCTACGGAGGACGTGAAGAAGTGCGAGAAGTGTCAGCTCAACAGTCCGATCCCACATCAGCCACCAGAAGAGCTATACTCGATCTTATCTCCTATACCCTTTGCTGTCTGGGGGGTCGATATACTGGGTCCATTGCCGAAAGCTAAAGGTCAGGTCAGTTTCGTTATAGTCGCCATTGATTATATGACCAAATGGGTAGAAGCGAAGCCACTTGGTGATAATAACGAACAAGAGTTCTTGAAGTTCATGAAGGAGTCGATGATGTTTCGTTTTGGAATTCTAAAGGTGGTGATATCGGACAACCAGACGCCATTAAATGGGATCGAAGTTTGAAGGATTTCAAGGAGTTGGGGTTCAAAGACGAAAAGACTTCAATGGCTCATCTGTGATCGAATGGGCGTGTCGAGGTGACCAATGTAATCTGCTTGGATGGGATCAAGCGTAGATTAGATGAAGCTAAAGGAAGATGGCCAGAGGAGCTGCTCAGTGTATTATGGGCTTACCGGACTACACCGAGGACTACAACAGGGGATTCACCTTTCAGACTGACCTATGGTACTGATGCCTTAGTCCCAGTTGAGATTGGATTTTTAAGTCTTTGAGTCAGTCAGTTTAAGGAAATCTACAATGATGAAAGGCTGAAGATCAACATGGATCTGCTGGAGGAAGTCAGAGAGACAGCTTTGATAAGATTGGCAGCCTACCAGTGAAGAGTGGCTAAGCATTACAATAAGGGGGTAAAGCTTCGTAGATTTAAAGTGGGAGATTTTGTCCTTAGGGAAGTCGAAGCATCTACGCCTCAGAACTTGGGAAAGCTAATGACGAACTGGGAGGGACCGTATGAAGTAATTGAAGTGCCGAAGCCAGGAACTTATCGGTTGAAGGCATTGGACGGATCCGAGATCAAGAACACTTGGCATGCTGACAGGCTTCAGAAGTATTTTCAGTAAAGATCGAGTTAGTCTCCCAGAAGTCTGTAAATGTTTGGATCATCATCAATAAAAGATTCACTTTTTCATAATTGATCTTCTCTCTATTGGTCCTAAATTCACAATGGTGTAAGGAGGACCGGGTGGACTCGCTGACCATTCGATGGTAGCCTTTTTGGCAGGTGGTCCTTATGAATTTTTCAGGCCCTTCGTGGTAGGCAAACTTCATCGGAGTAAAGAGGTTCGGTCGGACTCGTTGACCATTCGATGGTAGCCTTATCGGCAGGAGTGTCCTAATGGGTTTGTTATATCCTGCGTGGTAAACAAATTCCATAGTCCTTTAACTATTGTTTTACCCCGAGTGGTAAACAAATTCACCGAAGTAAGGAGGTTGGGTCGGACTCGCTGACCATTCGATGGTAGCCTTATTGTTAGGTGTGTCCTTATGAATTTGTTTTACCTCGTGTGGTAAACAAATTCCATGGTCCTTATAAATTTGTTCTACCCCGAGTGGTAAACAAATGTCCTTATATGCTTGTTTTACCCTGAGTGGTAAACAAGATCCCGATGGTGCAAGGAGGATCATACGAATTTACCTTATACATGATCTATCTCACACTTCGGAAACGATAAGTATGCATTACTTTATTTTTGTTCAAGTGTTGAGTTCGGTTCTTTAAGTTCGGTTTATGTCATTTCTTAACTTAACTGTTATATGCCTTATCTGATTCACAATTTAAGTTAAGTTCAAAAGAATCTTATACAGTTTTCAAGTTGATTGACACTGAATTATTGACAAGAAATGAGTTGTACAGAAGTCATGAGAATGAAAGTTGAAATTTCATTCATAATTAAATGATTACATAAACAGAAAACAAAAATTCTTTACAAAAATCCTAACACTAAAAAGCAGCAAGATTCTATTCAAGCATCATCTTCGCTTTCAGAAAAGTCCAGAAGAGCTGGGTCTAGCTGGGCTGCAATTAACTTTTCCTTGCCCCGACCTCTACAAACTTCATAACCCTCAGAATATACCTTCAGAATTTTTGTATTCAGCTCATCGGACTTCCGGTATTCTTCTTGGATTTGTTTATGCATCTCTTCAGTTAAGGGAGGAGCTAGTTCCTTCAATGCCTTCAGCTTATCTTGGAGCTTCCGACGTCTGGCCAAATGCCTTTCTTTATCTTCATGGGCCTTTACCTGAAGATCGTCCACTTGTATTGCCAAACTCTGATTGGCTATAGCAAGTTCTTCATTTCTAGCCCTTAGAACTTCATTCTTTTCAACAAGATCGACATTCATATTAGTCAGATCTTGTTGACTGGCCTTGGTCGTCTTCAGTTCTTCCTTAAAGGTCTTCAGTTCCTCTTTGGTTTGAGCCAAGTCCTTCCGAAGGCATTCATTATTGAACTCTGCAATATCTCGATTATGCCTCTCCTTCGCCAGGGCAGACTGCAGAATAACATTTTCTTTTCTTGCAGCTTCTTCGGCAGCTTCGGCTTCGACATGTTTAGGGCGTAAACGCCCAAAAACAGCATTGGCCTGTATATGTTCAATATTAACTAATCAATTTCAAATATCTAACCTAAGCATGAAAAGAAATATAAAGATTGAGAAAGTTCTTTACCTGCGCTATATAGCTCATGCCTTCATCGAGCAGGTCCCCGATTGAGCTGTTGCCATATCGGTGATCGTCGGTATCCCTAACGAAAGAATTGAAGAGCTGGAAGGGGAAGTTGACATTAAATCAGGGCCATAGAGTTGGCGATGCCATGGCCTCATTCTGAAATTCATAAGATGAAGGCCCAGAAGGAGATGGCCTTGTTCGTTCGGGAGATGGTATGGGTCGTTCAGGAGATGGTATTGGGTCCGTATATATGTTTTCGGGAGATGGAGATCGGACTGAAATGGGATTACGAGGTGGTGAAGGAATAGTTGCTGAGCTTGGATGGATATCAGATGGTTGTTTTCTTTTTCGGTCAAGTGTGGGAACAGGCTCTTCATCATCAGAGACCTGTATCTCCACGGGGATTACCGGGGGCAGATCAGCTGAAGACGAGGGCACTCGAAGCTCTTCGGTGGTTAAAGGGGTGATTTTGGTTCTTAATTTCTTGACTCGAAGAAGTCGTTTTCGATCATCTACAGGCAGATCGAGTAAACTTCCTCGAGTAGGCGCTAGTTTGGTGGTTGGTTCAGATTCTGGGATGAGTTCAAGAGATGTTGGAGTAAGAATTGATCGAGGCTTTCGGATGGCCCTCTTTTTCTGACGTGGTTAAAGAGTTTCTTCCGGTTGAATGGGGTCATCAGCTTTTGGCTCGTCTATTTGGGGTTCAGTGGTACGTGCTTCAAGAGTTGGATTGTCTTGGTGCTGCTTCTATCAAGGGAGTTTCAACAGCTTCTGAAGATTTTCCAAACAGAAAATTCTCATAATCTTTTACTTCTGAGGAGTTTGGTTTAATCAAAGATACTGCAAAAAGTAAACAGTCCTATATAAGAATTTACATCACATAAATTTTCAAATACTTGTATATATAAAACAAATCAATACTTACATTTGTGATTGTACAACCATGCTTGCTTGGAAAGAAGTCCATACTTCCATTCTTCCTTTGGGAAGTTATCAAAAAATTCTGCCATTTCAGCCTCACGTTCTTCAGGAATATCTCCGAAGTCGGCAGAGACCTTCTCATCAGTGGCCCGGTTCGAAAGAGAGGCAATTTCTGGTCCTTTGATGAAGAACCACCCTTTATGCCATCTTTTGTTGCTAGATGGGGTGGAGACCAACGAGCATCTCTCGAATTTCTCTCCTGTCTTTAGAGATTGCTTGCTTATGGCCTTGAATCCTTTTTCTCTGGACTGGCCAATTTTATAGACAGTGAAGAAAAAGTCGAGTGTAGGTTTGACGCCTAGTTCATGGCAGAAGGCGATGAATGCTAGGATATGGATATAGGAATTTGGCACTAGTTGGGCAAACCCAACGCCAATAAACCCTAGGAGGGTTACTATAAAGGCGTGAAGAGGGAATCAGATCCCCTTCTCCAGGATAGTTACCGGAACGGCCGTCCATCCTTCTGGCCATTGGTACATTCGCTCCTCTGATCTGGGAGCTCTCACCAAATGGGTGTCCGGTATATGGCAACGAGTCCGAATCCTCCTAAAATCAATTTCAGTAATCGTCGACGGAGTGTTGGCGTAGGCATAACGTTCCTTACTCCTAAAGAACGCAGAAGGGTTAGGGAGGGGTTTCGTTGATGGATTCTTACTTGGCGTTGCAGCTTTGGAGCTTGACACCTCTTTATTGGGGCTTGGATTCAGTGAAACGGAGTTAATCGGAGTCACAAGAAGGGGAGAACCATTATCAGAATCTTGAGAAACCATTGATATCGAGTAGTAGAGAAGGGAAGAAAGCTCGAGAGAAAAGATGGAGATCAAAAGGCGTCTAAAATTTGAATTTGCAGGTAAAACCGTTACTTTGGGGGAAATTTACTTTTTATACTGACAGTTGCACGAGACTCGAGGGCGGCACATTAAATGTTGGTAATGATATGAATTTGAAAGGGTATCGTCTTATTTAAGTCTCCGGTGTCTATCGACTTGGGCTTCTCAATTGGGCTTTCACTTTTATTCTACTCACTATGGAATATTTATCAGATATGTCCCAGTTGGCTTTTGTATTGGGCCTTTTTCACTCCTATTTAATTTTCCATATCATGAATTATTTGTAGTTTCTTATTAAACATCCTGTTTAATAAAAAACTAGGGGGCAATGTTGGGATATAATATTTCACATATTGGGCCAAGATGATTTAGGCCAGATTATCTGGTTAGTCCACTGTGTGACACCCCCAAAATAGGTCTACATCCCCCATTCTGAGTTGTCAATACACGGTACAGAAACAACTACAACTTTATTATTACAATAGTAAAACTGTGAGTTTAAATACAGATATTGCCATCTAGACAATATTCACATACAAATAAATCCTCATCATAATTATGGATACATTATTTTACAACAATGGTGAGGACTACTAAACAACTCTCCCTAGAACTTTCATTCCATACCCCGACTTGCATACTTGCTATATTCTACGCCTCCCGAGAAGAAAAATGGAACAAAAAGGAAAAAGGTGAGCTCGACTAGCCCGATAAAAGAATATTATGACTAAGATAATATACAACAAAATTATCGTTAGTCTTCAACAGGAAAAAATATAATAGAATACAATAGACAACAAGTTTTAAATCAATATTATGCAATGGAAATAATAATTCATTAGAAGAGTTAAGTAGAGAATGCAAACTACTATCTTCTACATGTATGAATTTTAAAGTTCATCGTCTATTTTTATCCTCGTAGCATCAATCAATATATATCTGGATCAAATATTCATCCTTGCACTACGTGCCAAGGACATTCACCGATTAGTCATGTTCATCTAAACACTGCTCATCTTTGCACTCTACGGGTTGAAGATATTCATCGAAATCATTCATCTTTTGCACTACGAGCCAAAGATATTCATCGAAATCATTCATCTTTGCACTTTCTTCGCCAAAGATATTCATCATAAATCATTCATCTTTTTACACTACAGAATAAAAGATATTCAATAATATCATCATTTAAGACTGAGGATGATGAAAAATATTTTTTAAAGAAACGAATCCAGTGAAACAAAATGACAAGGATTAAGGATTAAGGATTCGTACTTTGTTTTATCCACGTCCAAAAATACCTCAAAAATAATTATAGTGGTGTAAAATTCAATAATGATCAAAACATGGATACAATCAAAGCTAGTATCCAGAATAGATATTTTGGACGAAAAGAAAATTTTATTTTTCGATGAATAAAGGCTTAGTATTAAATGAATAGTACCATATCGTGAATAATAGTGCTTGGTATCGTGAATAGTAATCCCGACACCAAAAGTTCCAAATTTGATAAAACTTCAGATCAATATTTGACAGATAATGATATTGAAGAAATAATATCATTACGAAAAAAAATAATATCCTTACCTCGAAAGATCGATCTTCTTAACCTGAATCTTGGATATAGACTATATCTTGAACTTTCACCGTATATAGCAATACTCAAAGTATACTCAAAATACTCACAAGAATAAACTTGATAATATAGAGAGAAAACTTCAGGTTTAAATTGTGATTTTCAATTCTAACCTAAGCACTATTTATAGGAAATTGCTTAGAACACCAAAAGCGAAAAATTTAATAAAATATTAATATTTATAAAATATTATACGTATTCTTTGAAATCTGAATCTCAGCAATTCACACATGCCAAGCTTCTAGAAGAAAATAAAAAAACGTTTTTCTAATTTAAAATAATTTAAACTTCCAAAAATTAATTATTTCGGAGCTTCGGAACTTCAATAATTCACAATAAATAGCCCTTTTATCAGAAAATTCGAATCTCATGAGTTTTTATAGGAAATCCAATTCTCTACAACTTTGCAGAAGAAAGTTTTCTAAATTCCCAACAGAAATTGACCGAAATCCATAAGCGGGTAATTTTAGAGGCTTATAATCAAATTTCACCAATAAATGGGGTCCACCGACATGTTTAACATGTTTTAAACATTTATTGCAACAAAAATACTCTTCCTCCTCGTATACTCATATATCCCACATTCGTTGTAAAAATATCACCATTATTATATTATTAAAATATAATAATATATATTTAAATGAATTATTTTATCGAAAAAGATAAAATTTCAATTTTTAACAATTGTCACATTAAAATTTTCTCCATCTATATCCACATAAAATCAATATTTTCCTCATCATATGAATCAATAATTAATTATTCACAAATAATATTACATAATCACAATATTGACAACCAGGCAGTTCCCAGGAAAGAGGGGCTTTCGAATAAGAATTTCTCCTTCTTGGCGCGCATTGATTAGGTGACCAAACCTCTCCTTAGCGAAACTTTCTAGACATTGCCAATAATGTTATCTAATAATATTATTCGGATAATATGAATTATTGTTTCGACAATGAAAAATCTTGTGTAATGACAATTATTAAAACAACAACAATATAAAATATCAACGCAAAGAATTATTGAATCAATAAAATAAAACACCGAGCAAAGAATTATCGTAACCATTATTGAGTAGTGCCTTCTTACGTAAAGAGTCAATAATTGGTGCAATACCGGTGTCTTCTACCGTTCAACAACGCGCGTATTCGTGTGTTTTAACCAACGGGTATTCAAACAAAGGTAAAAGCAGTAACAACTTCTGAAGTTATTTTTAAACAACTTATATTTGTCATTTTCTTCCTCCAATCGCTTTTCGTTATGGGGCCCACACATGGCTGCGCCGTCGTACGAATATTCCCCGACCAAACGAATATTCCCCGACAACAATGAATATTTTATAACCACTTGCTTATTTTGAAATATTTGCGTATTTTACCCGTAACTATCCACATTAATCACATCAACCCTTACTATTTCAAAATAATAATTAGAGGAAATTAAATTTCATTTATTAATTATTTGGGATCTTACACACTGGGTCATTATTACTGGGCCTTGTTATTGGGCCAATTCATTAGATTATCTTGATTGGATCTTACAAATTCTTGAGCCAAATTATTGAACCGACCCATTAGATAATTTAAATATCTACATCTTTGACTTGCAATGATGAAAAAAGATAGCAGTTGACTGAGATCTCTGCCATGCATTAATGTGGATGGGATGATAGTCGGTAGAAAGCGAAAAAACAATGATCGAAGTAGTGGGTGAACTGTATGCGATCAGCGAAACCATCGAGATCGAAATGTGTGTTAGGCGAAGAGTGGGTGGCACGATGGCCCCAATGGAAGAGTATAACATAAAAGGAAGTCTTCTAGGAAAAAAATAACTGATAATTTTATCTCTCTCAATACACTAGATTTTATTATCCTCCATTTATAAACCTTGTGATGGCTCAGACCGACTCTCACGCTTTGGCTATCCCAAACAATCGAAGCCGTCAAGTTTTTAGTGTTGATCGTGTTTATTATGCGGGATCGATGCGTCTTTCGTGATTGGGACGTGACGAGAAGATCTTGGCGTTAATGATACATGAAATTCAAAATTATCTGATGAGAATGACAAAATTAGTCATAAGTATATAAGAGCCATCATATATATATATATATATATATATATATATATATATTGATTGTTTTTAAAAATCGTCATAAAATTCCATCTTGTATTCTTGATTTTTTAGTAGTGCGTATTGTGTAATTATATATACTAGGTATATTTTTTTTAAACATTTGAATTAGAGTTTTTAAAAAATTATTGATGAAATGATTCCAATATTGTAATATTTAAACATTTGAATTACTTGAAATTAATATTTTTAAAACATTTGAATTAGAATTTAATATTTTAAATAAATTACTGAAATAAATTATTCCAATTTAATATTTCACAAATAACTATACAAATTTTGAATGTTGCGATACTTTTTACTTCAGTTGAAATGTTACATTCCTCCTCCCTCCCTCCCTCCTCCCAAGTTGCATTCATTTCATCTCATTTCCTCTAGATATATATATGACGAAATTAATGTATATTGGTGGAGTAATACTTTTAGTCCAAGAGCAGTCTGCAAACGAGTCTCTCTTTTGTGCATCCGCTTACGTTTTGGACAAGTTGAATAACAATTATATATTACTGACGAAATTATTTTGATGTAAATAATTAATTGAATGCAATGTATATATATATATATATATATATATATATATATATATATATATATATATATATTGTTGAGAAACGGATGGATATGAATGAGAAATTGATTGCCTACTTTATAAAGGTTTAATGGACATCAATGATGGAATTAATTCTATTTAGTGATGATTAATTCCTCGTTGGATATATGGCAGTTTCGAACTCAACTCTTGATATAAAGATTATTCTCCCAGAAAGTAAATAGGGGATATTGGGGAAAAAAATTAGTTTAGGCCTTCTTCTTTGTTCTTCTTTCCTGCTCGGTGATAATCCTTCTACATACGGTCGAGTTTGCTTCAGAGCATTGTTGTATCCTGGGAGACAATTTGTCCTGCCACGGCCAAATATTGTCTTAAGGAAACTATTCTTACAGTCCTCAAAGTTGCAATCTTCTAGTCTGTTCAACGTCCATTGAATTGAGGTTAATTTTTTTTATGGGTTTTACTTTAATATCAATATAGAATTTTTTTTCTGAATTTTATTGTATTTCTGCTTCTGCAAAAAGATTATTACTAACATGGCTAACAATCTTAAGACAATATTTCTGTTTTGGTTAATCTTTTATTAAGTTACAGATTATACCTTTGCTTTGGAATACCTTAACTTGGTTTTCTTATTTGGATTGTTCTTGGTTAATACTCACTTGGACCGTTCTGGAATATTTAAATAATAATATATTTCCTATTCAAAACAGTTTATGTTTCATTTCGACTAACTTAGTCTGTTTGTATTTTCAGAATAAATATTTCTGAGAATGAAATTGTTCCAACTGGTCCACAGAACAATCTAGGTTCTGGTTCACAGAATGACACTGATGGATAAAATGTATCTGGTTCACAGAACTTTGGTTCTGGTCCTATATACGGGTCTGGTTTCCAGATTGCGGCTCCCTGCCAAACCATACCTTTCAGTCACAGCGACAAACCAAAAAAATTCACTGGTGTGAATTTTAAGACTTGGCAATAGAAGATGTTGTTTTACCTTACTATGCTGAATTTGGCTAATTGCTTGAAGGATGATACTCCTGTTATCGAGAGATGATGAGGTGGATAATGTCACACTTCTGATGCAATTGAGGCATGGAAACAATCTGATTTCCTTTGCTTGTAATTATATTTTGAACAGTCTAACCGATGCACTTTATAGTGTATACGATGTTAAGACAACGACAAAGGGACTTTGGGAATCCTTGGACCGTAAATACTGGATCGGAAGATCTTTGGTAGCTAAGAAATTTTTAGTGAGCGATTCACGAATTTCCAAATGGTTGATTCCAAAACCTGTTGTGAATCAAGTTCATGAACTCCACTTATTATCCATGGGATTCATGCTGAACGTATGGTAATTAGTGAATCTTTCCAAGTGGCTTGTATTATTAAAAAGTTACCACCTGGTTGGAAAGACTTCAAAAATTACCTTAAGCATAAGCGAAAGGATATGACAGTTGAAGAGCTAATTGTTAGACTTTGTATTGAGGAAGACAACAAAGGCTCGGAGAAGAAATTCTCCAACGTTGCCCGTGACGCCCCCAAAACAGGTATACATCACCCATCTTGAGTCGCCAGATACATGGTACATAAATTCAAATACAACTTAATTATACAACAGTCGTGTAAAATACGACAAAACATAGCTGAGAGTTTAAACAAGAATATTGTCATCTAGACAATATCCACACTCAAGGGTGTCCTCATTACAATTATTATCACATTATCCTGTAGAATAGTGAGGACTACTAAAGCCATTTATCCTAGACCATCACTCCATTCCCACTAAGTCCCAAATTATATTTCTCATTTCCTGAAGAGAACAATGAAAGAAAAGGTGAGCTTAACTAGCCCAGTAAGAAATATTATAACTAAGATAATGCAGAATAAATTATCCTTAGCCTTCAACAGTATAACAACTGATAAATATAATAGACAACAAGTTTTAGATCAACAACTGTAGCGGAATAAGCAATCCATTAGAAGAGTCAAGTAGAGCATAAAATTTACTATTTTCTATGATTTAAAAAGTTTTTCATCAACTTTATCGCTGAGACTCAGCTTAATAAATAAACCACATCATCGATCATTCATGCACTACGGGCCAAGGATATTCATGTAATCATCAATGGTCATGACTATACCAAATAATTCCTGGTCATAATCATACCCATAACTGTCCATCAATGCACTACGGGCCAATAAGGACTTTTACCATATCATTCGTTACATTACGGTCATGATTATACCGAATAATCCCTGGTCATAATCATACCAAGTCCATCTATGCACGTAAGCCAAAGATGACTTTCATCACAATATATGCATGAGGATGATGACAATGACATAATAATTCAATAAAACAAGTTCAAGGATAAATTTTAAAGATTTATAATTTAATTTATCCGTAAATCAATAACGTCAAATTGTCAACATGATCTTTGCTTTGTGGAGTAAAATTCAAGAATAATATTCATGTACCAAAAATAATTTGGATGAGAAAAGAAATATATTTTTGAATTGAATAGTACCCGTGAATAGTACTTGAATAATAGTACCTCGTGAATAGTACCCCGACGAAAAAAGTACCCCAAATACTCGAGTGAATAATATTTGGGTGAATAGTAATTGAGTGAATAAGAACTTAGTGAATAGTATTCCGACATGAAAAGTGCCCCGAATACCCGAGTGAATAATACTAGAGTGAATAGTAACTAGGTGAATAGAAACTTGTGAATAACTCATAAAAAAAAAAATACCAAAAGAAAATGATATTCCATGATTTTAGTACAAAAGAAATGATATCTCATACAGTATAATAGAATATACAAAAGCGCAAATAGATTTTCACCCGCCATGCGGTAATCCACGTAGACAGATCATTTCCACAATTTAATAAAGAATAAATACGAAAGGTCATTCACCAGGCATGCGATAAAGAATGGAATAACAGAAGAATTCACCAGGCATGCGATAGGCCGCATGACGAGTTATTCCCAACGAGAATAATAAAGAATGGAACCAGTCATGCGTAATCATTACATGGCATGTGGATATTCCAACAAAATAATAAAGAATGGAATAACAACGAGAATTCACCGTGCATGCGATGTAATCCGTCTGATGCGGAGGTTATGTGAGACCCCAGTTTTATGAATAAAGATTTAAATTTCTCGAAATATTTTTTTAAATATTATGGTGTGGATTTGATATAATGTTATAGTTGTGGATAATATTTATAAATTTTACAAAGTAAAGCAAGTGGTTATATAATATTCGATTGGTGGAGAATATTCGTTTTAACAGGGAATATTTGTACGACGACACAATCATTGGTGGACCCCACAACCGAAGTATTGTCGTAGTAAGAAAATGATAGAATTATGTTTTTATAAAAATAACGGCGGAAGTGTTACCGTTAAAACTGTTGAACTACCCGGTAGTAAAAGTACAGTAATATGCGTGGTTGCATAGTAGCACACGGTATTGGTTATTGATACTTACGTGAGAAGCCACTCAGTTATACTCAATTATTGCTACAGTAATTGCTGCATCATATCTCTCATATTATTGATTCGATTATTGTCACAGTATCATCTGCATAATATGATATATTATTAAATCAATAATTGAGACGACAAAGTTATTTATATTATTAAATTGTAATATTGACAATGTCTAGAAGTTCTGTCAATGAGAGGTTTGGTCACCTAATTGCGCGCTAATAAGGAGAAATCTTTATCGAAAAGCCCCCTCTTTCTTATGAATTATAATATTAATGATGAATAAGTTCATGTTAATTACAATTCATAAGATGAAATTGATGAATAAGTTTATCGAAAAGCCCCCTCTTTGTTGGAATTATTAGTGTTAGTGAAAATCGACATTTATTCGATATTAATTGATGTCTGGAAGTTAAACTGACCAGTCGGGTAATTAACCGGATAAATAAGCAATTAATTACTATTAATTCACATGATTATAATTATTTATTCACATGTGTGTACTATTGACTCACATTCTTGTACTATTAGGGGAGGTGGTGCAAGATTGATAATACTTGCATGACTAAGTTAAAAATGGAGGTATAGATGGAGGTAATATACTGTAATTCGTATTTTTACATGATTATAACTATTGATTCACATGATTGAACTATTGATTCACATTATTAACTATTAGGAGAGGTGGTGCAAGTTTGATAATACTTGTAGGACTAAATTAAAAATAAAGAAAAAGAGGAAGGTTTATACAGTAATATTTTGAGCCCCAAAACTTACAATTATCGAAACTATATTTTCCTATAAATAGAAGCTCATTCTTCCTTCATTTCTCACCAATTCACAAATGCTATAGAGCAATTATTATAGAGAGAAATTATAGAGAGAAAGAAGAAGAGAAGTCTGCTACGTCACTATTCCAATATCCAGTTTCTTCTAAGGTAAGGGGTATTATTCTTTCGTATTCATGAAGAGAGTTATTTTCTTTCAATACTCGTAAGAGTTGTTATTCCATTCTTTATTATTATGTTGGAATAACCTGTCTATGCGAAGTACCGCATACATGGTGAAATTCTTCTATTATTTCATTCTTTATTATTACATTGGAATAACACATCTGCATGTGATTACATCGCATGCCTAAGTGAATTCTGTTGTTATTCTATTTTTATTATTCTCGTTAGAACATCCTGCATGCTATCGCGGATTACGCGTGACCCGGTTCGATTCTTTATTATTCTATTGGAACATCCCGTGCATGCGGGATTACGCATGACACGTTTCATTCCTTATTATTCTTTGAATATCCTGTGTATGTATGAATTACGCATGACCTGATTCCATTCTCTATTATTCTATTGGGAATAACCTGTCTATGCAGTCTATCGCATGCTTGGTGAATTTTTCTGTTATCTATTCTTTATTATTCTTTTGGAATAACCTGTCTATGTGGATTACCGCATGCATGGTGAATGATCCTTCATATTCATTCCTTATTAAATTATGGAAATGATCTGTCTACGTGGATTACCGCATGGTGGGCGAAAATCCATTTGCAGTTTTATAAATTCTATTATACTCAGTTAGTTAAAGTTTTGGCTTCTATACTCCATGAAATTAGTAGAATATCCTGGATATTTGCGCTTCATCCAGTATCTTTTCATGAAAATATTCTTCTGAGCATTCTTGAATTTTACTCCACAAAGAAGTATTATGTTGACAATTTGACGTTATTAATTTCTTGGATAAATTAAAATTATAAATCTTTAAAATTTATCCTTGAACTTGTTTTATTGAATTATTATGTCATTGTCATCATCCTCATGCTTATATTGTGATGAAAGTCATCTTTGGCTTATGTGCATAAATGGACTTGATATGATTATGACCAGGGATTATTCGGTATAATCATGACCATAATGTGACGAATGATGTGGTGAAAGTCCTCAGTGGCCTATAGTGCATTGATGGATAGTTTTTGGTATGATTATGACTAAGAATTATTCGGTATAGTCATGACCATTGATGATTTAATGAATATCATTGGCCCGTAGTGCAGGGAAGATTCGATGATATGGTTTATTTATTAAGCTGAGTCTCAGCGATAAAAATTGATGAAAACATTTTAAATCATAGAAGATAGTAGATATCATGCTCTACTTGACTCTTCTAATGGATTGCTTATTTCGCTGCAGTTAAACTTGATGTCTATTGTATTTTATCAGTTTAACATTGTTGAAGGCTAATGATAATTTATTCTGCATTATCTTAGTCATAATATTTCTTACTGGGCTAGTTGAGCTCACCCTTTCTTTCACTGTTCTCTTCAAGAAATGAGAATATAGCTGGGACGAGTCGAGGAACGGAGTGACGGTCCAGATGATAACATTAGTAGTCCTCACTATTCTATTAAATAGTGTGACAATAAATGTAATGAGGACTCTTTTGAGTGTGTATATTGTCTAGATGGCAATATTCTTATTTAAACTATCAGCTATATTTTGTCGTACCCGACAGTTGTATAATTAAGTTTGTATTTGAATTTTGTACCATGTATTTGGCGACTCAAGATGGGTGATGTATACCTATTTTAGGGGCGTCACAGTTGGAATCAAAGCTTAGGGATATAATCCCTGGCTGAGATGTGAGACAAGAACTAGGAGGGGAGAGACGGAGAATTCCTTCACTAGTATGACCTACCTAAGTTTATTTGGTATTTAATTGGTCGGTCAGAGTATAGGGATAATATGTGATATGTCAATTAACCCTTGTTTTGTGACAGTGTTTGAAAATGGCATCTGAAAATGTTGAGATCAGCAATGAAGCACATGAGACCGTTGAGTCACCAACGATCAATATCCAGGATAATATGCAACATGAAGACAATAATCCTCAAGTAAACAATAACACCGATGAAATGATGAACGATGGGATGTTCAGAGGCTTTATGCAATTCATGCAACATCAGGCGAGAGAGACTCCTGTTCAAAATATAGTGAAAATAATGGCAACCCACGATTCGATCACCGCTTAGCGAGTCAAGGAGCTGGGACCACCGGAGTTTTTGGGAAAGCCGTAACCACTTAAGGCAGAGACGTGGTTAAAACAGATCACCAAGATATTTGATGTCTTGGGATGCTCCGAGGAGAAAAAGGTTTCCTTTGCCAACTTTATGTTGCGTGAAGAAGCGATTCATCGGTGGAAATCAGAAAAGCGACTCACCGATCGACGACTCAAGATGTCTTGGGAGAAGTTCCAAGAATCTGCTCAACGATAAGTACTTTCCCGAAAGTATTCGTCACATGAAGCGGTGGAGTTTATCAAGTTGGAGCAAAATAATATGACCGCCTCGCGAAGATCGAAGCTAAGTTTGCTTAGAAGTCATCCTTTTGCATCCCATTTGGTCGATAATGAGGCGCGAATGACGCAAATGTTTCTAAGAGGTTTGAAACTCGAAATACGTCAATACCTCATTTCTCATAAACTTTGTTTATATTCTGATGTTGTGAATAGGGCTCAGTTATTGGAGCGCGATAATGAGTCAGCACAACCAAAAGGTAACGAGACAACAACACGATAATAATCGCATTACCCGGTGACAACTACCATCGAACAATGATAACCATTGTGGGGGAAATTATCATGCCAAGAATGGTAACCACTTCGGTGGTAATCATGACCAAGATAATAGAAGTGGAAATTTCAAGAAGAGAAGATTCAATAATGATGGAAAGACAGCAGCACTAACACCCGTTTTAAAGGAAGGAGAACGATCGTCGGTCATATATTTTAAATGCGGAGGGGAGGTACATATCAGTCCAAATTGCGTGATGCAGTCCAAAACATGTTACAATTATGGAAAAGAAGGTCACCTAGCCCAATTTTGTCGTGCACTAAAGTTAAGTCCAGCTGGAACGGTGGCACCAAAGGCGGATACGGACAAAACACCTCTTTTTTTATATTTTTAATTTAGTCCTGTAAGTATTATCAAACTTGCACCACCTCCCCTAATAGTAAATCATGTGAATCAATAGTAAATCATGTGAATCAATAGTTCTAGACATGTGAAAATACGAATTACGATATAGTACCTCCATCTATACCTCCATTTTAACTTAGTACATGCAAGTATTATCAATCTTGCACCACCTCCCTAATAGTACAAGAATGTGAATCAATAGTACACACATGTGAACAAATAGTTATAATTATGTGAATTAATAGCAATTAATTGCTCATTTATCCGGTTAATTACCCGATTGGTCAATATAACCTCCAGACACCAATTATTATCGAAATAAATGTCGATTTTCACTAACACTAATAATTTCAACACAATGGAACTATCAATTTCATCTTTAATCAACACGAACTTATTCATCATTAATATTATAATTCACAATATTTAACAATCATGTCGTTCCCAGGAAAGAGGGGGCTTTCCGATAAGAATTTCTTCTTATTGGCGCGCAATTAGGTGACCAAACCTCTCCTTGATAGAACTTTTAGACATTCAATATTGCAAATAATAATATGAATAACTTTGCCGTCTCAATTATTGATTTAATAATATAACATATTATATAGATGATACTGTGACAATAATTGAATAAATAATATGAGAGATATGATGCAGCAATTACTGTAGCAATAATTGAGTATAACTGAGTGATTTTTCACGTAAGCATCAATAATCAATACCGTGTGCTACTATGCAACCATGCATATTATTCTTGTCTTTTAATCTTTGGGTAGTTCAACGGTTTAATTTGGTAACACTTTCGCCAGTTATTTTTATAAAAGATAATTACATAGTTTTACTAACTACGACAATACTTACGCTATTAGGGTCAACTAATGATTGTCTTGCCAGTCATCTTGATATTCCCAAACAAAAGAATATTCTCCGAAAGCAATCGAATATTATATAACAACTTGCATACTTTGCAAAATTTATAAATATTACCCACAACTATAACATTATATCAAATCCACACCATAATATTCAAAAAAAATATTTCGAGAAATTTAAATCTTTATTCATAAAATTTGGGGTCTCACATTGCCCACTAGTCTGAGGCTAGGGTGAAAGTGGTGGAGGTCAATAAAGACTCCAAGAAAGGCAAAAAGCCTCAATCTGGGTCCAAATTGGGTCCTAAGGGTGGCATTTCCAAGAAACCAAAATTCAATGGAAAATGCTACAATTGCAACAAGGCGGGGCACAAGTCCTCTGAATGTAGGCTGCCTAAAAAGTTGAAGCCTAATGAAGCACATGTTGTGGAAGAAATTTCTGGAGAAGTGTCTGACATCAACTTATGTGGTGTGATTTCTGAAGTCAACCTCGTTGACTCAAATCCAAGGGAATGGTGGCTGGATACCGGTGCCACACGTCATGTCTGTTGTGACAAAGATTCCTTTGCTGAACTGGTTCCCAGCCAGAATGGGGAGAAGCTCTACATGGGCAATGCTGTAACTTCCAAGATCAAGGGAAGTGGTACTGTAATTCTGAAGATGACTTCGGGAAAAGAAGTGACTTTGAAGAATGTTCTGTATGTTCCTGAAATTAGGAAGAATCTTGTATCTGGTAGCCTCTTAAGCACTCATGGTTTTAGGATGGTATTTGAATCGGGCAAGTTTGTTTTGTCAAAAGGGGGAATGTATGTGGGAAAAGGGTATGTTTGTAATGACATGTGGAAAATTAATGCCATCTCTATTAAGTCCAAGGCAATGATTAATAATAAGAATAATACTTCTTCTGCTTATATCATTGAGTCACTTAATTTTTGGCATGGTAAACTTGGACATATAAATTATGATACCCTACGTAGGTTAATTAATTTACAACATATTCCAACATTCCAAATTGATCATAAACATAAATGTGAAATTTGCGTTGAATCAAAATTAACAAGATCTTCATTTCATACAGTTGAAAGAAATACAGAACCACTTGATCTGATACATAGTGATGTATATGATTTAAAATTTATCCAAACGAGGGGGGGTAATAAATTTTTTATCACTTTCATTGATGATAGTACAAAATATTGTTATGTATATTTGCTTAAAAGAAAAGATGAAGCTTTAGAGAAATTTATTCTTTATAAGCAAGAAGTTGAAAACCAACTTAATAAGAAAATTAAGATGGTAATGAGTGATCATGGTGGTGAATACGTTGAACCATTTGGTAAGTTCTGCTCCCAACATGGTATTATTCATGAGGTTACACCACCTTACTCCCCTCAATCTAATGGGGGTAGCGGAATGCAAGAATCGTACTCTTAAAGAGATGATGAATGCGATGCTAAATAGCTCTGGGTTGCCACAGAATATGTGGGGGGAAGCTGTCTTATCAGCTAATTACCTTTTAAATAAGGTGCCTCGTAAGAAATTAAACAAGACACCACATGCGTTATGGAAAAGAAGGAAACCTTCCTATAACTACATAAAAGTGTGGGGGTGTCTTGCAAAAGTTTTGGCTCTGTTGCCAAAGAAAATGAAAATAGGTCCAAAGACGGTGGATTGTATTTTCATTGGTTATCGCTAATGATAAAGCACGATATATGGTTTCTTGTTCATGATTCTAAGAATCTGATATACACATGAACACATTCATGGAATCAAAGAATGCTTCATTCTTTGAACACATTTTTCCATGCAAACGTGAAGAGATTGCATCGAGTTCTAAACGATCTCTTGAGACTGTTAATGAAGACAGTTAAGACATTCAACATGAAGTTGAAGTGGAAGGAAATGAAGAGGTAGAGCCTAGAAGAAGTAAAAGGGCAAGGGTTAAAAATCTTTTGAACCAGACTTTCTAACCTATATGCTAGAGGTTGAACCTCAGAATTATAGTCAGGCTGTAAATTCAAAAGATAGTCCTTTATGGAAAGAAGCTATAAGAAGTGAAATTGATTCCATTATGCAAAATCATACTTGGGAATTAGTGGACCTTCCTATAGGAACGAAACCACTAAGTTCTAAATGGATTTTCACACGAAAAATGAAAACAGATGGAACAATTGATAATTACAAGGCCAGATTGGTTATAAAAGGATATAGACAGAATCTCGAAGTACATCAAATGGACGTTAAGACAGCCTTTCTGAATGGAGATCTTGATGAAGAGATCTACATGGAACAACCTGAAGGTTGTGTAGTTCAGTCGAGAAAAAAAAGTTTGTAAATTGGTGAAGTCCTTATATGGACTAAAGCAAGCACCAAAACAATGGCATAAGAAATTTGATGATGTCATGATGGCTAATGGCTATAATATAAATGAATGTGACAAATGTATTTATGTCAAAATTACAAACAAAGGATATATTATTCTGTGTTTGTATGTTGACGACATACTTATTGTGGGTAGTAATGAAAATATGGTGAAGAATACTAAGGACATGTTAAACTCTAAGTTTAATATGAAAGATATGGGACTGGCTGATGTGATTTTGGGAATCCAAATCAAACGTTCACCTAATGGTTTCATTTTAACCCAGTCACATTACATGGACAAGATACTTGGGAAGTTTAGCAAGGATGATTCTAGTGAAGCTAGAACTCCTCTAGACATCAGCCAACATCTCTGTAAAAACAAAGGTAAAAGCATTGACCAAGTAGAATACGCAAGGGTTATAGGCAATCTGATGTATCTCATGACTTGTACAAGACCTGATATTACTTTCACTATAAACAGTTTAAGCAAATACACAAGTAATCCAGGGGATAACCACTGGAAAACTATCGTTAGGATACTTCGGTATCTAAGATACACTCATAATTATGGACTGCACTATACGAGAGAACCTGCAGTATTAGAAGGATTCTCTGATGCTAGTTGGATTTCTGATATAAAGAACTCCAAAGGTACAAGTGGATACGTGTTCACTCTTGGAGGAGGAACAGTGTCCTGGAAATCCTCAAGGCAAACGATCATAACCAGATCCACGATGGAGTCTGAGTTTGTAGCTCTGGATAAAACCGGAGAAGAAGCCAAATGGTTCTGAAACTTCCCGGAGGATATTCTGAATGGCCTAAGCACATGCACACACATTTGTTTATATTGTGATAATCAAGCATCGATTAAAAGAGCACGAAGCGTGATGTATAGCGGTAAGTCGAGACACATACGTCGTCGTCCAATCTGCCGCTAGCAACTGATCACAACGGGGGTTATCTCTGTTGATTATGTAAAATCAAAGGACAACATAGCGGATCCACTAACCAAAGGTTTAAACCGAGTTCAAGTTGAAACAACATCAAGAAGAATGGGATTGATGGCCATAAATATTTAAAGGTTCTATGTGAAGGAAAACCCAACCTTGTTGACTTGAGATCCCAAAATCTAGGTTCAATGGGACAACCTAATTGCATAGACAATGTATTATCATTGTAGGGGGTCTAACCCTTATCTGTAAATAGTGATATGAAATCGAATAAGGTTAAGCTATGCTTTTAATGATTCTTGTGTGTCAGTAATCTGAACAAAAAGATAAAATCACCTATGTGAGAATGAAGTGGGGTCGCTTCAAGGAAAACTAATGAGTTTAGTTCCCTTAAATTCTTGCAGAACCAGGAGATGTTCACGACCATAATGAACATAACCATGAGAACCAAAACCGTGTTATGTTAGTATTTGTGTGAGGTATATCATCATTTACACAAATGACAGAATAGTTCAAGGACATCACATCTACTAGTCAACCAGTAAAGTAAATATATTTCACAAGGGAAGGTTCAAGGGTTGATGCCTACCTATCCTATGCTAATATCAACTGTAGAGAGTTATCACCACATCGAATTCCTTTGTTTTCAATTTTCATTCATGTGGGGGATTGTTGAGAAACGGATGGATATGAATGAGAAATTGATGGCCTACTTTATGAAGGCTTAATGGACATCAATGATGGAATTAATTCCATTTAGTGATGATTAATTCCTTGTTGGATATATGGCAGTTTTGAACTCAACTCTTGATATAAGATTATTCTCCCAGAAAGTAAATAGGGGATATTGGGGAAAAAAATTAGTTTAGGCCTTCTTCTTTGTTCTTCTTTTCTGCTCGGTGATAATCCTTCTACACACGGTCGAGTTTGCTTCAGAGCATTGTTGTATCCTGGGAGACAATTTGTCCTGCCACGGCCAAATATTGTCTAAGAAAACTGTTCTCACAGTCCTCAAAGCTGCAATCTTCTAGTCTGTTCAACGTCCATTGTATTAAGGTTAATTTTTTTTATGGGTTTTACTTTAATATCAATATAGAATTTTTTTCTGAATTTTATTGTATTTCTGCTTCTGCAAAAAGATTATTACTAACGTGACTAACATATATATATAATAATGCACACTCACAAATTATTAAAAATTTCATGAGATGCAATATAATATTTTGTTTGTGCAGTGTGTGTGTGTATATATATATATATATATATATATATATATATATATATATATATATATATATTCTGTATGATGTTTGTTGTCATCTTCAATAAGTATATTCAATGTATCAGTTGATATAAGTTTTGAGAGTGCAACAGGCATGGATGTTCATGCCTAAACAGTACAGCTGGTTTAAGCATATACAATCTAATTAACTTGATGTAGCAAGCATTTCTCCTCGACTCTTGTTGATATATTGTCATTAATTGTGTAATTACGTACACACAATCGCTTAAAATTGTAATTAATATTCGTTTAAGGACAAATACAAGTTTAGAATCTTTTTAATTAGTGCGTGTTGTCAGAATAATTCTTGAAATATCATCAATAAGTGGGTACCTACGTACATTAGTTATTGCTTTACAAAATTTGAAGAAAATTTGCATATTGAGTTTGAACAAATCTTTGAGATTCTAACTCCAAAGTAAGAATTTGAGGAAGAGAGAAAGAGGAAAAATATTGCACTAATTAATGCAACAAAAACTTATATATACAAGCTAGGTATCAATGCAACATTTTTTAATTATAACATATGCAATAAAAAGTTATATAAATCTTAATTAGCTTCTTCTAAGTACCATGCATGCATCATTAATTAATTAGTCCTTCCATAAAGTCAAGTCAATGTCACAATCCATATCTCTCCGCTGAAAACCCTTTGTTTCATATATATATATATATATAGCTGGTGGAGTAATTATAGCAAACCCCTATATCCGCCATGCTATCAATTAATATTAAACACTTCCTCCTAGCTCATGCACAAACATCGATCACTCACCCTTGCACTATCCAAATTATCTTCGATCCTGATCAACTCCTATATACTCCTCCGGTCTCTTTCATTGTAGCTATATATTATCGCCGAGCTAGGGTACATGAGTCTCGTAATTTTCCTTAGGTTTTCTTCGTGTAAATAATGAGAATTCGAAGGCTTATAACTCCTAACCCTTCTCATTATTTAATTAACCCACAATAATGGGGAATATATATATATATATATATATATATATATATATATATATATATATATATATATATATATATACTATGAATGAATTCTCCAAATGATCTGTACATTATCTGATCAATCTTTAGCGACAATTGTCGTCACTAAAAGCCCATAACATGCATATTATGAGCCGTTCTGAACGGCTCCGTATATATATATATATATATATATATATATATATATATATATATATATATATATGATTTCTAAGCAAACGCACGCGGAATGCTTTTGTGGTTAATGAAAACACAGTTTCACATGCACGACTTTTTGTTCTTGTCATGACATGAATCTCTTAACTTATTGCATTACATTTTAACTGTATAAAAATTAAATGATTTGAAATAAATAAAAGATGTTTTATAAGAAAAAGGTTTACTATGATTCATTGCACCACATGCATTAAACCTATGACCAACATATAATACTCCATTACAATACAAATTAAATCGACTAAATAATGGTGCTTAATTTCAATTTTGATATGATCATACTTTGTATGATTGTCTATTAATTATTATGCTCGGAAGCTATTCCTATGATGGCTATGATAGGATTGCTGCAATAGTTTCTATTTTCTTTTTATTTTAATTCCTTTCTTTCAAAGTGAGAATTAATCTTATTTGACTAGCTAGCTAGATATATATTTTCTTTATCAATCCTTAGTATTAAAATCTCATATTTTAAAAATTGTTGAAAAGATGATTTCCATATGGTTTGAAGGCCAAACCTTAACATGCCATTATCAAATGGAATTTTTTTTTGAATTAAAAAAATGCTTCTTATTGTTATATATTGAAGTTTATATTCTATTTTTTTGAGAGGGTATGGTTGAATTTAAGATTATATATATTCGATATAGTGCCTGGAAACTAATGATGAGGGCTGTCAAATTCGTGAAACGTATGCTATACGGCGGTTTGTTGAGTGAGCGCGAAATGCTGTCAACTTCCTCGGTGAGTACAGAGTGCAAGCCGATTTCGACTGGCCAGTCATGATTTTTGAGTTTAATTTTGTGTGTAATTTGAATCAACATAAGAAAACTCATGCTCTTTGTTTATCCGGATGGTCAAAGTGTTATTGTGACAGTTGATTGATGCTACGTTCCGACTGTAAGAATGGAATTGTTTAAGGAGGGAATAGATAAGGGAATGAAATAACGAGGGGACGATTCATTCTAATCTTGATTAGAATGCGACAAGATTTAGAATATAAATAATTACATAATCTAAATTTATGTAATTTTGTAATTACTGGAATTCACACAAAGTTAGATAAACTAACTAACCAGACACAATGTTTTATAAAAATCCGAATAATAAGAGTTAAACACATGAAAATATCTTTTAAATAATAAACAATAAAATGAAAACCCTTATTATAGAAGGAATAACAAAATTACAAAAAAAAAATTCAAAAAGTTCAAAATTGATAAAAACTTGAAAGGATCAAGCGCATCTTTCCCAAGCTTTTTTGGACTTAAAATGGTGTCCGTCATGGCCGAAGTAAATAAGTATCGTCGTAAGTTTTGATATGATATATTATGAGCTCCGTAACTTCAAACAGATCAAAAATTATGATAAAAATAGTGTCAACTCTTCTTGGGCTTCGGTTTTAATTATTCCTTTTTTTTCTTTGCGGACTTTGTCAGAATGAGTCATTATATACCCTCGATCCCTAAAGAATAAAATTTATAAATTTGGTAGCTAGAAATCAGAATGGTTCATTCCATTCCAATGTAATAAAGCTAAACACAACTTTTTTTATTTCATGTGAGAATCATTCCATTCTCGCCTTGATTCCTGAAATCCAAACAGCATAATTCTTGATTTAGACCTGGTTCAAGATGCGATACATAACTTTATTTGTCGGAGCACTTTATTTACTTGGTGTCAATGAATATCAAATAAACATCTCAATTTCATCCATTAAATTTCCAAGTACTGCTGTAAGCTATTGTTACAGTTTGAATTAAGGCGCATAAATGTGTATGTTATTTGTATATATCAATGAGAGTTTTCATACTTTAAAACACGCATGTATTTGTTCCACTAAAAAACTAAAGGTAGACTATGTGAAGGGTAAGAAGGAAAAGTCTAAAGGCAAATGGTAGTTGATGCCGTTATATATTTTAGTTAGACGTTGTTCTCATCCAATGATCAATATTAATTAGGGAATAATTGATCAGTTGTATGGTCATTGGTTGGGATGATATATATATATATATATATATATATATATATATATATATATATATATATATATATATTTATTTCAATATTTCAAGAAGCGAGACACACTAAGTAGCATAACTTCTTAAAGAGCGAGATATGTTAAACAAAACGCGTATTTTTTTAAAAGCCCAACTCCGCCTTTTGTTTAAGCCTTCTCTCTCTCGATAAAACCTTCTCTCTCCTCGAAGAAACACAAGCCCTAGAACGATTCTAGCCAAATCACAAGGAGAAGACATTGCGCGCAAATCGAGAAGGAGAAGACGATCGCTTAATTGAACGAAGAAGGAGCGAGAATCGAAGACGCGTCTACTTCTCTCTCGTCGATAGAAAAACCGAAGTCCTAGAATTCCTCCAAATTTCTAAATCGATTCTTCTTCTGAATGAAGGGAGCCCCAAATCGATTCTTCTCTATCAGTAAATCCACTTTTCAGTTTAAACATCATATAATTGTGTAAATACAACTTATAAAATAAACACACACACATGTATATATATGTCTGTGTGTGTTTGTGCTCATAGCTTGTACTCAACCCTTTTTGACTAGTGTCGCCTTCTGTTTTTGTTCCAAGGGTCGTGCTTGTTTCACATGGGAAAAAATTACTAAATTATATATGTTACACCTCATATCATTTATTTTGTACCTGAATGTTAATTGCTTGTTTTTGATGTCTAAAATGTCTATCGATTTTTTGGTTTTTTGGAGGGTTTTTGTTTATAATTTTGCAGTTGCGAGAATATATTGATGATACAGAGGATTATATTAAAATTCAGGTACAAATTGAACAATAGTAATTATGAGCACAAATTCAACAGGGAGCTCATCTCGCAGTTGCAAATGTGGAGTTCCTTCTCCTGTGAAGGTTTCATGGACCAAAACAAATCCTGGGAGGCGATTTGTTGGTTGCACAAATTATAAAACAATACCATGTGACTCATTTGAATGGATTGATCCACCAATGTCACCGGGCTCAAGAATGGCTCAGTATTATCGTGAAAATAATGAATTGAAGTCTGAAATAGAAGTTTTACAAAAAAGGATTGACGACCTTACTATTGTTATCGTCAATGCAAAAAATGACAAAGCTATTGTAGAAAAGAAGCATCAAGAGTTGGTGGCAAAAATTGAGGAGATGAAATTGAACAAAGAAAGACTGAAGAAAAAAGTGGTGTACTCGATTTTTCTTTTTTCTTTCATGTTGTGGTTTTTGTTGCTTATAATGGAGTTGTAGTTCTCTTATGATGTAAGTCTTAATGTAATGAAGTTATAGTTTTTTATCCTCTTATTTCTCATTCGGACTTATTTGATGTCATATTGCTTTACTGGCATGAACATTAAAGCTATTGAGCATTATAGGAATTGATTTCTTTCAAGTGAAAGGTAAATGATTTACTGTGAGTTTATAAATTGAGTTTCATTCTTCCTTATGCCAAAAAGGTTTTAACTTGCTATGTTTATATGTTGTGTATCATTGTATTAGTTGTAAATAAATCATGTATACGCACAAATATATGGGTTCTGCTATTGTAAAATGGGGATGAAAAAATATTTTTCCTAATAATCATTAAAGACAAAGAATTGAAAAAATAGTCTAAGAGAACACAAGAAACCTGCTCATACTCTGTCTTCACTTCTGTCTTTTGTTCTCTGTCAAGCTATTGTATTGAGAAACTTGTGCATTTATAACTACTGTAAGATACTCCCCAACAAAAGATACAAAAAAAACTTTTTGTAATACAAGAAACCTTTAGACAGTATACAGGAAACCTTTCCCAAGTATCATCATATGTAAGATACTCCCCAACAAAAGATACAAAAAAACTGCCAGTTGAATTAAAGGTAAAAATTTGTACAGGCAAAAGCAGCAAATTGAAGTTCCTGAACACAAATTCAACTAAGCTATTACATTCTTTTGTAATACTACTAAACTATTACATTCTTTTGGAGTTCCTATGCACAAATTCCACTACCGAACACAAATTCCACAAGCAAAAGTAGAAAATCTTTTTTCTTGGAAACCTTCATTGATTGTGACATCAAGGCCAACATTAAAGCTATCTGCAAAGCTATCTTCAAATTTTCAGAAAATGACATCAATGACAGATTGTGGTTCCATCACAAAACTGCAAAGCACCCAAACAGTTTAGAAATTAAAGTTATCTGCCAAAACAGTCTAAGAGACTAAGACAGTTGGTGATAAGAAATTAAAGTAACAAACTACTAAAAGAACAATGATTACATTTTAATAACTAATCTTTTCAATCCATATATTACTATTTATATCCATGCAGGGATATGGTCCTAAATCTGTCTATGTAACAACAACAAAATCTTCTAACCAGCTGCTCTTAGATCTTATTCAGAAAGCTATAGGTTGTTTGCCTGTTTGCCCAGAACCTTATTAATTAAATGGGTATAGAAAAGAAACAATAACGAAATAAATCAATAACAAAGAAACAAAAATAAAAATGAAGAGAATATTATAAAGAGATTGGCATCTAATAACTTTCTGCTAAAATCAAACAAAAGTTTGTAGCGAGCTTATGGGACAAATACAGAATTGTACTCATGCTCTAAGCAAATTACACATAAATCGGCATCAATCATCCTTTTTTAGTGCCATCCAATCCATTATCGACTTTACCATTTGAACACGAAAATGAGGAAAAGGAATAATATCTTCATTCGAAATTACAAAAGGTCCAATCTGATTCCTACACATGCACCTTTTCCCATATATGGTCATCAAATGCTATTCTATACTTCTGGGTCCATAATACTAAAAGGAGTCTATGAAAGAAAGAAAAAGATGACAGTATGTTGTGAATTTCTCGATGTAACTAAACAAGAATAATAAGTATCACAAACTTGTTCATGCATATTTTGTGCATATATTTAAGACAACCTTGCCCTGAGAATCAAGCCTGGTAGTACTGTCAATGGAATCTCTATGTCAACATGAATGGGTATTGATATAAAAGAAAAACACAAGTTCTATTAGTTCACATACCTCATGATCATTAGCTCTATTTGTCAATTGTATCCTGAGTAGCATCATCATTTGATGCTCCAATTCTACATTTAAACAAATAGCAAAGTCAAAAACAAATTTTAAACAAATAGTAAAGTCAAAAACCAATTTTAAACAAATACGTAAACTTGCTTATCGATTATTAAGCACTTTGGGCGCTTCTTTTATCATGTATCGCACTAACTTTGCTTTGCATCCATTACAACGTCTACCCTTGTGATTTTTTGTTGTACCCAAAGCCTTTTCTTTGCCACCCTTGACCTTTTTTGCCACACCCTTTTGCTCACACTTGGTTTGGCTCAATATAATTAGACTCATAAGTAGAAGACATGTTAACCGACTTGGATACAGTCATCCCACCACTCTCCAATTCATTGTTTCTTTCGGAACTATTCTTTCCAATAATTTGATTGATCTTTTCATCCACACTAACAAAACAATCTTTTAAAACATTTGTGGCTTCTTCATTTGTGAGAGCCATATCAATGAAATTTAAAGATTATTGAATCAATTGACTCTGCAAGAGTAAGTATGGCTTGTCATCTTTTATCGCCACATCATTATCATCAATTACACCACTTGATTTTGCTGTCTTTGTCCATCTCTTCAAAATATATTTAGAAGGTAATTTGTCAAGATCATGATACTTATGCAAATACGCTATTACATGCCGACATAAAATTTCCAAACTCTCAAACTTTTTGTAAGTGCATGTTGCATAATCCAAAGATTTGTCGTAATGAATTTCTCTTACTTTACAAATTGTTGACATTCCTTACAGAAATCTTATAGTCATGGTAGTTGACATCCTCCTTCATAAGATCAAACCTATAATTCAAGCTTTCACACAACTTTTCTTCAAATTTATAATACATAGAGTGTGTATAAATGTCAACCATTTGAACTAAGAAATCATGACGATATTTCATTCTCGGCCTCTCAACCAAATCTTTGTTATCCGAAACCAACTCATTGTGTCGTTGATGTTGAAGGCCCCGACCAAATTGAATCATAAAATCCACTAAAGAATTTTTTTTAGAAACAAATTTTTTTAAAAATGAATGAGAACTCTCCGCTCGTTGGCTACTTGACATGCCGGCTGAGAAAACATGATTAACATGTGTGGGTACCCATCTACAACGGATGTCATACATTGATTGTAGCCATTTATTAGCATTCAATCCACTTTTCTCCACCAGCTCCACCCAAGTGGAGTCAAACTTTTCCACAGTCTCCGAATTCCAAATGCAATCTGAAAACTCTTTATAATAATCTTTGAATTTTACTGAGTCAATCTTCTCTGAAAATTTGGTCAAGATGTGCCAACTACAATACCTATGAAATGTATTAGGAAGGATCTGTGAAATTGCATTTGTCATAGCCGGATCCTGATCGGTGATAATCATCACAGGTGCACCACCTGGCATTGCTTCTAAAAAACACTTGAAAAGCCAAACAAAAGTATCTATGGTCTCATCACTTAAGAAAGCACAACCAAATACAGTAGTTTGACCATGGTTATTAACCCCAATAGTGGTGCAAATATCATTCCATAACGATTAGTATTGTACGTGGTATCAAAAATGACTACATCACCGTAAAAACTATAAGCCCGTCTAGAACTTGCATCAGCCCAGAAACAACGAGTAATCCTTTTTTCATCGTCTGTGTCAATTGTGAAAGTGAATGCAGGATTCTTTTGTTGTTCCAACTTTAAGTACTCATTTAACATATCACCATCATGTCCCTTCAACTCATTGCGCTTGTCTCTTTCGAAGTTATACAAATCTCGTTGCATGCAACCAATATTTTCAAACCCTCCCGCCTGAACTGCAAGAAAATTATATTGTTGGGATTGTGGTATATTCACCATGCCAAGTTGTTGACTCAAAGATTTTTGCGCAGTTGACACATTACGATGCGATCGTAAAAGATGTTTCTTATGTGGGGTTGACAATGGGTGACAATGACCCTCTTCAATTTTAGTAATTATGTATAGGTCATTTCTTTTTAGCACTATAATTCTTGCACTACAACCTTCTTTTGTAGATCCACGTTTTCTTTTTACAACCACATCGGCTAATAATTTGCCCTTTCCTTGCTTAGAACATATATACTCCTTCCTACAAATCTCATTGCTTCCTCGCCTTTTTTCTCATAAAACTTTCAGACACTAAAACCAAAGATGCATTGCATATGTATTGTAGAAAGTGTGAACATCATCTAATATTTGAAATTCTTGACCTACCTTAGGCGTAAACTCATCGGCTACTTGAGGATAATAGACAAAAGTTTTAGTATTATCCACATTCAACCCCTCTGCAGTTAAGTCGTCTCCATCCATCTCTATTTCCAAACTCCCTATTTCATGCTCCATGTCATGCTCCATTTCTACATTATCCCCGTAACTCCCTATTTCATGTTCCATGTCATCCATTATATTTACACCTAGACAAACATAAAACTTGACGCAATCAGGATAATTTACAAATGATAACTTGACATCAGGTTCATCATGACTATTCATTTTCATATAACAAATCAACAATGTAAAGGCCTAAAAGAATAAAATAGCCACGAAAAATAGAGTTTAATAATGGGTATTTGTAATATAACTTCAGAACGAATAAAAATGAACCAACATTGATGAAAACAGAAAAAGGAAGGTAACTAGTAAAACCAAGAAAATTTTCATTTGTAAAAGATATGAATTTGTAGCAAGAAAACCAAGTATATTCATATACTGCTGAGTTTGTAGCAACATAATCAGAGTACAAAGAAGCAACTATATATAAACAATTTAATCCCAAAAACCAGAATGCAAAATAAATAACAGACTACTGAGTGTTAATAAACCTGTTATGTTTCCTTAACGACTATCTAGTTCGCACATGATGAAGATACACTACATAAGGATTTCTTCCTTCTTCATGATGCCACAATACTTGCAGGTGTTAATTTTCTTGTTGTAGAGAGTGGTGAGGCGAGGCGAAATTATGTAACTAAAGATATACATGAAATTTGTTAAAGATATTCATATGTAACCAAAGATTGCAAAGCACCCAAACTCTTTTCCACAAAGCGAAAATCTTTCTTTGAGTAAACAAAGAAATGCTTAAATGTAATCAAAGATTGCAAAGATTACTTCGTTCAATTGTGTAACCACAGGCGAAATTATGTAACCAAAGATTATGAAAATTACGTTCGTTCAATTGAGAAGAAGAATCGATTTGGGGAATTCTAGGGCTTGTATCCATTCTGCTCCCTTCGTTTTGGGCTTGTATCGATTCTGCTCCCTTCAATTTGAGAAGAAGACGCGATTTGTTGCATCGATTTGGCTGGAATCGTTCTAGGGCTTGATTTGGCTCTTCTTCTGTTTCTATCGAGGCGAGAGAAGTTTTCTATCGAGGAGAGAGAAGGCTTAAACAAAAGACGGGAGCTGAGCTTTTAATAAAATACGCGTTTTGTTTAACATGTCTGCTCTTTAAGAAGTTATGCTACTTAGTGTATGCTTCTTTCTTTATTTACTTGGTGTCAATGAATATCAAATAAACATCTCAATTTCATCCATTAAATTTT